>CM062817.1:643705473-644305473 GCA_031772625.1 Pinus tabuliformis
CTTGAAAATATTCAAAGGCCCAAGAATTATTTGTAGGAATTTATAGGGTAAGTTCCTTAGATAGAACACCAAAGGACACCGCTCACAAACAGATCACAAATTAGTACATCAGTATTCTTGACATGGTTAAAACCCTCAAAGAGGGAAACAATCCATGGCCTGAGCCAATGCGGCCACTTCAAGCAATTTATTAATGTAAAAGAAAGTAAATTTACATAATCTTCTCTCATGAATGGTCATGTAACAAATTACCCTCCATTCTCTTTAAATAGAAATCATGGACCAATCGAGTGTTAAGTCATGGACCAAGTGTCAACAATACCGAGGAGAGAATAAAACTTTAGATCACTTCATGTCTAGAACATATTGTGACTATCAGATTGTAAGTTACAAAAAGTACATACTAAAGAAATACACTTTACCTAACCATACGCTAGAGAAAGTTGTACTTAAATATAATCGGAATATCCTAACACCCACTCTTAAGAACAACTTGGGATAGGATTGAAGGATGTACAAATATGACACAATAGGAGAAGGAAGGAGGTATTAGAGCCTATCCCACCTTAGTGACAAATTCCTTAACTCCAATCATAAATCGAAGTTTAGTAAACTTCACCTCTGCGAGAGCCTTTGTAAAGATGTCTAGAACTTTATCATCGGTTGAAAAATATTGCACTTTAAGAACATGGTCATGAATGAGCTTTTTGATGAAGCACATGTACAGTTCAATGTGTTTGTTGCACTGATGTTGGAATGGATCTTTATATAGTTGAATGGCACTTTGGTTATCATACCAAAGTGTAGTTGGATATTTCTACTGAAAACCAAACTCTGCCAGGATCTAAGGAAGCCACATGGATTCCTTACTAGCTTCAATGATGCCATGATACTCTACTTCTACTCAAGAAAGAGAAATGACACTTTGTTTCTTGCAAGCCCCTGTAATAGTTCCATAACCAAGAGTGAATACATAACCTACAATAGACTTTCGATCATCAGGGTCACCAACCCAATCATAATCAGTGAAAACAACCAAAGAGATGATGCTTTTGCACTGTAACGAATCCCAAACTAAACTGTACCTTGAAAATAACGAAGTATTGTTTTAGTTGCTTTCCAATGAATTTCATGTGGGCTTTGCAGAAAGGTCAGGACAGGTATGGGTCAGATACAAAAGTTTTCCAACAAGTTGAGGACATAAGGTAGCATCAACTTCAGGGGAAGTACAAGTGACTGGAATTTTGGCTCTAGAATGAAAGGGAGAAGAGGATGCCTTACATTCATCCATGTGAAAGTGGCGTATAAGGTGAGATGCATACTTGGATTGGGAAAGGGAAATACCTTCTTTGGATTGCAAGACTTGAAGACCAAGAAAATAATGCAAGTGTCCTAAGTCTATAATTTCAAACTGATTTTTAAGGCTGGACTTCACATGGTTTATAAGGTTGGGATCACTACGAGTGAGGATAAGATCATCGACATAAAGAAGAATAATTATAAGAGACTTACCCACTTTCTTAGTGTAGATAGTATTGTGAGAATGACACCTAGAAAATATAGTATCTAAATGAAATCATCCATTTTGGCATACCAAGCCTGAGGGGCTTGCTTGAGACCATAAAGGGATTTCTTAAGCCGATATATAAGGCTAGAGTATTTTTGTATAAATCCAGGAGGTTGTTTCATATAGATTTCTTCATGCAAGTCCCCATGCAAGAAGGCATATTTAACATCCATCTGATGGACTTCCCATTTGAAAGAGGCAACAAGGGAAAGAACAAGGAAAATAGAGTTCATTTTGGCAACAGGGGAGAAGGTTTTAGTATAGTCAATGCCTCCAACTTGTCAAAAACCCTTAACAACAGGATGGGATTTGTGTTTATCAAATTTTCCATATTATCCAAACTTGGTTTTGTAAACCCATTTGCATTTAACAAGTTTTCGTCCCATTGGAAGAGGAACATGGTCCCATGTAGCATTGGCCAATAATGAACAATATTCTTCATTCATAGCTACGTCCTAATACAGATGGCCTGAAGCTTTTGCAAAGGTGTCCGGATCATAATTTGTTGAAGTTTGAGCTAGTAAATACGAGGCTATATTGAACTAAGAACATGTATGACACTGATCTATAGGATCACCTGCAACAGAACCTGTTGCACCCCAAGTAGTATAGACCCCTTTTGGAAGTTGAAGAGCTGAAGGAGGATCCTGAGAAGGTGGGGGAGGATTGTCATCCTTGCTGTCATCATCTGAAGGAGAAATATTTTCAAAAGTAGAATGGATAGAGAGAGGTGGCACATCCGCCGAACTAGACTCGTAGGACGATATATTTTCACCAAAATTTACATCTCTTATAATGATAACATTTTTGGATTTAGGTTGAAGAAGTCTATATCCTTTGACATCTTCAGAATATCCAACAAAAATACATTTTTCACTCTTAGGTTCTAAGCATTTATGTTTCTCATCTGGAATATGGGCCCATGCTTCACTTCCAAAAACACGAAAGTGACTTAAAACTGGTTTAATTGAGCTCCATGCTTCTTCTAGAGTGATATTCTTTAAAACATTAGCAGGATTATGATTTACTATGTAATTTGCATAGTTAATTGCTTCTACCCAAAAATTAAGACTATGTCCTTTAGATTAAAGCATACAATTAGCCATTTCCTTTAAGGTGCGATCCTTCCTTTTAGCTACACCATTTTGTTGTGGATTATATGGAATGGTGTGTTGTAATTGAATTCCATGCTCAGTGAAAAATTTGATGAATTTTTTGTTAACATATTCTCCACCATTATTAGATCTTAGCTTAAGAATTTGATGTCCATATTGTTTCTCAACAAAGGCCTTAAAGGCCATGAATAGGTTAAAAATTTCACTCCTGAGTTTGAAGAAGTATACCCAAGTGCATCTGGAGAAATCATCAATGAAAGTTAAAAATACTTGTAGCCAGAGAATGAAACAACTGGAAGTGGACCAAAAAAATCATTATGCACAAGCTATAAAGGGGCTGAGGCATGCCAAGAGGCACATTTTTCAAAACTATCCCGATGATGTTTTTTGAATACACATCTGGAACAAACACCATCTCTACAAGATACCATAGGAAGAGTTGTCAACATAGTTTCTTTACATAGATTTTGAAGGGAGCGATAATTTAAGTGACCAAATTGCTCATGCCAAAGTTTGACCACTTCATCATTATTTGCAACAGATATCGAGGGAAGAGTTGATGACCCAAATTTATTAAACTTATACAACCATGTAGAATCATCAATAATGCCAGTAGTTAAAATCTATCTAGGATCCCTTAGGTCCTTATATACAACATCATGAGGTGAAAATTCAACAGTTTTACCTTCACTTGAATGAGTTATCTGATATACAGATAGAAGGTTGCAGGATAAGGTAGGAACACATAATACATCATTAAATTGACCATTGTCTAGATGAATAGTTCTAGTCCCTACAACACTAAGAGATCTATCATCACCAACATAAATATTTTTGGTGTTAAAATCATTTAAATAATAAAACATGACTTTATTTTTGGCCATGTGATAAGAAGCTCCATAGTCAATGAGCCACTCATAAGAATGAGAAGAATAAGATACCTTTAGCACATAACCAGACCGAGATTCTTGAAAAACACATGCAGAAAGTGATATTCCTAAAGATGAATTTGAAGTTGAAGAGTGCTCCAAATGGATGTTATGCTTCTTCATGTTTGCTTCCAAGGCTTCCATCTTATTAAAGAATTTGGATCCTAAGTGGCCATAACAATTACAAAAGTTACAATGTCTATCAATCTTCTTCCTTTTGTTTTTATTTTCCTTATCATTTGATTGAGTTGATTTTTCATTTTGGGACTGAAATTACTTAGGACCCTTATTTGGTTTAGGACAATTCTTTTTAAGATGCTACTTCTTAGGATTCTCTAAACTTGGTTGTTTATGGGTTGCTAAGGCCTTCTTAGAAGATTTTCCAGTGTTAAGAAGACCAATATGTAAGAGTTTATATTGCTCTCTTATTAAAGAATCACAAAAGACATCAAAAGAGGGGGATTTGTAGTCTTGTCCTTGAGAAATAAAGGCTTCTCTAGTAGAATGGAAAATGGAAACAAACACAGAGTAGGTTGGTCTTAACTTGGTAAGAATGGAATAGATAAGGTTGCCATCTTCGTTCTTAACCTTAAAACCTTCTAAGAGAAGTCTAAGGGTCTTGAACTTGGATAAAAAATCTTCAGTTGAAGAAAATTATTGGGGTCCAGTGTAAGCAACTCATTTTCGAGTTGATGGGCTCTAATTTCATTTTTAATTCCAAAAACTTTATTGAGTTGTTTCATTGCTTCATCAACGGTATTAATTTATGCGATATGGAATCTAAGGTTTGGAGAAATAGACATACATATCAACCCACATGATTTATCTTTCTTATTTTCCCATTTGGCTTGCTTATCTTCAACTTTAGGTTTAGACTCTTAGCTTGAGGCTATTCTATAAAGACCTTTACTTCTAAGTAAATCCACAATGTAGGATAGCCATTGGAAGTAGTTGGTGTTGTCAAGAATAACCAGGCATGAATTTTCTATTTTAATAAAAAATAAAGTTGTAGATGATGAAAATAAGTATTTCAATGGAAATATCTCGAAAAATTAGGCCGATTAAAAAAAAATGGCTCTGAAAACGGCTTTCAGATGAAGAATTTATGGATTTTTGAAGAAACGTTGTTGAAGATACCAATGAGCTATGTGAATGTTGAGAAGTGAATGATAATGTTATATAAAAAATAAACCCCTCTCCCTTTCCAAAATTAAACTAGTTAGCTCACTAATGATAATGTTATATAAAAAATCAACCTCCCCCTTTCCCAAACCTAACCTAGTTAGCTCACTTTAAAAAAAATTACTCTATGTGACCCACTTTTATAAATAAGTGAAAGTCACTTTTACAATTGTACTTTATGAACTATCTACTAAATTGTAACTTAAATAAAAGGTAAAGTGACTTTAGAATTATAAGTGACTCACTTTTTATAATTGGTAAAAACACTTTTACATGAAGTAACTTTAAAACATAAGTTACATGTGCTTTTTGAAAAAGTAACTCAACAAAAAGAAAGACTTGAACCCAAGGCCTCTATTCTCATAAAGTAACTTTGGACGAAGTGAGCTAGTTTAAAAGGTTATTAATTTTTAGCAAAGAGGAAGGTTTTTTTTTTTTTTTGCTCACTAAAGCATTTGAGTGCATGCTTGAAAAACCATTTTTTTCCTACAAAACAAAAAAAACACACAACAAAAAACGAACAAGAAAAAGTAATCCAAGCCTTACAACTTAAAGTTAGATTTGACTGAAAAATAAATATTTTTCTCAATGCTTCTGATTTTCTGAGATCACACTAAGGCGTTGCACAAAAGAGCATACGCAAGAAAAAAATCCTTTCTTTCTGTTTCTAGTTTGCCCATATGGCACAGAGTCACGGGGAAAAGAGAATATGCATAAATGAAAGGTATAGATCTGGTAAATATTTTTGTTTTATAGAGGAATATAAAATGAGATAAATAGAGAGATAAATAACTATAACTACTAATAAAGACTATATACCTCAATATCTTAAGAATCACATAGCTAGGACTACCAGAAACATTTTCACATCAAACAAAAGGGGTTCCTCATTGGAACAAATGATCCTAACATAATAGAGTATTCGTCTCAGCCTGAAAGTTGTCAAAAACAATAGATGTAGGAAACGACAGTCAGATGCAGTTGTACCAGCTTTAGATTTGGATTAGCAACAAATGTGGCCCTCGAATAGCTTTGATACCACTTTTTGGGAATCACGATTGCCGTTAGACCAAAACCCGCAGGTTTTAGTCAATGATCACATCACTATAGATAAGGATCCACAAGAGGTGGTTAATCCATGTCACGAAACACACGAGGACCGTTGGTTTATCCAATGTCCAACAATATCCCCCCAATGCGAGCCGAGTGTGTATTGAACTCATGACCTATGCTCTGATACCATGTAGGAATTTACAGGGTAAGTTCCTAAGATATAACACCAAAGGACACCGCTCACAAATAGATCAGAGATTAGTACACCAATATTCTTGATGTGGTTAAAACCCTCAATAAGGGAAACAGTCCATGGCCTGAGCCAACGTGGCCACTTCAAGAAATTTATTAATGTAAAAGAAAGAAAATTTACATAAGCTTCTCTCATGAACGATAACCTAAAAAATGACCCTTCATGCTCTTTAAATAGATATCATGGACCAATCGGGTGTTAATCCATGGATCAAGTGTCGGTAATATTGAGGAGAGAATGAACCGTCAGATCAATTCATGTCTAGAACATACCGTGATTGTCAAATTGTAAGTTACAAAAAGCACATACTAAAGAAACACACTTTACCTAACTATACACTAGACCAAGTTCAACTTAATTATTTCCTATGTGTTGGAATATCCTAACGTTACCCACGTTTGGTATAAGAGCAATGAAATTAGAGTTAAATATTGCGAGCATCCTGCTATTCTTCCTATACCCATCTACCAACTTAAGAAAGTAATACCATAATATTTCAAAGATTCCAAGAAAGAATTCCACACCCCGTCTTTTTGAATGCTAGTTAGTATTTCTTTAGGTTCTTCAATCGATATTTCTTCCCTAAGAGAAATGTTTTCATCCTCTTCCACAAATATAGGAAAGAATTTTGCAACTTGAATAGCTTTTGCAATTGATGTTCCTGCTAGTCCTCTGAAAATGTCATGAAAACGATTTTACCCATGTTCACTAAACTTTCAAAATATAAGGTTGTTCTCCCTTCAGAATCCACAAGATTCCAAATAGTGTTTTTAATTTTTCTTCCCTTTTCATAGGCCTAAAAAAACTTAATGTTCTCATCACCACTTTCTGTCCAAAGATTCATGATTTTCAACCTCTAGGTCACTTCCCTAACTTTGAGTAGTGACTTCCTCTTATCTCCAATATGACCAAGTTTCCTCTAGAAGATTCATCAATAAAACCTTCCACTAAAACGTTTGTTAGTTGTTGCAAATATTTCTCAATTGAAGCAAGTTCCTTTGCTATTAATTTTTTTTTAACCACCCATTCCATGGAGATATTTTTTTAAAGATTAAGATTTTCTTCAAATTATCTATCTACTAAGATGTCAACCAAAGGGTCAAAAGTTTTGCAATGCCTTATGGCTAGATCAAAAAATCCTTCATATTTTAACCATTTCAAGTTCAATTTTAAATAGATGATTGTTGTGGACTCATTTCTTTTTAGTTCAAGGATGATTGGAGAGTGATTAGATTCCCCTCCACAATCATTCCATTGTCTAATGTAATTATATATTTCCAACATGTCTTCTAAACCCAAAAACCTGTCAAGTCTTTTGGCTATCCTTTCTTCACCTACCTATTTGTTCCTCCAAGTGGGTTTGACTTAATAGGTTCCAAATCCACCATCTGAAGCTCCCAGAGTAAAATTGAGGCCCCATCCAATTATCATAGATTGACAACCCTAAAAGGATTTTGCAGAAAACTTATTCCAAAAGTCAAATCTCTCCAAATAAGGGCTATAAATATTTAAAACCAAGAAGGAGGTACCTAATGATTTAAAAAGGAATTCCAGACCTTGTCCAGAGTCTATGCTCCAACTTTTTAAAATTTTAATGCATCTGGTGTTCCATCCCAAATCCAGTACCCCTAATCTCCCTCTTACATCAAAGTTGAAAAAATTCCAACCTCCAAACATGGAGGATAAACAATTAGAAACTACTTCACCATCACCCATGGTCTCCTGTAAAAGAATAATGTCTGGGCTAGAAACTTGAAAAATCCTCTTTAATGAAATGTTTTTTGTGGAAAATGTTAATCATCTATGATTGAAAGGGATAATTTTCATTGGGAAACCATAATGTGGTCCAACACTCCTCTAGCTGCCTTGGCAATAGACTGTTGTGTAACCATCACAAGTTCCATTGAGTTACTTGTAATGTGATTTCCTTCCCCTTTCTTTGTTGATTCAATTATATAAATATAATTTTCGCAAACCCCCAAGAGCCCTTTTGACGATGCTAGGACATCCAAAATTTAGGGGATCTCTCTGGTAAGAAGTCGTAACTATACCTTAGAACATTTGGAGTAGGAGTCCCAACAATGGGTGTTAATGTAGTGCCTTGACTCTTTTAGCGTGCAGAGGTAAGTATGATAACTTTGGGCTGAAGCAAGCGTGTGACCTTGCAATGAAGTCAAGTGAGATGGATGGGTTCTCCAACACATGGAGGGGAAAAGGAAGTGTGCCCCTTAGAATCCTGTAATAGTACGCAGCCTTAAAGGAACACACAAGTGGAATGACATCACAACCTAAAATGTAGAATAGTCCACAAACCAAAGTAATGGGTTAATCCAACAACACACATTCAACAAGATTCATACAATTTCATACGAAGTAGTTCATAAGAAAATATGTAAGTTAACAACATGAATTACTAAAGAAACTAGAATAGTCCAACTACAATAACAACATATGCATGAAAGTGTGTTGGCTCTGTTATTATTATTATAAGTGAAAGTTCCATCCATACATACAACATTGAAAGACACTAGCCCCAATAGTGGAACATTATAGTCAAGAACACTTGCTCCTCCAAAGAAGTATACTCGCTCTACACTATGGAGAAGCCAAGGCTCGCCATAATACTCCCAAACCTTTTCTAAGCATAAGCCTAGCCCAAAGCTTGGCTCCCAAAAGGCTCTTCTATCATTTATGAAGTTCTATTTATAACAAAGGGTGGGGTGACCCTTGACGTTCCCCTTTGTGAATATTTGACTACCCTCATGACTCTTAAACTTCCTTACAAGTAACTCAATACATAACACAATGACCTTTCACATTCCACTATTGACACTTGGAATTTCACTTACAACATATTTACAAATAATATTACATTTTCCACATGTACCCATGTAAGATAAAATAGGCTAGAGACAACTTAACAAGACAAAAAACTATTATTCCAAAGTTTAGGGAAAGGCCAACTCGAAAAACTCAACTTGGTGCTTCTCGGTCATGTATTGATGCCAATATTGGTACTGCATGATGATGTCCTAAAACTGTTTGATGGTGTCTTTCTGATAGAGGAATCTTGCCTCCATAGCACACAACTATATGGTCTTGGAACCTGTGTCAAACTCATTCTGAAGCATGTGCAGCATGGTGTTTACCATGGCGGGACCACCAATACACTTCTGCATGTTATATGTGCCCAACTCCAAGTATTCGCTGGTGACATTTCATCTTAGCTTCTCCATGTAATCATCGATCTCTAGCTGGACTTGGTTCTTGTGTTTAGCATTGGTGAGGAAACTTGTATACGTTCATTCCTTTCCTCAGCTAATGATTATTCTAGCTCATCAACCTGTATTGGTGTTATTTTCTTTGTCATTGTGCCTTTCCCTTATTCTTCTTCCCACTTCTTCTTCTCTTCTTGTTGCTTCATCCTTAGCTCTTGTTGTCCCTTTGGTTTGTTGTTCTGCTTACTGCAATCTTAGTTCTGCTACTTGCAAGCTCTTCTTTTGACTCTTCCTCTGCTCTATTGTTTGCATCGTATGCTTCATTTTTCTTCTGCTGCCAAAGTTTCTTGCATGAAGATTGAATCTACTTTTACTCTGGAGCTTTGTTCTCCCTCTATTATGTCAACAACTTTCTTTTTCCCTGATCTTGTACTAGATTGTTGCCTTCCACTATTACTATTAGACTTGCTGCCATGTTAGTGTTGACTTCTTTTCTATGAGCAATCGAGTGTGCGAATATATTGGAAAGTTAAGTAGCACTTTCTCAACTACTTCCCCAGTAATATTTTTAGTGGTCTCTCTTGAACCAACTTTGTTTGGTGCCATGGTACAATGACTATTGGAGAGAAGTGCTCAACGAGTGTGGTACCTGTGGGACATAAAGGACACTCATGGAAAGAAAACATTAGCTCTTACAACTTTAAATTCACAACATGATAAAGTAGAAATCAAGGCATTTGATGAGAGGCATTGCACAATTTTGATTGACAGGGGTGACTGAATGACTATGGGAACTGCACACTCCTAGCTATCAGTGTGGAAGCGTGATTACTGGAACTACGCAATGCATAGTTCAGTCTAGGCTAGGGCCTGGGAGAGACTCCATGTTGCACAATCTCAATGGACAAGCTAGGAGACTGGCTCTTACAACTACGCAGTGCACAGTTGGAGCTAGGCCAAGACAGACTCTCTGTAATTCTAGAAGCCAAGGCAGAGGCCTTGAGCCCCCATATTTCATAGTGCATTAAACGAAGTGTGAGATCTGGGAAAGGGGAGTGCAGATTTTCCCATGGGGAGTTTGAAAATAAAGCAGATCTAAAGGATGACGTAATTCTAGGTGCAGATATGACTAAGTGTTGATGTATGCATGTAAAACAAGTGCAACAATTGAATAAACCAAAGGAAAACGAAACATGTGAAGAGAGTCGCTACAACAATGATTGTTGGTGCAAAAACATGAAAACTCATGTGACACTTGGGAAAGGAAACTTATAACTTGAAACAACACTTCTATAAGTTAAAAAAATTCAAAATGCTAGTAGTCGTTTAAATACGCAAGTCAAACAACAATCACACAATCTAAATAGAAAAAAGCAACAAAAAAGGTGGCAAAAGACAACAAAAGAAAAACTCACTCGGAAGAGCAATGAAAATGCTCCAAAGGTTCGTTTATCTCCTCGAGAATGATAGAGCTTGATGATCAAATGTACAAATGAGATTCATATGCATCCATTACATAGAATTGAGCCTATTGGAATTTATGACGTGTATGCCTGAGATCAAGGACAAAAGTGACACTTGGTAGAAACTTCAAAAGATAGCAATGTGTCACCTTCAAGAAACTAACAATAGATCCCTACTTCGTAGGGATGCTTCTTTCCCTTTAGTTTTATTTCTTTTCCAGAGGGGAAACTTTCCATGCATTTCCCGGAATGATTACACAGTTCTCGAAAGGACTGGGTAACTCTCTAGCTCATGCATTGTGCAGTTTTTGAGGATAGTGAGGTCCTGCAATATCTGGGTTGAGTGGCTATGGGCTGGCTCTCATGTTCTATATAATTTTATAGCTCAAGGCTTGCTTCTAGTCAATTATGTGCAATTTTAGAGCTGAAGGCTCACTATCATCTTGGAATGAACAATTCCTGAGAGCAAGGTTGGCTGGCCTCAAGGATTGTGTAGTTCACTAAGGCAAGATTTGAACCGGGTGAAGACCATGTCAAGGGATCGACTTGTGGGTTAGATAGTAAACCAAGTAAGAAAACAAAAGCCATAATGCAAAGGATGAAGCTCAATCATAGCACAAGTACCTGGGTCAGTGCGAGATCAGTTATTGTAGTTTAGAAGGGAGGCTCCAAAACAAAGCATAGGAAAACTTTTGGAGGGTGGTTGTAGCTACTACAACATTGGTGATAGGCTGGTAGAAATCTAGCTCTTTGTATGGACCTTGTCTCGTGTAAAGTGAGTCTAACCATTTTGGAAGTATTGTTCTATTCTTTGATTGTCATATCTTTTTCACTAGCTTGAGTTAAAGATGTAGTCCGTACCATTATCTTTATTGGAAGCACACATACCAAGCCAATTCAACTGTGTTTTCTCGATTGGGGATGAGAGGTATATTGATGCACAAGTAATATAAACTGTCATAGTTTTAGCTTCATCTTTGTTGTTACTCAGCTACCAGCAGGCCTATACAATACCCCGACAGAGTCACTTCAAGAATGCAAGCATTACTCCACTGCCAGCGAGCCTATATAGTACACTAGAGGATTTACTTGCTTCACCTCTCTACGTAGGAAACGTTTCTCTTCTTTCACCTCTATTTTATTTATTTTTATTTCATTTTTCATTTTTTCAAAAAAATGTGCATAGGCACTTATTTATTTTAGAGGTGGAAGAGGGATCCTGCCTTATTGAGAGAAGAAGAGATTGTCCCTTTAGAGAGGGATGTTTATATATATCTTTGGCATACTTGTTAAGGTTTTCCCACTCTCCTTACTCTACTTGATTGAGTTTACAAGGGTTAATCAACTATAGAAGATTGATTAGAGTAGGTGGTACTAGTTAAGAGTGCAAACGTTGTGATTTCACCATGACTCACTCTGAAAGGAACATATTTTCCATTAAGGTATCATCAATTAGAAGAAATGAAAGATCTTCATAAGGAGAGGGAATAGACAGATAACCAATTGTTGATATCTATATAATTCCTCTTGTATTTCACCCTACTTGTCTCAAGAAGCCAAACATAGTTTCATGTGGAACCTACTCCTATGGGTGCACAAGAAAACAAGCAAAGGAAAGAATTAAGATGAAGCAACAAAGAGTAAGAAAATAGAAAATAAAACAAGAAAGAAAGCACTACTCCTACTCCTATGCTAAGAAGAGCATGGGCCAACCTACAAGAAGTTATATTTCCAATGTAGCCACCGACAAATCGGTTAACTGATGTAGGTGACAACATGATTGTCAAGAAATATATTCAATCAAACTGATAGACAAGAAAGATGAAACAATGCAAACCAAATCATTCGAAGCTTGAATGCATCCACATAAAAGAAAAGGTTGAAATAACATGAAAGGCACTCTGCAGATGTATCATGGTGTTTTGTCACGTTTCACATGGAAGACAAGCATGTACACACCTTGAAACTTGACAAACGAGCAAACATGAAGAAAGAGGAAAATTTTCATTTCACAACTATGATTTCTATGTATGACACCTCTAATGTATGAGCAATAAGATAGTGTGATTTTGGTGGATGGTGCGAAAACTATGAAATGGATTGATTTTCAGAGTGATGAGGAGCCTTGGGAGATTCAATAGATTTCTTATCAGGAGTGGAACTGACCTCAAGGCTACAGGAACCTAACATAACCATCAACTTAGGCTGAAGTTGTCTCGACAACTTGAGGAGTTTCCACTTCATCAGAAGGTGGATCATCAAAGACCAATGGCTTAGAAAGATCAACAACAGGTGAAGTAGAATCGTGAGTGAAAGGATCACAAAAACCATGATAAAAAAATTTGAGATGGACAATGAAATCCTCATGATATGACAAATCATAAGGAGGGGGTGATGAAAAACAAGAATCTTCACCCTCTAGGATTCTAGAAATGAAAGATGAGAGATCAAGTGGATCTAGAAAGATAGAGTTTTCCTCTCTGCAATCATATGAAAGACTCACATCCTGCGCATTCTGTGAATGATCAAAAGTGGAAACATTTGGAGATGGATTTCCACAAGAGGGTACATAAATGGCAGAATCACAGAAGATGTCGGGATAAAGAGGACGAGGTGTGAAAAAAAGGTCGTCCTTCACCACAACTTCTTGTTTAGACTCCCACACATACTCATTAGAAATGATAGCATAGGTTGGTTTTTCAACACCAACTCCATCCACAACTTGATCGTCATGAACATCACATGTGGAATCTGAAACATATGAACACATCACACCAAAATACGGAGGATCAAAGGAACTAGTGGACGAAGGTTGAGTAGATGAGACCACATGACAACCATCAAGTTTGCACTCCAAATCTTCCTATAAATGAAGAGCAGGTAGGGTAGGATGAGATGGTGACAATTCAACAAGTGGGTTAAAAACTTCTCCCACCTAGACCCGTGGAGCTAGGCTTCTTTGATGAGAAGTGTATGGAGGATAACTTGGAACAACAACAATTTGTGTCTCAGATTTAGAACCTCTAACATTGAGGTATGTTGGGAGAGGTTTGAATATTCTAACTCATGTGAATTCTTAGAAATGTGAACAAGATATTGAAATCTTCCTTCCAAAAATTTCTAGTCAGCTTCATCTTCAGGAAATTCATAGCAATAATGAAGAAATTGATCGTGAAAATTCTCAATAGATTCATCAGGTGATTTTTGCAATTTAATTTTTTTATTAAATTCTTTACAGTAATAAAGAATGAAAACACAACAATTCTCTAAACATGTGATCGAAAGAGTGTATAGAGGCTGTGAGAAATGTGTGACACCATTTCTTGACATGCTCTTCGAATGTGAAAGTGAACAAACCACAAACAATTTCATTCGAGGGGACATCATTCCTGTCACGGAAGCCCAAAAAGGAAATTGTGTGAATTAACAGGGGTGTTCCATTTTCGCCATCAAATTTTTATCTGGACAAGTAATCCATAACAGCCACCGACACATCGACATTAGTAGCGTGTGAAAAACATGTCGAGGTTGTGATTGAGATATAAGTCATGAATGATGTGCAGAAATTCAAAATAGACTTCAAGGGATCAACTTGTCATCTGGCCCTCCTTCTAGTGCCATAAATGTTGACGGTGCTGGACTCGTTAACATTCAAGGGATCTCGCTGGTAAGAAGTCCCAATTAGACCTCAAACTATTTGGGGTAGGAGTCCCAACAATGGGTGGTAATGTAGTGCCTTGACCAAATTAGCATGTAGAGGTAAGTATGATAAATTTGGGCCAAATAAAGTTTGTGACCTTGCAGCGAGTCAAGTGAGATGCATGGTGGTTCTAACACATGGAGGGGAAAAGGAAGTGTGCCCCTTAGAAGCCTGTAAGAGTAGACAACCTTATAGGAACACACGAGCAGAATGACATCCCAAGCTTAAATGCAAAATAGTAAAAAAAAATGTGATTGGTTAATCCAACAACACACATTCAACAAGATTCATACAATTGCATAGAAAGTAGTTCATAAAAAAAATGCATAAGTTAAACAACATACACTACTAAAGAAACCAAAATAGTCCAACTACAATAATTGCATGAAATCGTGTTAGCTCTGTTATTATTATTATAAGTGAAAGTTACATTCATACATACACCATTGATAACCACTAGCCCCAATAGTGGAACATTACAGTCAAGAACACCTTCTCCTCCAAAGAAGTATACTCGCTTTATCTTGTGGAGAAGCCAAGGATCGTCACAATAATCCCAAGCCATTTCTAAGTCTAAGCCTAGCCAAAATATTGGTTCCCAAAAGCCTACTCTATGAGTTATGAGGTTATATTTATAACAAAGGGTGGCGTGACCCTTGACATTCCCCTCGGTGCCTCTTTGACTAACCTCATGACTCTTCAACTTCCTTACAAGTAACTCATTACATAACATGATGACCTTTCACATTCCACTAATGACACTTGTAATTTCACTTACAACATGTTTACAAATAATATTACATTTTCCAAATGTACCCATGTAAGACAAAATAGGCTATAGACATCCTAAAAAGATAAAACACTATGATTCTGAAGTTTGAGGAAATACCAACTCGACAACCTCCACTTGGTTCTTCTCAGACACGTATTGATGCGAATCTTAGTGCTACATGATGATGTCCCCAAACTGTTTGATTGATTCTTTTTGATAGCAAACTCTTTCCTCCATAACATATGGCTATATGGTCTTGGAACATATGTCCAACTCGTTCTGAAGCACGTACAACATGGTGTTTACCATGATGAGACCACCAATGTACTTCTTCATGTTATGTGTGCTCAACTCGAATTCGTCCCTAATGACCTCTCATCTTAGTTGTTCCATGTACTCATCGATCTTTGGCAAGGCTTGGTTCTTGTGTTTAGCATTAGCGAGGGAACCTATATCTGTTCATTATTTTCCTCAGCTGTTGCTTTTTCCTACTCATCAACATGTACTTCCGATGTTTTCTTTGTCATTACGCCTTGCATTTGTTCTTCTTCTTGCTTCTTCTTCTCTTCCTGTTGCTTCATCCTCAACTCCTTTCCTTCCTTTAGTTGTTGTTCTTCTTGTTGTGATCATAGTTATGGTACCTACAAGTTCTTCTTTTCTCTCTTCCTCTGCTATATTGTCTGTGTCCTCTACTTCCTTTTTATCCTGCTGCCAAAGTTTCCTGCATGAATATTGAATCCTCTTTTGTTATGAAACTTTGTTCTCCCTCTATTATGTTAGCAATTTCCTCTTTCCCTGATCTTGTACTAGATTTCTGCCTTCTGGTGTTGCTGCTAGACTTACTTCCATTTTAGTGTTGACTCCTTTTGTATAAGAAGTTGAGTGTCTGCATATGTTGGCAAGTAAATTATTGCTTTCTCAAATGATTCCTCAATACTGCTTTCAGTGGTCTCTCTTGAAGGAGATTTCTTTGGTGCCATGGTACAATGTCTGATGGAGAGAAGTGTTTCACGAGTGTAGTACCTATGGGGAAGAAAGGAAAATCATGGAAATAAAACATTGGCTCTTACAAATCTAACTTCACAACATGATCAAGTAGCACTTAGGGCATCTTATGAGAGGGATTGCACAATTTCGAATAATAGATGTGGCTAACTGACTGTGGGAATTGCACACTTCCTAGTCCCAATAGTCAATGTGGAAGCTAGATGACTGAAATGCAATGCGCAGTTCAGTCTGGGCTAGGGCCTAGGAGAGACTGCACATCATGCAATCTCAATGGCCAAGCTATGAGACTAGCTCCTATAACTATGGAGTGTGCAGTTGTAGCCAAGCTAGGATAGGTTCTATGCAAGCCTAGAAGCCAAGGCAGAGGCCTTGAGCTCTCAGATTATGTAGTGCATGTAGGGAATTGTGAGATCTGGGCAAAGGGAGTCCAAATCTGCGCATGGGGAGTGTGAAAATCAAGAATATTTGAAGGATGATGTGATGTTGGGTGCATATCTGACTAAGTATTGATGCATCATGTAAAACAAGTGAAACAATTGATTAAGTTGAATGAAAATGAAGCATGTGAAGAGAGTTGCCAAAACAACGGCCATTGGTGAAAAAATGAGAAAATTCATGCCACACTTGGGAAAGGCAACCTATAACTTGAAAAAACAATTCTACATGATAAAACAAGTTAAAAGGCCAACAGTTGTTCAAATAAACAAGTGAAAAGCCACTCTCACAAGCTAAACAACAAAAAGCACTAGAAAAAGCGGTAAAAGACAATAAAAGAAAAACTCACTCGGAAAAGTGACGAAAATGTATGAAGGTTCCTTGATCTCCTCGAGAATGCTAGAGATTGATGATTGAATGTATAAATGATCTCTAGAGGAATCCATTACATAGAATTGAGCCTATTGGAATTTATGATGCGTATGCATGAGATCAAGGACAAAAGCTATAGTTGGTAGAAACTTCTAAAGATAACAATGTGCCACCTTTAGGAAACTAACAATAGATCCATACTTCCTAAGGATGCTTCTTTCCCTTTAGTTTTCTTTATTTTATGGGGGGAAACTTGCCATGCGTTTCCCAGAAAGATTCCATAGTTTTGGAAAGGACTCGATGACTCTCCGGCTCATGCATGACACAGTTTTTGACTACAGTGAGGTCCTGCGCAATTTCTAGGCCGAGTGGCTTTGGGATGCCTCTCATGTTCTATGCAATTTCCCAACTCAAGGATGGATACTAGTCATGTTTGTGCAATTTTGGAGCTGAAGGTTCATTGTCAGCATGGACTACAAAAATCTCGAGAGTAAGGTTGGTTGCCCTCAAGGATTGCACAATTCACTAAGGCAATCCTGTAACTGGGTGAAGTCCAAGTCAAGATATTGGCTTGTTGGTTAGATAGTAAACCAGGTAAGAAAACACAATCCATAATGAAAAGGATGATGCTCAATCAAGGCACAAGCACCTGGGTTAGTGCGAGATGAGTTGATGTAGTTTAGAAGGGTGGCTCCAAAAAAAATGGATAAACAATATTTTGGAGGGTGGTTGTAGTCGCTACAACAAGCCCTTAAATAATGGGAAATATTGGGAATAATATTAGGTTGTATAGGATGTCTCCCTTGACTTCCTCATCAAAAGAACCCCTGAGAAAAAGATATTGACAAACAAGAATATCCCTCTGCAACATGTGGGCACGAATATTTTACCATAGAAGGGGACAGGGCGGTGACCATACATGATGAAAAGGAAGGAGCCACAAAGATATTAGCCAATTCTTTTCCAACTCCGGACATTGAAACAGCTACAAAAGAAACAATAGAGGAGGGAACAATATTACCGAATGAAATTGTCAAATGAAGTCTTTATAATCTTCCTTAATATATTTTTCATCTTCCTACATAATCAAAGGATCCTACTGCAATAGAATCACCATAGATTGAGGTGCAATATTATTTAATATCTCATGATGATCTGGTTCTTCCTGCATAATATTATTTACTACCTCTCTAACCTCTGGACAGACCAGCACAACTATCTTTTTCCGCTTAGGAATAGTTTCCTCCTGAGACTTATTCATCAAAGGTAAGTCACAATCCTTTGAAACATGGACATAATTGTGACACATTTTTCATCCAAATAGGACACCTTAATAATATAGAATCTGTAGCCTCTCCTCCTCTTTTCCAATATCAAAATTCTTTGACAAGCTTGTTCATAAATCAAAGTCCACCAATACCCATCCCATTAACATATCACTAGAGTGAAGATAAAAAGAATCACGTTCTAAATTCTTACCCAATTTATTTTGAATATTCACAAAGATGTTTCCATCCCATTAATTTTAGGGTAAGCCTGGGAGATGAACCCATATTGGAACAGTGTCCAACAGTTCCCTACTAGCATCAAATAAAGGGGTCCAAAAATTGAAGAGAACTAGAGTGGAGTTGATTTTCCATACCCTCTCTAAAACTAATATTTCCTCCTCATGAGATCCAAAGGTGAGTTGTATCCACCCATAAGCTAGTAATGTAATTATGGGAGGGTTTTTCATAATTAGGTTAATGTTCTCCCCTACCCTGACTCTTACGATTCAAAAATTTAACTTCCTACCTCTCAGTCATCCACCAAATATTTTTTTCCTAAATCGGTTGCCTTCTCCATAGAACATCGACTCCAAGTACCATATTTTGCTTTGAATTAGATTTTTTGTTCTTTAAAACCATCTAGTTTTTTCACTTTTCATCGGAAACCATTTTCTCTGGGTTTTCATGACACAAGATTATCCTCCTAGTTCTACCTTTTCCAAACCCTTGTCACCTCCAATAGCATGTGCTTTATGAACATCACCTCAATTGTCGAGAAAACCTTGAAGTAAAATGCTAACAAAGTAATGAAAAAATTCACTTGTAGAGAAATACCTACCTATAGGAGTACTAGTTAAGGGGAGTTGTATATCAAAACCCTTGACTCCTCCATTACTGTCTATGAAAGTCCCAAAAAAAAAAAAAAAAACCTTGAAACTTTGGAGCTACCGAAGCAATGGTTAGGGTGGGAGAGATAAAATAGGGAGCCAACAAAGCTGGGAAAGCATGGTCCCAAGAAATAACAAGTGAGTTTTTTTCCAAACCCATTTCTAGGTGTTTAGGGTTCTACAAAGAACAAAAGGAACCTCATACTACAAGGGGATTTGAGTGGAAATGAGAATCTCCAACTAATGATGAAGCCATAGGACTAGAAAAGAGAAAGGGTTGAAAGTCCTAAGATGGAATCCCAATAATTCTATCCCCACCTCCCCTTGCCTAAAAGTTTGAGGTAGTTGTCCATATCAACACTTCCCTAGAAACATTCGGCTCAAAATTTACATGTTCTTCCATGCAATCCATCCATCTAGGTGCCAAATTAGCTCTAAGTATGTCCTCAGAACCCAAGAAGACCAATCGCTAAGAGCTCTAACCACTAGCAAAGCCAAGATAACATCTACACAACTATGAAATTAAAACTAAGAGAAGTCTTTAATACCCTCCAAAGTCCTCCAAACCACTAGATATAAAATTCATGGAGACTTCGAGCCACTTCACCAGCTAGGGAGGAAGGTTAGTGCACCACCCTGCTACATGCAGCTCAAGAAACAAAATGACTTGACAACACCATCAAATCCTATTGTCGGTCGACCTCCATTGCTTCCTCCCTCATGCATCTCATCTCCTACCAAATCTCAATTTATGTTTATAAAGAGTATTATCTAAATTTGGAATTTGAGTTGGAATTCAATATCTTACTAGCTCCTCTACCTTTATTAAAATTTAGCATAAATCACTTTTTTTTTTTTTATTTAAAATGTCTCACCATAATATGTTGCTTCATTTTATAGTAATACATAGTTTTATATGCATAAATCAACATAAAAATTTAGTTTTACATGCACATTATCACCCTTGTCCAAATAAGAATGTTGTTGAACATGCTTTCAAGATTCATCCAAATGTTAAAGGTAACAATGGTGGAGTTTTAATCCTTGGTGATGGTAATGATGGTGTAATTCAATTTCCAAGTGAAGGTAATAATGATTTAGTTCAACTCCCTTTTGAAGATAATGATGGTGTAGAGTCAAGTATCTATTGAAGATAGAAGTATTGTAGTTCAAGCCCCTATTGGACTTGAAAATTCCCCTCTTAAGCCGAAGGGGTGTTTGTGAGCCCAAACATCATTCTAAAATTTTCAAACTTTTCTCTTCCAAGTGCTTTGGTGAAGTTTTTTGCATTTATTCTTTTGAGGAATGATGTATTAAATGAATAGTCTTGGAATCTACATGGTATCAAGTAAAATGGTACTTTGTGTTGATGTGTTTGGTTCAATCATGAAATATGGGACATTTGGAAAATTTGATTGCAAATGTATATTCAACTAGAAGAGGAGTATAATTCAATTATTTCTCCTACAAACCCTCAAGTATTTTCCTGAGCCACACAATCTCCTTTCATTCTTCTCTATTTGCCATATATTCTACCACTATTGTGGAATATACTAGAACTGGTTTTTTTTGTGACCTCCAAGAGATAGTTTTTTATCATAGATTCATGAGATAGCCTAAAGTTAACACTCCAAGTTTTTTCCTCCATAAAATTCTGAATCATAATATCTAATCAAGTTGAAGGCATCCACTTGTGAATATTTTAGTCTAAAGTATTGAGTTCCTCTCAAGTACTTCATAACTCTTTTTTAGTAGACCAATATCCTTCACAAGGATTTTGCATAAATAAGGAAAAATTAACAACAACAAGTAAAATATTGGGTCTAGTAGTGGTGAGGTAGATAAGACTTCCCACAAGCTATATGTACTTTGGTTGCATCCTCAAATTCATTTCCTTCTTTTGATGTGAGCTTCAATTTTTTTTGCATTGGAGTAGAAAGAGGATTGCATTCAACCTTGCCAAACCTATTAAACAATTCTCCAATGTACTTCTTTTGGGAGATGAATATGTATTTTGGTGTTGAGTCACTTCAATGCATCCTAAGGAATAGTGAATATGTCCCAAATCTATCATGTCAAATCCCTTCTTCAATTCTTTCTTTATGGATGTAATATAGTTCTCATTGTTCCCTATTATCAATAGACCATATACATACACTATAAGACCATTGCTTTTCTAATTTTCTTGAGAAACAAAGTTTCATCATCAATATTAAAGTGTTAAAAATTCAATTTCAAAATATTCTTATTTAAATTTTCATACCAAGATTGTGATGCTTGTTTTAGGCCATATAAGGATTTGATGAGTTTACATACTTTTTATGCTTGTCCATTCACAACATAACCTTCTAGTTGAGACATGAAGACATTCTTTCTCAAGTATCCATTCTAGAAAGTGGTATTCCCATCCATTTTGTTAACATTTTATCCACTTTGAGTTTCCAAAGAAAAGAAAGTATGAAATATGGCCCATTTGTGGGAGAAAAAGTCTCCAAATAATCAATACCTTCTTTCTATGAAAATCCTTTTTCCACAAGCCTTGCTTTGTGTTTTTCAAGTGATCCATATGATTTTTACTTGTTCTTGTAGACGCACTTGCAACCAATTGGTTTGGTTATGACTTGAGGGTCCACCAACTTTCATGTTCCACTGCTTATGAGAGCATCATTCTCCATTTGCATTGCTTCTTTCAACCTATCATGAGAAGCAACCTCATTAGAAGAAGTTTGTTCAAATTTAGTAGATAAATCTAATTCAAAATCATATGAAACATCCATTATCTATATCTATTAAATTAGAATCATCTATATCACCTCCATTTTGTCTTATGGAACCTTTGGTTATTATATTTCCAACCTCATCGAGATGAAAAACTTTCATGTTTTTTGATGATCCATTTGGGGGAACTTTCTAATATGGTTCAAGTTGCTAAACTAATTGATATAGGGTTTCATCAAGGTTTTTCCTTTCAATCCTCTCAATCACATCACTGAAAGGGTATTGCTAATATTATGAATTGGCTGGAGCTTCAAAGGGGATATTTGGTGCTTTAGAAGGAGATTCAAAATATTTATCCAAGATAGCAATCCCCCTTTCAAGATGTGGAATATAATTATAAAATTCATGATATGTATTAACATGATTGAATCTATCTAAATGATCAAATTACCACTCAACAATATTGTTAATCTTTAAGCAATTAAGAAAATTTACCTCTATGAAAATATAAGCTTTATGTTTACTTTATCATAAAGATGATATCCCTCAGTGGTATCTGAATACCCCAAGAATATGCACTTCCAATTTATTGCATAAATATTGTTTCTTTTCTCCTTGTAGATCAAGGTATAGTAGGTGGAATCAAAGAAATTGAGTGATATGGGGTTGTTAAATAACTTGGTTTGAAAAATTGTTTAACTATGAATGATTACTTTTAACTAGCTTAAAATATGATCATTTACTTTAAAACAAGATTTAAAGGACTTAAAAGAAGTTGCACAAAAAAATAGGAAATAAAGAAGAGAAGAAAATAAGCACAAAAACCAATTAATAGTAGAGTTCATATAGTGTGGACTATGTCTCTAGGTCTCTTCCACCATGAAGTGGTATTAAACACCATTTAAAACTCCTTTAGTTGTTGCAAGAAAATTGAGCTCCAAGAATACTTGGTTTACAAATATACATGCTTCAAACATAGCTTAAAGGCTCTCAACATTGTTACAAATTCAACACTACCTACTATTGCGCATTAGTTAAACCTTTAACATATAATATTTAGCATATGATAGGTTTGTGTTCAATCCCTCACAATTTTCACAATGTGCTCATAGTTTGTAGGCCCCATTTAATATCGAACCAATGATTTAATGAACCTATGGCTCATTTTACGATATGAAATATTACCACTTAAAAATATACATAACTCAGGTTTTAATTAGAATTAAAACGGTGGCACATAGTTATAATATGGTTAAATTATGAATGAATGAATGAGAATTTAATGTCCATGAGATTAAAAATAGCCTATGGGACCACCAACCTCCATGATTTTCGCCTTTTGCAATAAAATCATTTTCTTATTCAAATTGATGATGAGTTGACCCATCTTCCTAACCGTCCCCTCGCTAAAAAGATAATTCCAATAAATCATTGCTAACATATTGCCATAACCATCTCTGATGTCCTTAAAAGCATCACATTCCAAAATAAAAAGGTTTATTACAACAATCCCCCAATAAACTTAACCATTCGGATGCATGTAACCAATTTGTTATAATAATAGATGTCGGTATATGCAAAACAACCAAATTGTGCATTATTGGGATTTGTCTCAACTGTACAACATGTTCATCAAGTAGTTTTTGTTGCAACCACATTGAACAATATCACCAGCATAGATCCATTTAAAGCTCAGATCTAATATGAGCTGAGAGGGATCAAATTTCTTTAGATGCAACCTTATTTAGAGTGCAAAAAACAATGTGTAATATTTTATTGTTTAAATTGCATTTTTGAATGTTATAGAGATTACATAACATGTGTATTTAATCATTTTATATTAATTCATATTAAAATATTTTATTGATAACTCACATTGGATATTTTCTTTTAACATTTTTTTTCTATGTATAAATATATATAAAGTTGATATCACATATTAAAATATTTTTCAAAAGCATAAAGTTTAAACATCTTACTCACATATTTTTCTTTTTTATTTTTAATTACTTTACATGATATTAGGTCATATGGACAACTAATTAAAAATGCATAGCATATATCTTTTTTCTTTTTTATTATAGCTTACATTGCTTTTCTATTTAGAGAATATTTTATTTTTATTTTAAGAGGGATGGACATACTTACACATAGCCTTAGTATAGATGCATTTAAACCACGGATCTACCAAGAGCCTAGAGAGATCAAATCTCAAGCTTGAAAAACAATTTAGACGTCAATTAATCCATTTTAGGGTTTGGTAAATATGTAATTAATATAGATTTATAGTAGTAATTTTTCATTGTTTAAATTGTATATTTTGATATTTTATCATTATTAATATTTTATATTAAAAATTGAATGAGTTACACATTTCCCTCTTATTAAGAAGTAACTACTCTAGTTTACCTTTAATTACTTTTTCCTTTATAGCTAAGGTTCATACTGAAATATATTAGTTAATATGGATATTCAAACAATTTATTTGTTTATTTATATGTTTTTTTTTGTTTGGTTGACATGAGTGAAAATGATTTTTATTATTTTTTTGAGGACATGACATACTTACACATATGACATACTTACACATGTCCCTCATACTAGATTGTAAATTGAGCCCCTCGGCTCAATAATGGTCTGCATATTCATCTAACTTAAATCATATCGTTCCTCGACCCATAGGATGCATAGCTTGAGATACACTTTAAATCTTTTCCAAAATAGGAGAGGAGCCAAAAGTATTATTAAAAAAGAAAAAAAAAATTGATCTTAGTGGAATACAAACCCACATCGCTCTACTTCTTGTAAATTATAACATGTTAAGGATAATCACATAAAATGTGACTAGTAGCCTGTCATAATTCACATCTAAATGAGACCTCATCATTCTCTAAATCCATACATAAATACTAACCCCACATAAAAAAGAGGGTAGATCAAGAAGGATCTCATCTGTACTCAAGTGAATTGGCATGCAAGGAAGGAACCCCCTATGTAGGGTTTCTAGAGAAGATCACTAAAACTCCCAATGGTATCCCTAATAAAATTCAAAACATTAATACAAATAAGATGATGGGATAAAATAACCATGCTAATCTTTAATAATTAGAAATCTCTAAATGCCACAAAGCTATAAAAATGGTAAAACCAAGGAAAGAGTACAATGCCAACTTTACCATAATATTGGGGACCCTAGTATTATATAGCCTCACAATCCTCCATACACTTCAAAATAAAAAAAGTAAAAAATATCTCTTCAAATGGAAAAAATTAACCTTGGATGAAGGAAAACCCATGTATCATTAAAAGTAATCCTCATCTTGAGAAGAAAGGGAAATTTCCCGCAAAAAATATCATTGAGGTATCAATCTTATATAAACTTAGTGCCTCCAAAGACCACTCAAATGGAAGTTTGATTTCCTTCTCTCTATATGTAGCTTGAAATTAATAGTTTGTATATATCCATAATGAGCAATATCTACCATTCATTATAACAGATGAGCTCTAACATGATTTCAACCAGAATATGATACTAAATGAAAATCCCTCACCAAAAATCCTAACATCTTCAAATCCCATTAATCCATAAATGATAATGTGTATGTGATTGTAAATCCTAACATCTTCAAACCCCATTAATCCATAAATGATAATGTGTATGTGATTGTAAATATCTATGTATGTATCTCAAAACACATTATAATTATAACTAATCCCTTAAAAATTAAATATATGATCAAAATTAAATATATAATTTTATTAAATATATAATTAAAAACAAATATATAAAATCATATATATCAAATATCTTCTTCATATATCACATCTCTCCTGCTCCTTCTAAATTTTGGTTCTTTCCATAATATAGTTCAATATATTATATTGAGCTATATAAATATAACCTTTCTTTTGAGGCATGATGCAATATATTTTAAATGTAGAACAATGGGTTTACATGATATTCAGGGAGACCCTTCGTTGGCACCTTTTCCCTTACCTAATTTCCCTTTCGCTTGAGTTAGAAACCTCTTAGGCTGAAACACTTTACATCGTCCTGTCGTCGAGATGGGAATACGCTAACCTCTTAGGCTGAAACACTTTACATCGTCCTGTCATCGAGATAAGAGTGACAGTGAAAGCAATGAAAGAGAGCGAGTAACCACTCGCCCATCCCATTCACATCGCGTCATTGAGGGTCACATGATATTTTTTCAACCCTTCAATGAAATCTATTCTTATATTACGGGAATGATTGCAGACTAGTTGGTTCACTGTATTCTGCTGCGTTGAAATCCTTGGTGATATTACGGGAATGATTGCAGACTAGTTGGTTCACTGTATTCTGCTGCGTTGAAATCCTTGATGATATTACGGGAATGATTGCAGACTAGTTGGTTCACTGTATTCTGCTGCGTTGAAATCCTTGATGATATTACGGGAATGATTGCAGACTAGTTGGTTCACTGTATTCTGCTGCATATCATACATGTTGTGCGCTCGTTGTTTTTCAAACCATGCAGCACGCGTCCCTCTCAAGTCATGTAACAACAAATGTGTCAATGTTAGCTATGAAAAATACTGAAATAGTCCCAAACCTTCGAACGACAAATACAAGAGTAGATTATTATCACTGTCCGCATATGCAAAACGTTAAACTAAGGTCATCCTATAAACAACAAATAAGACATTTCCATTCTGTATTCATTTATTTACATTTCCAATTCAAATAGCATTAATAATCAAATAAGACATTTCAATGCTGTATTCATTTGCATCTACAATTCAAATGACATTAATCATGTTAAAATGGAAGAAGATGATGCAAAGCTGACAACAAATGAAGTAAAAGATCAAATCAATCCATGGATATTTTTATTAGAATAAAACGATAAGAAAATATTAGGATTATTAAGAAAAGTAAATTGAGCTTTATTAATTATATAAATTGTAGTTTTGAAAAGGAAAATTTAAAGGGAAGAATTTGATTTTTCCAATTTCCTACCTAACAAAAGTTTTACTCAAAATTTCTAAATATTTTTCCATAATTTTAAAAACTTCCTTAAACCTTGATTCTAGGGAGAAATAAGAGGTCTAATGTTGTTCTCAACTCCCTTGGACACATTAAGTTTGTGAAAAAATACGAGGTATCGTGTTTTCGTATGACAGATTTTTTATGATAACTTTATTATTTTATAATAATATAATTAATACATACAAAATTTGAATTATATTTTTTTTACAAAAATCACTTTTACTTAAGCCATTTTTAGTAGAGTGATATGTTGATGGTTCCCCAATCTCATAAAGTATTAGCAATAAATAAAAAATATATGTTTTTATATGGTTATTTTTTACTATCTAAAAAATATTGATGATCTAAATTAAGAAAATAAAATGTAGTAAATTGTGATAACTTAAAAATATATATTTTTTTGTTACATCATATTGTTGATGGAGTCTAAAATATTATTGTTACGTAAATCTACTAAAAACAAGGAAATATTCAACTTGAAACATTCAATTATCTAATTGATATTTTTTTGATCAACCTGCAATGTTTGAGTGACTATTAGTAGAAGATTGAAAGAGGTAATGAATTTATTGATCCAATGCCTCTCCAACTCCCTATTATTACCACAACTATGTAATGATTTAAAAGGTGAAATGATGCAATAACATCTTTTCAAGCCAACAAGGCCTAGAAGGTCTTACCAAATTACTAAGAGGAGTTGGTTTCCTTAATTTAATTCAATGAAATTAAAGTTACAAATTTGATTTTGCAACGATATAGGGATTCATTATCGAAATGAGGGATTATTTCTTCATCCACATTTAATGCATTAATTGACTTCTAGTAGATATTTTCCATGAATGGATGATTTGATCCATCCTTAGTGGATCTCAACAAGCCATCCTTGTTATATATAATTTATCTTTGTGAATAAGAGAGAGGATAAAGAATAGAGAGATAGATCAAACTAAGTAATATAGGAAGGTTGAGTAGAGTTGAAAGGCTATAATGGGCATTTATTGTAAAATTTGGCCAAACTAGGGTCAATGGTTGACAAGAGGAATTCTTGAAGGGATTCATGTATTGAGTGAGGTCTACTAAACAGATTTTGTAACCAATTTTCATATATGAGTATTTTTTATCACTGTGTAAATCATAGAAGGTTTGATTTGGATTTGGAACGAACATGTTGATTTAGTTGAATGAGGAGTAGATTGTCCAACACAATTGTATGTGTAAAGCTTGATTGTTGTGAGATTGTAATCCCCACATTCCATATTTGAATCAATACCACATTGGAAATTATTCTTTGTGTGTTGTGAATCACGTTGTATTGAATGTCAAACTAGCTCAAGTTCTATATTGTTGTAAGAAGTGTCAAGTGTTAGAAAGTGATCAAATCAGATTGAATCCTTTCCACATGTAGCAAAAGAAATGTTACAGTGATTTGAATCAGTTGAGGTTCTACCTAAGGCTTTAATTTGGGGTTTATGTAGTTAATCCTTCTATGGATAGAGATTTTTGCAAATGTTACACATATCAACAAGAATGATGAATTATGCATCACATATCATTAATGTGCAAGTCAAAGAATCCAATTCATAAATAATCGTGCAACCATAAGGTTGAATTGAGTCCTTAGATAGTGAATTGAAGTACTGGAGTGTGCAAATATATTTGGATTTGAGAGATATCTAGATCCCTAGACCAAGGTACTTGCAAAATGTTATCCAGATTGGATTGCAAGTTGAAATGGTATTTGGATTTGAACATAATCCAATAGTAAGTAGTTCGTTAGTTGAAGTATCTAATGTAGACAACATCACAAGTCATAAGTAAGAGCAGAGTATTTGAATCAAAATAGAGATATCCAATTCTATTGCAAATAAAAGGGGTATCCAAATTATAAATACGTATCCATATTAAAGAAAATATCTAGATTGGCAGAAGCATCTAGATCTATGGATTGCATGAGTTTGTTATAATGTGGAAAGGTCAAGAAACTGAGGACGATAGGCCTTAGTGTATTTTGATTGAGCACTAGGTCACAAGTTGGACTTACTCTTGTTAATTTCCTAAGAACTAAGGGAGGGATAATTTTAGCTTATGAGCATATGTGAAATATAAAGAAATTTTGCACATGATCGAAACAACAACACTGAAAAAATGTGAAAAAATTGCTCCATTGTTTTGACTAAATGAATTTGTGGGATTCCCCCACTATGAGATCAAAGCACGATCAAGACAAGTATGATCAAATTTAATTTGGGCCATCATGTATTTGGATAGGTGGATGAATTCACACCATCTATGGTATCAAAGTAGGATATTTCCACTCATTTCAAATATAAAATCATTGTAGTGACACGAGAAAATATAATGGAAAGATTAGTGATGGATTAGAACATTAATTTAGAAGAATTCAAAGAAAGAAGGCATAGTAGGAATGCTTCTGAATTTGGAGAAGCTTTTAGAGTTTAATAGAATATAACAACATATTTTCAAGAAGATATTGTAGGGAAATATGTTTGCACAAAGAGTATCTTCTGTAGAGGAAAGCTAGGATATAGTAAAATTCCTACAAATTGAATAAAATTGTAGCCAAGGAGAAGAGATGGGTAGAATTGTTAATGATAGTTTCGAGAGAAACTTAAGAAGGCTAGTAGCAATAAAAACATTGAAGGGGTTTGTAGCATAGAACTCCAAAGTTCTCAAACTTGTAGATCTAATAGATAAGGTGGTATTTATATTTTTAAGTTAATTTGGGAGGAGGAATTATTTATTGTAGGTAAAAACAGAGAAAGAAGAAAGAAGTGTTGTAGATACTATTAAAGTAGAAGATTGATAAGAATTTATGAAGGAACAAAATGAAATATATGTTAGTAAAAAACACAAAATTATTGTGAAATAATAGTTCAATAAATAAATAGAAAATGGTGAAAAATGTTTACATGCGGAATGAGAACAAACTAGCTCAGTTGATGGTAACCTATCTCTCAGAAGAGATGTGATGGTTACATGCCTTCTAAACTACGTTACAATGAGGATCTTATCCCTTTTTATCATCCAAAATAAATGAGAATCCCTAAACATCCAAAAAAATAACCATAGGAGATGAAGTGCCAAATTCTTATGGGGCTTGATGGGGTTAGTTGGAAAATAAACTTCCTAGGGTCATAACTTTGGCATGTGATATCTATTTGGTGTGTACAATAACCTATTATAAAGGTCTATCTAAGGATAGAATTTTCGACTACAAATGTAATTTTTGTCCCACGATTTCTTGTTTCCCCAAAAAATGTTGTTTAGGACTGGAAAAACCGCCAAAAGTAGAAAATTATCAAAGTAGCAAATTGTGTTGGAAATTAGGAAACTGATAGAAAACATTGTTGGGGGTCAAGGTTGATTAGGCAAGTGATCACCAATATCCACCTGGATCAGTCCTTGCCCTTAGGAAGCAATGGTTCCCATTGCGTTGAGTGGCTCCATGAGATGGAGAAACTTTTGCTAGACTTGGTACCTAGTAAGCCACTTTCCGTGGTGCAAGAACTGGGAAACTTTGATAACCTAATAGAATTGGATCCTCTATTGGTGAGTGTTGTTCATATGTGTGTCCATGATCCTAATCAATTATTTCCTATTCAATGCAATCTTGATTGAGCTCTATTGGTGTCAACTACTCAACAATGTCTAGTGTGTCCAACAATGGTGAAAAGTATGATTAGAGGTAGTCCACATTGAATATTAGGTACAGGCCAAAGAATTGGGCGATACTTAGCTCAAAAGTGTTATCATCAATAGATTTGGTGATGGTGTAAGGCCCATATCAAAGTTGTTAAAGCTTCTGATGGGCTCCTACATGTCTTTCCTTCTGCAAATGCAACCAAACCATGTCACCCAATTGAAACTTACGTGGCATATGGTGTTGATCATGACATTGTTTTCACATAGTATTGGCTTTATCCAAGATCTCATGAACCTACTAGCAAATATGTTGAATGTGTTCAATAAACATGGTGGTTTCATCAACTTCGAATTGTACATGCGCATATTCTTCTTATGTAGTTGGAAGAGGCATTGTAACATCAATTGGACATAATGGCTAAAATCTCAGGCCCACTTGAAATGTGTTGTGGCTAGTTGATCTATGAAGAGTTCCATTGTAGTTGTGTTTAATGTAGGGGAGAATTTCATGCCATGTTTTTGGTTGCTTAGAGTTCTACATGCGTAGTATGTACGCAATCATCATTTTGATGACCTATGTATGGCCATTAGTCTTGGGTGGAAGGAAATCGACTTAGTGCTCTTGGTGTCCAACAATCTCCAGAGGTTCGACCAATATGTGCTTAGTAACCTACTATCTTGATCTAATATGAGAGTTTGCATGATCCCAAAATGTACCCACACCTATTCCAAGAAGAGTTTGGTAGTGGTCTCTACTATGATACTCTTCTTATAGGTAGTCAATATTACCATCTTTGAAAATCAATCAGTGACCACAAACACATAGTAATAAACATTCTTTGTAGAAGGAAGGCCAGACAAATATTCCATAGAGATGGATTCCCAAGGATGACTAGGAGTAGGAAAGAGGGTGTACATGTCTTTCTTCTTAATTCTTGGCTTGAACATGGCATATGAAGTGCGGGATCTAATATATTTGCAAACATCTTATTTGAGTTTCAGCCAATGACAATAATTTTGCAATACCATCACTATTTTCTCCATGAAAATGTTCCCTGCTACCCGACTGTAGTGAACCTCCTAAATCTACTTGAAATTCCTTCTTGAAGGAACACAAAGGTGTCCCAAGTAGCATAAGAGTACATCCTAGAAGTGGAAGTCTAGAAGTCAGTGATATCAAAATTCAAATCAATATTGGTAAAGTACTTAGCCCCCTTGAGTTGGTCAAGAAGGTCATCAATCCATGGAATCGGGTATTTATTCTTGACTGTGATTTTATTCAATCCTAATAATCAATGCAGAGTCTCAAAGTCCCATCCTTATTTTTTACGAATAAAATTGGTCTCCCATAAGGTTAGGAACTTGTTTGGATGTGCCCTTTCTATAGAAACTCCTCGATATGCCACTTGATTCCCTCATTTTCAATAAGAAAGAGACATTATATTGGCCCATTATGTATAGGTATTTCGAGAGTCAAACCAATCGAATGTTTGATGTGACAGTGAAAAGGTACCCCTATGTGTGAGTAGAAGATCTCCTTGTACTCTTCCAGTACCTTATCAACTTGCTTCTTCTCTATGCAAGAACCCTTTCTGGGGTCCATGGATGTGGTCATGATATTCCCTTTACTTTGAGAGTGAATCAGGAGGAAGACAATTTCATGGTATGGCAGATGATCTTACTACAATTATTAGTAGATATCAAGGAAATGGTGGTAGGTGGGGCTACCTCCAATATCCTATATAATTTTCTTAATAAAGTAATAATAATAGTATGAGTTCTGGACTCACACAACATGATACCTCCACAAGTATGGTTGGCCTAATAAAACATCACAAACTTTAAGGGGAGTTATATCACACAATACCTAATATGTGAAAGGCTTGATGTTGTAGGGAAGATCAAACTATTGGCTAATGTGGAGATATCACATTGGTGGAGCCATTAGATGGTGTATGGTTTCGAGTGGGGTGTTTTTAATAAGCCCTACTTGTTAATGACCTATACTGAGGTGAGGTTGTTTTAAGTCCCACTATCGACAATGAACTACAAAAGAGAACCCTTCAACCACATTTTTTATTAGAAGTGACACTCACCCTCCTCCAAATATTTGGGCTCGCTCTTCTTGAATTTGGTGGTGGCTACGGTGGCACTAGGTTTTGCATCAATTATCTATTTCTCCTTGTTGGGTTTTGGCTCAGAGTTAGAACATGCCTATGATTATGAAGGTTTTAGCTTGGACACCAGTGAATACTTTGAATTACTTTCACATTGTTGTGAGAGTGGCTCTTCTGAAAGTCACACCACTTTATAGTGTCCGTCTTTAGATTAACATTGCTACTCTTTGTTCGTTCTTTTGATGGGTTGTGATGGGTCAATTCCCCTCATTTTTGTCCTTTTTTTTATGTTTTAGAGGTGCCCTTACCCATATTAAATATTTGTTCAATCTTAACAAAATATCGGTATGTGGCGCCAAGTGAGGAGATGTACAAGAACTCTATTTTGGCTTTGATGTATTTATGTAGGAAGTCGTGGTACTTGAGCACCATACATCACTCAGAGTCCTTGATACCCAACTTCATCCATAAGTTATGAATGATATTCATGAACTCTAGCATTTCTTGGTCCTTTTATTTCTGTCAAGTGGTTCATTTTATGTACTTTCCTTCATAGCTCCCTAGGGAAAAATTTAGTGACTAATATTTGTTGGTGGGATAATATTCCATTCCTTTTTCAAAAAAAAGATTCTCCTTTTTTCATTTTTTCTAAAAATGCGTCGCCTAAATTTTATCGTATAAAAGTATTTTACCTTTAAAATCCTCAATATTATATATTGTCTAATATAAAATAATTATAAATCTAAACATTTTAACAAATTTATGATCAAACATTTTAAAATTTGGATGCTAGAGGTTAGTAAGATTTGCGAAGGTTGATAAACTTTAAGATAAACTTCCATCCTTAAAATATACATTGTCGCTCTCAATAGGGTAACATTGTTCCTTAATGACATCTCAGTAAGATTCCAAGAGGGTGCAACTGAAAATAGTGAATTTTCCTCCTCGTCCCTCTACTCACAGTAAATTTCCCACTAGTTCTTGACATGGGGGTGGTCTTAAGGAGTGAAAAAGTAATATTTTACCTACTGCAAAAATTAGAATTGAAAGATATCCTTGTAGCAAATTTAACCATTTATCTAGAGTATTTCTGTCTATCTAGCCTTGAAATATAGGAATGTCAAAGTTAACTTGTACCTTAGAAGGGGAGGTTCCTCCAAAGTGACTATAAATGAAGATGCTTTGCCCATTGGTATTCATTGAAGGATCTGGGTAAAATCATCCTTCATCTCGTTCCTTTTTCACTCGAGGGCTTCTTCGAGAAATCATTTGAAAGGATATCCTACTCCCTCATCTTTCTTTTCTTCCTCGATGGAAGTTCGTCTGGGTTAATGAGGCTGATATTGGAAGGTATCAAACAATTCCAGTCCTAAATCCTTATACCCTAACGTCATTGCGGAGATGCATAAAAAAACAGAGAAAGAGGAGACCGCTCTAGTACCACTGGTCCAAGTTTATGAAGGAATGAAATTAAACACATATTTAAGTAAAAATATAGAGATACAACAAAATAGAACTTCAATAAATAAATAAAAAATGCTAGAAATTGTTTCCATATATAATGATAACAAAGTAGCTTGAGCAATGGTAGCTTATCATTGAGAAGAGATGTAATGATTGCATGCTTTCTGAACTGTGTTATAATGAGGTTGTGAGGAATTTTTATTATCTGGAAATGAAGCGTCAAATGACCATGGTTGATTCTCATATTGAGACAATCCTTGTCACAATGCGACGTAGGAGCATGATTAACCATTCTTAACAATGGCTGATTTTCATATCAAAACAATCTTTGTCACAATGCGATGTTTGACCATGATTCGCCATGGATGACCATGTTTTATTTTATAAAACATGGTTGACCATGGCTGACCAAGGTGGAACATGATTATCATATTGAGACAATCTTTGTCATAATGTGACGTTGGACCATGGCTCACATAAGGATTGATTTTTATATTGAGACAATCTTTGTCACAATGCAAAGTTGGACCACGGTTGACAATGATTAACCATGGTTGACCATGATTGATTTTATAAAACATGGTTGACCATGGTTGATTTTCATATTGAGGCAATCCTTGTGAGAATGGGAAATTGGACCATGGTTGATTTTAAAATTGAGAGATTCTTTGTCACAATGTGACATTCAACCATGGTTAATTCCCATAATGAGACAATATTTATCATAATGTGGCGTTGGGCCATGGTTGATCATGATTGAATTTATAAAACATGGTTGATCATGGTTGACTGTCATTGACCATGGCTCACCATGATTCACCATAATTGAACATGATTGATTTTATAAGCCTAAGGGAACAATAAACCCTAGGGATTAACACTAAAAAGCCAAGGGACTACAAACCTAAGGGAATAATATTGAACCCTACGAATATGAACCCTTATATTAATAAAACCAAGGAATTGATATTATAAACCCAAGTGATAATAATTATAAAACGAAGGTATATAAACCTTAACATAATTATCACAAACCCCAAAATAAACATGGTTGACTATGGTTGACCACATTTAATTACCATATTGAGACAATATTTGTAACAATGTGACGTTGGACCATGGTTGACCATGAATGAATTTCACATCGAGAGAAACTTTGTCACAATGTGAAAATGAACCATGGTTGACCATGATTAATATTATAAACCCAACGGAATAATACTAAACCCAAGGGACTAATAATATAAACCCAAGGTATATAAACCCAAATATAAATATTATAAACTCTAAAATAAACATGGTTGACCATGGTTGATTTTCATTTTGAGACAATGCTTGTCACAATGCAACATTAGATCATAGTTAACCATAGTTGATTTTCATATTAAGACAATTTTTATCACAATGTAACTTTTGGCCATACTCAACCATGTTAATAAAATATCATTGTCAAATATATACAAATTGTTTTAGAATTTATGTTTACCATTCAAAATATAAATTGATTTTATTTTTTTAGTATGGTTAACATTAAGTGGAATAAGTTAAGTTATCGAGATTCCAAATTGTAATCATATAAATAATAAAGTAAATAAAAATCCTTTACATTGCCTAATTTCATTTTAGACAATCAAATGCTAAAATGAAACCAAACCAACAAATTACTTAGGATTCAATTACACTTTGGCTATGTCTTTTAAGTCAACTTTACGCTTTTAACATTGCTTTTGAGGCCTCGACAAATTATGAAAAAAATATTACGTTAACTTCATATTGTTCTAAAACTCAACAATTCTTTATTATATATATATTCATAAGCTTGTTTTCTAATATCCCCGTAAATATACGTAAATGAATTTACTATGTGTAGCAGTATGGATTTTCTAATAAACTACATTTAGTTTCATCGTCATGTCTTCGTTGTGAGTGCATGCCATTTTCCCGTTGACGTGGAGCATCATAACTAAAAATAGTATTTTGTTTTTAATGAGTATCTTTTCATGTGGAGAGAAAACAAAATAAAAGTAAGGTATTTAAAGAATATATATATATATACTAGTAATTGTAACAGATGTTGTAAAGGAAATGTCGTAAGCATAAATTCAAGAAGCATTGTGACATGTAAAAAATTATTGAAAATAAAAATTAGTAAACAAAATGCCTTTTAAAAGTAGAATATAATGAGAAAACACTTAAATTACCTAGGTCCATTATCAACAAATAGAGGGTATATAGGTCTCAGTTTAAATGTGTAGCATTCAAACAAAATCCTTGCCACTAGAGCAGATTCTATGGAGAGAAAAATGAGAGTAAGGTACAGTAACCAGTGTGAATTATGTGCTAAGTGTAGAACATATAATATTACCCTGAACAAATAAAAACCTTAAATCAATTTATGCATTCCCATTGATTGGCATTGGCCTCAGACTTAGTCTCACTTGAGTGGTTGTTGCTACTGCCAGAACCACCTGAAACCCGCCTGCGCCATCCTAGTTTTAGAGCTCGAATCCAAGGAATATTTGGTGCAAATGACAGGGATGAGCAGTAGATAGGCCATTGAGACAGTGCAGGGACAACTGTTTTCTCGATATTTGTTTCACCACATAGATAAAACCGATCATAAGGAAGATCACACAATTTTTCGTTTTGGCTCAGTGTCAGGGTAAGACTCAGGCTCACAACAGAGACCTACAACAACTCAAGGGATGAATCCATGGCTTTCTATTGCTATTATGGTCCTCTAGGCTATATATCATAGAGATTCGTAGGTCTTAGAGATTTATTTAGGTAGTTAGTTTAAATGAAGGAGGTGGTGGATCAAATGGGTTATAATATTTCAATTGTCTAACATTCGATCCAATTGTGCAAACAAGTACACAATAGTAGCTAGGGGAGCTGTTTTCAAATGGAAACGTCTTACGACGTAATAAGAGATAAATGCTCAACATAGATGGGACTTTGATACCTCACCCATTAACACCTTATCCAGGTAAGATCATTTAATGAGCTCAGTAAATTATTTATATTTTATATATTTATTATAAATTTCTTAGAAAATAGTGGAATGATTTTACTTTTAATGTTTATTTCTCCAGCATGTGTTACTTTTTCTTTATCCCATTCTACTTTTTCTTTATATTATGTAGTTCCTTTAAATACAAGACCAACTAGGGTTGCTACAGGATCCAACTCCCAAAAAACATCAAGAATGTTTTGCATCTCCTCTTTTGTAAGCCTCCTTGTAGGAATCTGATGTGAAAAACTAAGAAGCTCTATCTTTAGCACGACTCATCTAGAAATAGGCTGAGGAGCAACATATTGCAGCTGAAAAATGTTCTTGTATCCATCAACCTTTACTAATGGAGTCACCCTCACTCCAAACTTCTCATTGAAATCTTTTCGAACCTATACCATAACATAATTGTGTCTAACTTCTTTGGAATGTGCTCATCCCAAGCAGAATCCCATTCCCTATGGAGAGCCCAAACATTAGATTTCTTCGATAAATTTTGATAATGCCTTTGGTTGATTTCGAACATCTCATCACATGAGAGAAAATATTAAGCATGTCATTACTACTCAATTTTCCCACCTTAAAATCCCCAAAAGCCTGATACTTGTTCAACTTTGGCTCTATCCAATTCATCTCTACTTTGAATGGGTTCAAGGAAAAAATTATATATGTACCCTGGTTCTTGAGATAATATCAACTCCATTCTTGGCATGATTCAGAGCTTGCACCATTGTAATCAAAGGCTGCTTGACATCACCTTCTTCATAAATGCTCCTCAAGTAGTTGTGCTTTTCAATAGAAATCTGGATTCACAAACCATAAACTCCAAAAATTCCCACTTAAAAACAACTCCATAAAATAGATCCCAAAGTAAGTCAGTTAAACAATTCCATGTAAATGATCCAGGTGGATGTTGGTGGCCACCCACCTATCCCATTTGGACCCCCACAACTGTCTCTTTCAGTTTTTCTGTTTCCTTAATTATAGCACAGTTTACTATTTTTAGCCGTTTTTCGGGTCCTGAACTCGGGAGCCATTTTGAGGCCCTAAACGACGTTTTTGGGAAATCGAAATCCACCGCCAGCAATTTTTCTGTCTAAAAATCATCTTTTCCGTCATAGTCCTTGGAGAGATCTTTTCAACAAGCTATCATGCATGTCAAACGGATATAGTACGACCAATTCGCGACCCCGGGAAGTTGATGTACTAACTTACCCAAAAACGGGGCCCACAATTTGGCGTTTCATCTTCTAGGGTTAGGTTTTGGAATGTGAAGGGTTTTCCATTGTTTCTCAACAATAAATAGGCCCTCGAGCCTCATTGTAACACAGTTTTTGGAGAACAGTTCAGAGGCATGTAGCCAACACATCTCTTCTCAGAGATAAGCTACCATGGCCCTAGTTGGGTTATTTCCATTTCTATTTGTAAGCATATTTCAGTATTTTACAGTAATGAAATGAAGTATTATTTCCACTGCATATTTGTCTTTATGGTTATCTCTGTATTTTATTGCGTTCCTGTTTAAATCCGGATCAGTGGTATCAGAGCGGTCTGCTTTTTCTCTGTTTTTCTTTGCATGTCCCCAACGAGGTCGGGATATAAGGAGTTAGGTCTGGAACTGGTCAAACCTTTGCAAGACCAGCCTAAAAAATCTCGATGACCTCCCATGGCGGATGAGAAGAAAAGCGTGGGGGCAGGAGATCCTATCAAAATCTTGCTCGAAGAAGCCCTCGAGCGACAAAGGAACGCGATGATGGACAGCTTTGCCCAAATCCTTCAGCGGCTACCTAGAGGCGACGCATCGGCTTCCAGCAGCTACTTTGGAAATGCCACACCGTTTAAGGTACAAGTTAATTTTGAAATCCCCATCTTCGAGGGTCAAATAGACATAGATGCCGTAGATAAATGGTTAAATATGCTCAATGGGTATTTTTCTGTTCATGAATTTTCAAGTCGGGAAAAGATTGTTTTTGCTCTTCTCAAAGTAGCCCCCCATGTTAAGGACTGGTGGGAAACCTACTGCGAACAGAAGGATGAAAGTACAGGCTCACTGTTTTCAGCCGCACCCACTTGGAATGACTTCCGGGATGCCATCAAGGAGCAGTACTACCCTGTCAAAAGCTATGAGGACAAATACATCAAATGGACCACACTGCAACAGGGACGAGACCAAGATGTGCCGGAGTTCACAAACATTTTTCATACCCTTCACACACAATTGGGTATCAAAGATAGTGAGCTGCATCTGGTACTCAAATACCGCGACTGCTTACACAGATACATCCAGGAAGAGATGGAGTTCTTGAACATCTCCTCACTCGGCACAGCATACCGATACACTGTCAAAATCAAGCAAAAGTTCAAACAGAAGAAGCGAGACTTTGGATCTGCAAATCCAAAGCCTAAAGGACAAAGCCAAGGCGGGGTGACCCAAGACAACCCGTCGAAGCCGCAAGAAAAGAACAACACCACAAAGCTGAAGAAGGACACAAGAAAGTGGTGTGAGTTCCACAAGAGTCCCACTCATAACACAAGTGAGTGTCGGACCAAGCAGTCACTGGTGGCTGAGTTGAAGGCTTCCGAATCAGATGCATGTTCCGACTCTGAGTCAGAATCCGACAAGGGGAATGACAAAGGGAAGCAGATCATTGATGCGGATCCCAGCGCCACTGTTGCCACTGCCAAGATGCAGAAAAATGAGCTCGAAGATCCAGAGGAGGGGGAACGTCTTTTCCACTCACAGATGTGGGTGAAGGGTTCGCCGCTGCAATTCATTGTCAACAGTGGCAGCCAAAAGAACCTCATTTCAGCAGAGGTCGTGAAGCGGTTGGGCCTATGAACTATACCACACCCACAGCCATACAGTGTCGTTTGGCTTCACGAAGGACGAGATCTCAAAGTTCGCCAGCAGTGTCGCCTTCCCTACAGCATCAAGCCCTTCACAGACGAGGTATTGTGTGATGTTACACCTCTAGATGTTTGTGATGTACTATTAGGCCAGCCATACTTGTGGAGGTGACATGCTGTGTATGAGTCAAGGCCTCGCGCTATCATCATTTCTTTGGATAATTCATTATACAGGATACCGGAGGTAGCCCCACCTACCGCCACCTCTTTGATCACTGCTAAGAAAGGCAACAAGCTCATCTCACAGACTAGGAAATTTATTTTCTGTCTTGTTCGCTCCCAAAGTAAGGGGAAGATCGTTGCTACATCCATGAGCCCCGCGAAGGGTTCCTCCACACAGCAGCAGCAACAGAGGAATACAGTCGTGACAGAACACAGGAACAACTTCTCCTTACCCGGAGGGGTACCACAAAAGTTTCAGGTGGGCAACAAAGTTTGGTTACATTTGCAGAGGGAGCGCCTTACCAGAACCCATCAGAAACTCAGACCACTTCGACATGGTCCTTACACCAGTAACAAGGCTACGGGAAACAATGCTTTGAAGCAAAACATTCCTCCATTCCTTCACTTGCACCGAGTGTTCAATGTGGACCGTCGCCGACCATGCTCCATACCATTTCTGGACACATCAAAGATTGCAGAACAACTCACCAGAGACCCAGCTCAGCAGAAGCTTCCTCATCTTAGGGAGGAACTCACCACAATGGGGACCATTGCTTCCTAAGGGGGGAGGAATAATCCAGGTGGATGTTGATGGCCACCCACCTATCCCATTTGGACCCCCACAACTGTCTCTTTCAGTTTTTCTGTTTCCTTAATTATAGCACAGTTTACTATTTTTAGTAGTTTTTCGGGTCCTAAACTTCCGGAGCTGTTTTGAGGCCCTAAACGACGTTTTTTGGGAAATCGAAATCCACCGCCAGCGATTTTTTTGTTTAAAAGTCGCCTTTTCTGTCGTAGTCCTCGGAGAGATCTTTCCAATGGGCTATCATGCGTGTCAAACAGAGATAGTACGACCAATTCGCGACCCCAGGAAATTGATGTACCAACTTACCCAAAAACAGGGCCCACAATTTGGCATTTCATCTTCTAGGGTTAGGTTTTGGAATGTGAAGGGTTTTCCATTGTTTCTCAACAATAAATAGGCCCTCGAGCCTCATTATAACACAGTTTTTGGAGAACAGTTCAGAGGCATGTAGCCGACACATCTCTTCTCAGAGATAAGCTACCATCGCCCTAGCTGGGTTATTTCCATTTCTATTTGTAAGCATATTTCAGTATTTTACAATGAAATGAAGTATTATTTCCACTGCATATTTGTCTTTATGGTTATCTCTGTATTTTATTGCATTCCTGTTTAAATCCAGATCAGTAAAACTCTCAAACGACCCTTGTTTTCATGGATATTTTAATAGAATTTTAATAAAGGATAACATCAACCAAAAAACTTCAAAAGTATTGAAATATACTAAATCGATTGGAATTATGTTACCTTATTTGCCAGATTCTGACACAAATAACTAAAATTGAAGTGTTTTCATGTGTAATTTCTAAAACACATGACTTATTTTTGACCCAGTTTCTGCCAGAAAGGAATTAAAACAACATTTAAAAATAATGGTATTATTTTTCTTTTCACAAAAAAAATTCATTGTTAATTATAAGTAAAATATTTAAATGTTCATATTAAATGTCACGTACCTCTATACTTTTACCCATTTTTCCATATAATAACAGACATAGTTTTTTTTAATTATTATACAACACTTTGCATTTTTACAAATGTTACCCATATATATAATAGAAAGATTATAGTTTTACAATTGTTTGGCATATATCAAAGGTTTGTGAGTGAATTGATTTGACATATCTTAATCACAAAAACCATAGTATTTATGAAATCACTCTATAACATGATATTATTGTAAATATATTGATTCATGTGACTGCCTGTTGGGTTAACGAACCCCGCCAAAGGAACCCATGGTGGGTTGGAAATATCTGGAAGCCTAGTTTGCTCCATCCACCTGGTAGTCCTAAACCCATAGCAACATAAGGGGGCCACTTTAAATTTTTACAAATGTTACCCATATATATAATATAAAGGTTATATTTTTATAATTATCTGGCATTTATTAAAGGTTTGTGCATGAATTGATTTGACATATTTTAATCACAAAAACCATAGTATTTATGCATTCGCTCTATAACCTGAGATTGTGGCAAATATATTGATTCATGTGACCGTGCATCTGGTTAACGAATCCTGCCAAAGGAATCCATGGTGGGTTGAAAATACCTAGAAGCCGGGTTCGCTCCATCCACCTGGAATTCCTCCCTTGGGATCTGGGCATTGATCTATGACTAGTGGTGGTCGAGTTGATTGCACAATAGAGGAATAGAGGATTGAGGATCATGGGAACTAACTTGCAACCAGACCTCTCAGTTGATTCTCATTTTTTCACTCTTCGTTTCACGCCAAGGATACTGTCTACTTGAGGGTTTTATGGTTTAGGTTTTTTGCTACTAAGGCTAACATGCTTGCAACCTACCATGGCATTCTATCAACATTTTACCATCCAAATGCTTCAGTTTCTAAAGTTACAACTCTGCCAGTTGGATATGAAAAAGTTTTTCAAGGTATTCTCTTGGTCTGCATACATACTCTTGGTCTGTTACCTGTAATTTCCGAAATGTTAGTTCACTACCTTTTTCTTGTTTGTGCAGGAACTAGGTTTCGACAGCGAATCTAGGTCTGAGGATTTTACTGTAGCTTCCACGGCCCAGTGTAATGAAGCCATTTTCTTCACAAGTAAGTTATTGCCCTCATTCTCACTATTTCTAAGTTGGGTTTTCATCTCCAAGTTAAATATTTAACTACCCTACTTCGTTATCCATTCTACAGAGAAGGGTTTCTACATCCCCATCTTTTCTGCTCAGGTATTCTGTAGTTGTATAGATTACCCATAACTTTCTCTAAAGTTTAGCAATTGCTGTTCATGAATTTTTAATATGCATTGTGTTTATTTGCATGAAGGTAGGCAGGGTTTCTTCACAACGACGTTGGCTCGAATTTGGACTTTACATTACTGAATCCTAACATAATCTGTTTTTCATTGCATTTACCAGGTGTGTTCCTTCGTTCTCATGTTCATCCTTGAAGGCTTTATAGCTCTTCCAAGGGCGTCTAATTGCAACGATTCTTGTTCTATTTAATTGGGTCGACTTACTGCTCCTACTGCAGTACCTGATTCATTTTGAATGTATTAAGGGTTCTTGTGCCGTTCATGGCCTCCTTGTGTTGCTATGGGTATAGTCAACCGACTGTTTTGAAAATTGTCCAGTAGGACTATAACTATTGGAAGTTCCTTTTTTTTAAACTTAAGTATTGTTCATTATATTTTTCCTTCCTGCAATGATTAGTTATGTGCATACATACAAGTCTGTAACGAATTTGTAATTTGTGAAGGGTTTACCTTTTTTGTATTAGCTGTTTCTGGGAGTTATTGATACTTTGTTGTAATGGAAGCCCATGGAAAATAATTTCACTGTTTATCTAATTTATATACATATCAGTGTGGTTCAAAATTTTATTCCATACAGTTTTTTACATTATTTCTAAATTGAAATTATGAAATGGAACTATTGGGTTTATCCTGGTACTGAGATTATTTTATGGTTCTATCTAGACTTGGAGGGATTGATATGAGTAGCTAGTCCCCTAGCACTACCTAGGACTAACCCTCTCGGCTAGATTCTTCTTGGTGTCCAAAGTTTAATTGTTAAATTCAATGCATAATTTATACTACACTGTGTTTGTTGCCTCTGTTAACAGAATTTAAAGGTGATTTTCTAAATTGTATTAGAGGGTGTGTGTGTGTGTGTGTAATATATTGTGACACTTTCATTGCTTTCCTACGCAACAATTTGTTCTTTACAGTAGTCCATAAAAGAGTAAAGGTTAGTATTATTCACAACCATTCATAGAAAAACAATCACAATATCTTTTTGTTTTGTTTTACAACTTTCCATAAACAAATAATGTCAACATTATTTACCTTTTATTTCCTTTAACAAAACAAATCACACGGAAGAGCAATACTCCACCCAACCATGAGGCCAGTCTTCATTGCACCTTCCCCTGATCTTGCCTTACACTCAGGTAGTTCTCTGGATAGATTTTTCAAATTCCTCAGATTATCTGGTCATTACCAGACTTAGTCCTGAATCCCCAGCGTTGAGCTCTTAGCCTCAGATAGACTCCACTGGCCAACCAGTTTGAGAGTCTTCTCCTCTTCTCTTTTTCTTCTTGCCTTAGGTTCCTAATACCCTTTTGGCTTTCTTTTTGGGAGTATTTATTTCCCAAGAGAAGTTTGGGTCAATAACTACCCGAATTGTCCAACTACCTGAGGTAAGCTTACTCTAGTATTTCTTTCCCAATCATGGTTTAAATAATTAATGTTATGCAAACTTATTAATAATAAAAGAAAATATTAACAAGCATTCATATACACCCGAATGTTCTTGTATCCATCAACCTTTACTAATGGATCCACCCTCACTCCAAAATTCTTGATGAAATTTGTTAGAACCTCTACCATATCATAATTGTGTCTAACTTCTGCTAGAATGTGCTCATCCCAAGAAGAATCCCATTCCCTATAGAGAGCCCAAACATTAGATTTCCTCAGTAAAATTTTGATAATTCCTTTGGTTGATTTCGAACATCTCATCACATGAGAGAAAATATTAAGCATGTCATTACTACTCAATTTTCCCACCTTAAAATCCCTAGAAGCCTGATACTTGTTCAACTTTGGCTCTATTCAATTCATCTCTACTTTCAATGGGTTGAAGGAAAAAATTATATATATACCTTGGTTCTTGAGAGAATATTGACTCCATTCTTGGCATGATTCAGAGCTTGCACCATTGTAATTAAAGCCTACTTGGCATTGCCTTCTTCATAAATGCTCGTCAGGTAGTTGTGCATTTCAATAGCAGCCTGGATTCACAAACATCCAACATTCGTTTATCTTTTTCAATTCAACAAAATTTGGTATTTGCAAGCTAAGCGACTAGATGAATTTTACCCTGTTGTCCATCTCTGCTATTTCGTTCATGACCCCCTTGAACCAGTCGAAGGAGCCTTGCTCCCTTGTGACCTAGTAGAAATAAGTGTTCATCGAACCCTGGTCCTTCCCTTTCCTTTTGGAAGCAAAATCTGTGATTTTCATGTTTATAACATGACTTTGAGAATGCTTATGAAGGGAGTAGCGGTAGGTCCAATCCCTATCAACAACAACATGTCATATTTCTTGTAATTTTATGTCGGATCTCCATATGGCCCGTCCATCCCAAGCTTGGGACACTTGCACATGGTTTGTCTTTTTATTAAATACTTAGAATCTTGGATTTTTGAGTTTATTATTTCTTTCAATAATTTTCAACATACTTGGATTTTCTTTTGTTGTCTCTGTAGAGTCCACACTCCTCTCTCAGAAGTCTGCTTTTTCTAGTGGTAGGGGCTCATATTGAATTTGATGAAGAGTTCGGGTGTGCCGTTGCGTAATGCGGCCCAACGACTTGTCACAAAGAAAACCAATAAGGAGGAATCCTAGTTTCCAAAGGATAATCATTCGTCCCCACCTTTTCATGTAGGAATTTTGACTTGTGAACCCTAAAATAGAGTTTTCGAATCCGAACGAGCCATCTCTACTGAATGTAAATTTAAAATGACAATGCACTCCACCATCCCACGTGCCGAAAGCATGACATTAGCTCGATCATTGGAAAGTCTAGGAATACTTCTTACTGGTTTTCTTTGCCAGTGTTGCGATTCCATAATCTACGTAGCGGGTGCCGAAAGGGTTTATATGGTCTCATAGCAGTGTAGACCATCAAACTGGGGGGGAATTTACTACTCCCTGCTCCTCCTTTGTTTTTCACGTTGTCATCAAGTTTCCTGTAACTCTGATTCTTCCAGGAAAACTTTACTACTCCCCACTCCTCCTTTGTTTCTCCCTTCACCATCATGCCACCTGTAACTCTGATTCTTCCAACCCAAAAAGCACCGTAATTACAAATCGGGCCCTTCAATTTCTTTATTAAATCGATTCAAATCATAGCGCTTGATGATTCAATTCAAATCGATTCAAATTTCTTTGTTGTCATTTTCTATCGGCAATTCACAGCCCTCAATTCCTCTCTCAGAGGAATAATGGCATATCCGTCCATTTAGATAAAAATAAAAATAAAAAACAAGGTCAATGACACCCCATCCACCTAGGGTCGAAATATGAATGCCTACAATGAATAAATAAAATATAATTGTGTTGATAGATGCATTATTAACAAAATTTTAAAAACATTATTAATCATGGTTTTCTGATTATAATAAACAAAATTACTTTACACCTTTCATTTTCTCATCACTATTATTTTTCTTTTTCGAACTATAAATCCCTAAATTATTAACACATTATCCAAAGTATATAGTTGGAAAAAGATGGCTACTAAGAAAAAAGTGACGAAGATACCAATTTTTTATTATTTAAAATGTCTTTTTAAAGCAATCAAACTCTATGTGGCAAGCCAAAAGACACAATGTTTAATAGGCATATAGACAGATCAGTGGATTTAAAAAATGTGAATCTAGTATTAGCTGAATCTAAAAGAGTAGTATTTAAATTGTAAAGAGCATAAAAGTATAAATGGTGCTAGGTATTGTGCTCTTAAAAAAAGACCAATATAATAAGACTTAAGACTTGTAGATTACATTTTTCTTTGTAGATATGTAAGATATATTGTGGTGAAGTAAATTATAAGTGTGGACAAGAACGAATTCCTCTAGCTCGATAAAGGGTCTAGCCACAACAGATACTTTCTATGGAATATTTCCTTAGGTTAGAATCAATCAATAGGGCCTACCTCTTGGTCGCTTATTCTGCTTGATGATGTCCTTGCTTGCTCGCTCCAACGATCTCTCGCTTCTTTCTTCAAGCTCCCAAAACAAGTAAACAACAACATACAACAAACATGATAATAGACAAACTGCAATTCAACCTACTTAACAAGTCAAGAAACATTAAGCCATGAATATGTAATATTATAAAACATGTAGGAAGTCAATAAATTGTTGCATATATTAATATCAAAGAGAGATTACAACCATTCGTCTTGACGTTGCAACCTTCCTCTGACAAGACCAGGTTCCCACACACTTCTACTAGCATCCCATGATGGCCTCAATCAACAATAGTTTTAAGACTCTTCCCTTTAGTCTTCACTCCAAACCAAAATAGCATCAACACTCAACCAAAAACTATGACTGACACTAGTTTGTGCTTGGGAAGAAGGGAGGTTTATATAGCAAATATGGATGGGAGATGGATCCTATTCTCATGGGAGAAAGACTTATCCCTTGAGTTAGTTCCATCATTATAGGAGAAAGAATCCCAAAATTTCATCCTCGACCCCATCCTGCCAAACCATTTACCAGACTTCCATTATAGAGCTTCTAGAGCTGGAAGATTAGATTCTAATTTTAAAAAAATTCCATAATAGGACTGATGTGAAGAGTAGTGCTAATCTCTACACATCGGTGTGGGGGAGACAAAGGCCATTAGCGTCGGTCTTGAAAAGTGGGCAAAACATAAGTTTTAGGGGAAATGGTGCAAAAGGGGAATGATCTGCTCATGAAGAAGGACACAATGGGAGTTTCTTCATGAAGGCAAAGCATGCGGTGTTCACTATAGAGGTCCTCCAAGATCAAAGAATGGGGAGTACAGGGATAGTGACAAAATGTTGTGTAACAGGTGCCCCCTAAAGCGTGAAGGCTGAGCTAGAGTGAGGGATGAAATACTTTATAAATCAGTGTGAGGAACTGGTCTGCTGTCAGAAAACCTACAAGAAAGTACAAATACATATACATAAACTGAGATCTATGTCAAATGATACATGAACTGTGGCATGGACGCAGCCATCCAGAGAATGATTATGTAAATGGATCTAGGTATGGGTGCAACCATCCGTCAAAGAGGATCATAACGAAACCACTGTATGGTCACAACCATCCAATAATGAGAAGGACCACATATGATAACTCATGGTCTAGTCGCAGCTAGCCATCTGATAGAGACACACATATCATCATAACCATGTCACACCATTTCGCAACCTGGACTTTTGTGATCTGAGTCTAGGGTCTTGTGCTCCAACACGACCCGATCAGAGTACAGATCCTAGCATGCGTATAGATGTGTTGATGTCGAACATGCTAGAAAGTCACTTGATTACAAGTCAATGATATAAATTGTTAATAAGCATGAGAGAAACCATCAATAATGATAATGGTCCTCAAGGTACTATCAACACAATCCATGGAATGTGAATATAGGAACTAAAGTTGAACACCTGTGAAATCACTCGATCGAAAGGCAATGATGTGAACTTGTCATCGAGGGCAAAGAACTTGCCATTAGGGCATGCAAGCTCTAAGGTACTGGAAGGGAGTCTCTCGATCAACTTCTCGGATAATGAGTTGAAGTCGATGGAAAGCGAACATGTCAAAGGAGGGCCATAATGAATCCCACATCATCGACGCGAGACGAGAGGATGAAAAATGATTTTGGATGATACAGAGAATCAGAGGTAAGTGTAACTATAGAAGGAAAACTCTTGAACATATCAGCGACACAAATGGAAGTCTAGCACCTTTTGGATCCATAGGAGCGGTGGTCATAATGACGTGGCTGAGATCAAATGGAAGGAAAAAATGAACGGCCCAAACCTAGGAAGGCTAATGATGCAAAGGAGGATGTCCCAACCCGACACGAAGCAAAGAGTGTCATGTTCAAGAGTGGGTTGCTGACACGACTAATAGATTTCCAAATTTCCCTCCACCATTTCTAGTAGGTACCCCAATTATTTTTTAATTTCAAGATTGAAGGGGATAGCATATGCTTGCACTATAAGTTCATACATCGAACAAATCTGACCTAGTAAGTTTAATGAGCCCTAGGAAGGATAAGCTCATGTTCATCATGGTGACGAATCCAATGTCGTTTAATAGTTTAACGAGTCTAAAAACGGTGTAACTCGATATCCTTTTCATATTTAGAGAGTTTGAAAAAGACACGTAAAAGAAAACTCCACATGGCCCCTTTTCATATATTTGTGTCTCTCGAGCTGGAAAATGTAGAAAACAATACTTGAGAGAACCGCTTGACCATTTCAGTCAAGGAGTACCTTTTTCGTAAATAGTGCCGCCCGCCCAAAAAAGGGGTAAACTTATACTGGGTGCATGACATTTTGCATCTGTTAATGAGTTCGAAACCACAAGGGCTCTGCCATCTTTTCGCTTTTAAAGGGTCAGAAAAGAGCTGAAAGCAGAAACCCCTTTTTTTTTTTCTTTAATGAGTCAAAAAGGGAAAAAATACTCGGCAATATTTTCATATAAGTTTAATGAGTCGAGAAAAGAGATGAAACGTGACTCATCATCATCGTCGAACATCCATCACCTGTCGCTGCATAAGTAAGGCAAAGTGTATTATCGAGCCCTTGAGGCAAAATAGGTCAAAATGTTTACAAAACCTAATATTTTCATGAAAAAATGAATGAAAAAGGGAAAAGTAAATATATTTTTACCATTTACCATCTTACCTTTGTTGTGGAGACTATTTACCCACTTTTTCCCTAATTTTTCTGGAGTAGATTGCAGGAGATCTGAGAGGTCAATCGATGAGCCGCCAGTTCCAGGTAACAATTGAAGCCTTGAGCTCCATTTCCATGCTATTTATTTATGCTTTTAGCCATTTTTGGATTTTTTGGGAGGTTTTTGAAAATCGTTTTCGCCCTCGGTCAGCGTGATTTCCAGGCACGAAATTGCACTGACCAAGAGTGATTAACAAAGCCATCTATGCTGATCGGCACAACTGTTTTTAAAACAGGTGTCGTGGATAGGGAAAAACCCTATGTTCTCAAAAACTGACTATTTAAACTTCAATTTTATGTGGCAATGATGATTATTGATTCAAATTAATGGCTTTTGCAGGAGAGAATTGCTGAAAATGGTGGATTGGAAGGAACGAGAACATGAAGATGTTGACACCTAGGCAATGAATGACCCAAATTGCCTGGAGGATTTGAGGGCTTGCGGGCTCATCATATTCTTCCTTACACCAGGGATGCAGGCACAACCTGAGTTGCTTCATTAATTGATAAGCCTTTGGGATATTAATTGGGAGATTTTTGTCATTAGAAACCATGAGATGGAGTTGGAAAATTCAGATATTTACTTGATCACTGGATTGTCTCGTAGAGGTGAGCTAGTGAAATTGTATGGGCCATGTCCGATTGGGGCAACCATATCTTCCTTTCTTGCCGAGCACTGCCCTAAGGCCCTAAAATCCAAGAGTGGGAAGATAGAGATTTCTAGTGTGTGTGATTTGACACTAAGGGTGCTTCTATTGACTATCAACAGAGTGGAGTGGTCCTAGCTAGAACATGAGACTAACAAGTCAAAATTCCTTTATGCTATTGATTGCACAACTCCTGTAATCTTCAACTAGGAAGAGGCCATGAAGATGAACATCAAGTGCCAGTTATCCAAAGCCAAGGTGGGGAATCTAAAGCAATTTTGCTTTGGATCTATACTTGTGACCTTCTTCCTGGAATGAGTACCATTGTTCCAGTATCAGTTGACTGAGGTAAATCCTCCTATGCCACGCGATCCACAGATGGTCTGCTGGAGTCATTTGATGCCCAGGATCACTGGGCATCAACATATGTCATACTGAACTGCATTCTTTTCATGGTTACAATGACATAATATCGTTGTGGAGGACTAGCCATACAGTGGCACTGATTTCCATGGAGATCCATACATGCCATTACTAGATGGAGAGGACTTCGATGATGAAGGTAAAAAAAATCAAATTTTTAATTTTGAGTTTTTTTAATTGTTTTTGGTATATATGTGCTTATAACATTTCTCTTGTTTATGCAGAAATTTAACCAGAGCATCTAGCTGGGATGTCCCCGAAAGCCAGGGGCATCCCATGCCCTATCGATGTTGTCGCCTCTTATCAGGAAGGGAGCAAAAATGAGGAGGTGATCGCGAGGAACCTTGAGGGGATAGCTCATAGTATCCTAGAGTATGCTCAAATAGGAAACATGACCCGTTGATACTAGAGACACACAGTGGGAGTCTCAAATCAGATCAGTCGATTTTTGAGTCATGTTGCACAAGCTGTCTTGTGCTATCATGACCACCATGTTGATTAGTCCTTAGGTCCAGTACTTACATAATTTTGAGGCCTGCGTGCCATAGATGTATGAGGCTTGCGAGCCACTGATGTTATTTTAGACACACATATTATTTTTTGGGGTTTTGATGTATTAAACATTCTCACCATATATATATGTTGTATTTTCCTATTTATTATCATACAAATGGTTTGTTTTATCTTTTATATGCTTCGTAAATGTCTATCCAACACGTAATTATCTAATGCATCGGTCAATGTATTCATGCACCTAGGAATATGATGATATGTAATATAATCAAAATTCCTTTCCAATAGAGAGATACAGAGATACATTCTCAATATCTGAGGGTTCCTGATGGAATATTGCCTGTTGAGATGAAGGATGACAAGCTGTGAATCTAGGTTGACAACCAATTCTATGATGCCCAGAGTGATGGCTTCTAACAACAATTTGATGATCGGACTATATTCAACAATGTTGTTGGTTGTGCAACCTAGGTAGATACCTTGAAGATTAATCAACTCACCGTTAGGGTCATAGATAGCCCATGTCGTGGATGATAGGTTCCAGGTACTATGACAAACACCGTCAGTGAAACCAACATGAGGAGTCACAAACTTCTGCAAAGTAGGAAAATCACAGTAAATAGGAAAGCTCTTTGAAAACTATCACACAACCACACTCTACAAAAATGAATCACAGACTAATGTACATAAGTAACCATGCAAGATAAACTTGGCATAGTACTTTTTGAGGTAAATCCTGTTTCGGGGCTTATCGAGGGGATTTCCTTCATAATCAATAAGTTCATAGGCTCCTTTCTGCAAAAAACATTTCATGATATAGGGCCCATGCCACATAGGTTAGAACTTGCCTACCGCTAGCTTATCGTTAGCTTGGTCATATAATAAGACCAAATCACCCTTAGAGAAAGCGCGAGGGGAGACCGACTGATCGAAATGGGATTTGAGCTATTTCTTTTGTGCTTTGATGACCAAGGCAGCGAGATGGCGTGTCTCATCCAGTCTTTCTAGATATAAGAGGCATTCCTCTTGAGGCGATGTTTCAGGGAGGTTTTCAATAACTAACTTGAGTGAAGGAATCTTGCATTAGATTGGCAATGTTGCTTCCATACCTTAGACCAACTGGAATGGTGTGAAACTAGTTGTGTCTGGCTGAGGTTTGGTAGGCCCACAGAGCTGGAAAGAGCATGAGATCCTAATTTAACTTGTGCATCCCAATAGTACGTTGAAGCACTGTGACCAAGACCTTGTTCACAGCTTCAACTTGGTCGTTGACCTCAGGGTAATATGGGGTCGAGCCATCGTGGTGCAAGCCCAATGCATATGTTAGCTTAGCCATCATATAGTCTCTGAAATGGGAGCCATGGTCTATGATAATGGTTTTGGGTATGCTGAACCTGGAAATAACATGTTTAAAAAGGAATTGAGCCATCGTCTTACCATCTGTAGAGTATGTAGGCATTGCTTTGGCCCATTTTGTGAAATAATCCATAGCAACAATAATATAGCCACGCCCCTCAGCTGAACAAGGGCTACATGTCATGCAATCGATGCCCCATTTGGCAAAGGGACCTATGGTAATGACGGGGTGTAGGTGAGCAGGTGGGGCATGCATCTTGCGTTGGTAAATTTGGCATTCATGGCACTTATGAACAACAAGAATGTAGTCCTTGAAGATAGATGACCAAAAATAACCAGCGCAAAGGATTTTTTGAGTTGTAGCGTAACCAGACATATGACCACCATATGCCCCGAAGTGGAAATCATTAAGAACTCTTCCAACTTCCTCGATCATAAGGCATCAAAGAAGAACTCAATTGACACTGACATGGTATAAAGTATTGCCAATAATACGGTAAGGTTGGGAGTGATTCTGAATCCTTCGGTGATCATCCTTGGTCAACGCGGACCGAAATGTGGACGTTTGAAGATACACGATGATATCACTGTACCATGGATAAAGGGTGATAATCAGGAAAAGGGTCTCATTTGGAAGCTTTTCATCTGCACCAGCAGGGAGAGCCTTGGAGGGAAGGGAACAAATCAATTCAACGAAAACAAGTGACTTCTTAGATTTGGCCGTAATGAAGACCAAATAAAATTTTTGCAGGATAATGATCCATTTAGAATACTTTCCCCCCAACAACTGATGAGTTAGTATATAGGTCATAGGGTTGCATTCATAAATCACTGTAGTCATACGTAAAAGGATATAGTGCTGAAAGCATTGAACGGCCTAAACAGTAGCCAAAGCCAACTTTTCGACATGTGCATAATGCGTTTCAGTGTCGAGGAGATTCCGACTAAGGTGTAGATTACATGTTCATTGCCTTCGCCGTCATCTTGGACCAAGACCATAGAAATGGTGCTAGGGGCCACATCTAGGTAAAGGAAGTAATATCGATAATAGTCCATTGGGTGCAACAGAGGAGCATTTATGAGAACGTCCTTGAGATCACCAAAAGTTTTTTGGGCCACCTTGTCCCATGCAAAGGGTGTTCCTTTTTTGAGCAACCAGGTAAATCCTGTGGCTAGCTCAACATAGTTGGGTATAAAACGACGTAGAAAGTTGGCCTTTCCTTCCAGGCTCTGGAGTTGGTGCAGTGAGGATGGAGGGGGTAAATTTATAATGGCCTTGACTTTTAACAGATATAGGCAAATACTTTCCTTGGAAACGATGAAGCCGACGAGTCATCCTGATTCCATGCAAAAAACACATTTGTGTTGACTTAACCAAATGTTATAGTGTTTGCAGTGTAGAAAAATCTGCCGAAGATGGTCTCGGTGATCGCGGCGCTTACGAGAACGAGTGGTAAGGTCATCCAAGTAAGGCTGGACAATGTCACGAATATCATGAAACATGTAGGACATTGCCTATTGAAAAGTGGTTCCCACATTTTTTAGGTTGAAAGGTAGCTTCTTGTACGTGAATGTACCCCATAGGCAGATAAAGGTTCTCTTCTCTTGATCGGCTGGTGCGATATTAATCTGGCTATAACTAGAAAAACTGTCCATAAAGGAAAAGATCTCACTCCTAGTGCATTCGTTAATGATTTGATCAATGAAGGGAGTAGGATACTTTCCTTTAGAATAGGCACAATTAAGGTCTCGATAATCCACGCAAACGTGGATTGTGCCTTGTTTTTTAGTCACCGGTACAATATTGGACACCCAATCTGTAACGGGCATGGGATAAATGAAACCAGCCTTGAGAATATTTTTAACTTCACCCTTAATAGTAGCGGCCTTCCTAGGGTGCACCGGGCGAAGCGATTGGCGAATGGGCTTCACGTGCAGATACGTTGGTATTTCGGGCACTAAAATGCTAGGATCAATGCTAGGCATCTCTTCATAAGACCATGCAAACACATCACAAAATTCTTTAAATAGACGAGTAAATGTCTTGATCTCATCCGAAGAACAAGATACCCCAATATGAACATGTTCAATGATACCGGGTTTGATAGAAATGTCAATGGGCATCATTTGGTTAATATTTAACCAAATTTCCTTCCGACCATACTTCATGAGTAACAGTCAGTGGCAGAAATGGAGAAGAGGACTCTTTGAAAGCGGTAAACATGACCATTGAGCGAGGTAGGAATGAGAAGTGATGATGAGTATCGATCCATGGTGGTTCTTCGAGAGACATGATTTCCATGATACCTTCATCAGTAAGGAAGGTCTTAGCTAAGGGATCAAACTATTCCAAAGTGCCAAGCTAAGGGTATTGAGAGTACATATCAAGAGAGTTCTTCGACATATGAGAATTAGAGGATGCAGAGTTCGAAGCCAAAACAATTTCCATGTAATTAGCTTCGGCGGGACTAAGCAGTATAACCTTGCTCGAAGTATCAACAAGGTTTGGTGCAGGTATGGCATGGGGATCATATTTAACCGAGGTCATGTTGATCGAGGTAACATGAGGAGGTGGGAGTGGAAAAATTACCATTAAGGACAAGTGTTTGAAGAGACCTACCCCCACACTCTCATAGGGAGCACCAGAGTGCTTGACGTACGGAACATTGCCATCTGAGGAGGAAGAGGCAAAGAAACACAGTTGATCGATGGTGATAATTTTCTCTTGATGGGGAAAACGAATCATGCGAAACAAAGAGGAGGCCATTGCATGCATGGCATGAGTCAAACTTCGGCCGAGTAGAAGATTATAATTGAGATTGGCGTCAACAATTTCTACTTCTATTGGCACTGTCTTTCCTTCCAGGGTGATGGCAAGGTTAGGTAAGACACCGAAGGGTCGTGAATCACACCCATCAAAAGCTTCCAAAGTATTTGGAGATTGATTCAGTGTAGTGGAACCAATAGCCTTCCAACATGCAGTTGACATGATGCAGGTGGAAGCACCTTCATCGATGACAGTGTAGTGGATGGTATTCTCATTGATTATTACTTGAATAAGAAAGGAAATTTTATGATGGAGCCATGGAACATGGTTCTATAGATCAAAACATATCAAATTGGAATCGATGGGATCGATGCCCCTGATAGCTGACAACAAATATTTCTGCTGTGACGGGAAGCTTTGGAGTACCTCAAGAACCGACACGGCTGATGGTGCCTGAGCCAAATCCTCAACAATATTATAGTGTTGAGCTACTCGAGTGTTGGGATTATATCAGGATTTCAACAGTACACCTTGAGAGGGTGGCCGCATAGCGTAATCAGGGTTAGGGTGATCAATTTGCAGAGGGCTAGAACTCGTGGTAGAAGAAGAAGGTGCAGCTTCTTTCTCTTTCCCAGCTACTGGAGCTGGAGTTTGATAGTCTTTGGATCGGGTAGCGACATTAATAGGCATGCTCATCATGAACACTTGATATCCAGAGGAAGAAGATCAAGGTTGGTCTACCATTTGGGTTTGTGGAGAAGGAAACAGATCTTTAAGGACAATAGGGGTCCCTTTGAGTAGATGACTAACCTCAGATCGTTAAGGAAAATCCTTAGTGTAGTGATATTCCTTGCAAATGAGGTAGGGATAATTAGGTTTCTATTGTGAAAATTTCCCAGCAAATGATTTGGGAGGACCCTATTTCAGGGCATCAACTTTAGCTTTGCCTTTGCCTTTCTTTTTTGCTTTTGAGGATTTGTCTGCTGTGGTAGACTAGACAACATGGACCTCTGAGGTTTTACCAGGGCCAGGTGGATTCTGGGATGAACTATTAGGGGCAGTATTTGAGATCGACTTCTGTTTGGAAGAATTTTTAGCAGGGGTCTGGGATACTGAACCAATAACTCCATCAACGGGAGGAACAACTGGTGACTTTGATGCTGCGAGATCAGAGGATGGCCACGGAGCATTGGGTAATAACTCGTATAAAGTGCCAGACTAAGAGTAAACTAGATCCAAGTACTGGGCACAAGTGATGGCCTACTCTTCAATGACGCATCCACCCATAGCTATATAGCGAACAATGGGGGCTACGAATGATTTGGTAAACCATTCAATGAGCAACTGATCAACAATCTCGAATTTGATCAAGTGACATATATGTATCCATTCATGGATGTGATTAGAGATGCGCATCACAGTATCTTTCTTAAGCAATGTGAGAAAATAGGTGCCAGTTTCATAGCGAACCACCGCTGAAAATGTGTGAGGAAGGCCATGGCTAATGAGTTAAAGTCATGGTAAGTACTTCGAGGTAACGCAATGTACCATTTTGCTGTAGCACCCATAAGGGTTCGTTGGGAAAGATAGATACAAATGGAATCATCCACATACGAGTTCGATGAGCACCAGAGGTGATATGTCATAACATGGGCCTGAGGATCTTCTTTAGCTTTTCCATCGAACTTTGGGCAATCACTTGGTATCTTGTACAACACTAGAGGCCAGTAGGGTGAATGAAGGATTAGATCATTCGTAAGACGCGACACATCTGGAAACTCGAGTGTAGCCAAGAAAGATAATTAAGTGTTAAAAGGCATGGGAGGTCGATAAGCGGGCCCATAGGGAGGAGCCCATCCCTGCGGGTAAAGATTTTGGCCCCACAGTGGGGGATTTTGGCCATATGGAAGCTGAGGCTTCCCCCATTATGGATTACCTTGGCCATAGGGAGGATTTTTACCTTGAATACCTTGAAACTGTCTAGGCATAGGTTGCTGATAGGCAACGTACATGTTAAAAGGCTGTTGAGCTTATTGACCATGGACATATGGATATGGAACCTGCTGTCCTTGAGCATATGGCTGATGAGCATGTTTTCCCTGAACAAGAGGATTCTGAACCTGCAGTCCTTGGGCATAAGGTTGATACACTTGTTTCCCTTGGACATAGGGATTTTGTACTTGATGCCCTTGGCCGGCAGGGTTCTGAACCTATTGACCTAGAACATGAGGATTTTGAGCCTACTGCTGTAGGACTTGACCTTAACCCTACCCTTGCAAGGGCTGACCTTTTTTATATGTATACAAGGGTTGCTGCTACCCTGGTTGATTTTGCTGTTGCAAGGTTTGACCTTGCAGTTGCAAAATTTGTCTCTGGGGTTGGAGAGGTTGGCCTTGTGAGGACATGGGTTGAGAGGTGTGCAGAGCGTATTGCATCTGCTACTGCACAGCCTGCTACAAGTTTTGCAAGAGTTAACCATGCAGTTGTTGCAGTTGACCCTGCTACTGGATCATCTACCCTTGTTGTTGCGTAGAGAGCCCTTGCTCCAACAAAGGCTGCCCTTGTTGTTGTAGAGGTTGTCCTTGATGTTGCAAGGGTATTTGAACAATGCCTGGGAAATTACTGAATTAAATCTGGCTGTAGCCAGGCTAGATGTACTGCCTAGGTTGGAGGGTGTAAGGTTGACTAACCAATCCTTGAGAACCATATGGAACATAAGGATTTTGGTATTAGACATGACCGCCATAAGGTTGTTTATATTGAACATTGCTCGATCCAGATGGACCAATGGGATTCTGAACCTTTTGGTACTAAACATTGCTTAATCGAGTAGGATCAATAGGGTTATAAATAATACCAGAAGAAGGCTAGTTTATACCAAGCATGTGAGCTTGTAAGTCACTCATATTAGTGGCACCTGACACCATAGAAATATTCAGGTTTTGCACCCCAAGCGGTGGCACAATCTAGCCACTGACTAGCGAGACGGAGGAACTCACAGAGACAATCTTTGAAACTATTGGTTGTGTTTGACGTGTAACTGGGATTGATGATAAAAGAGTATACAAAATGGTCGGTTGCAATGGGACTGAAGTAACAACCTATTGGGAAGTCATGTTCATGATGAATGGACCGAATGTAGGCCTGATGCATGATGCCCATACATGATTATGGTAAAGTGATGATGCACTAGGTGTGCCTGAAACTAAGTGCCCCAAAGACACGTAGTTGGGTGGAAAACTGGAGGGAATACCTTTCGAAAAAGGGAAACGCTCAGGAGGAAATTACAATTAAAATTCTTCCCCCTCAATAGTGTGTGGAGTAGAAACTTCAGACTCATTCGGAGATGTGACTGGAGCATCACCTTCGGGTTCCATGTTTGAAAAATAATGATAACGAATGGCCGAACGAGTATGAGGGGATAGTTCCAAAGGAACACCTGGTTGGTCATACGAACTATGAGGATGCTGTAGTGATATTACAACATGGTAAAATAGAGGGTTCAAAGGCTACATAACCAGCCAAGCTGACTGTCAATGGTCGACGAGTTCTCTAGAGTTCGAACGGGATTGTCCGAAGATTCCGGGCCAAGATCACCAGATGACCCAGTATTGAAAGTAGGTGGAGGATGAGATGACAATGGTTGAACAATAAAAACAATTGCGAGTTCAAGTTTTTGGTCCTCGAGTGACTTTGGTAACTTAGGAAATAGCTCCTTAGACAATCTTTCAGACAGAGGAGAGGAAGAGGAATTGGGTGAAAAAGATGGTTTAGCCATGATGACCTTGTCTTATTCGATGGAACCAATAACTTCAAGGCTTTAAAATGTCCTTTTTTGGAAACTCACGGTCTGGTCACAAAATACTAACAAGGTGTTTTGGATCGCAGGAAATCAATTATTAAGATACATAAAAGACTGATTCTCTTTCATTTTTTAAGAGTCAAGAAAGAAACAAAGATGACTCTATCGCTTTTGATTGGAAACAAGCTTGAAAGGACAAGTGGTCGAATGGCCTTTTAAGTTTAATGAGTCAAAAATATCAAATGATGGCTCTGGATGATCTAGGTAAACAGGATTGCCAGGCAACTGTGAACTGCAGAATACCTCTCAGCGAGCCAAGAAGTGCGAGCAGGTAATCTCCCCAAATGTTGTGTTCGGTCTATCATGTTTGCAAGGTGACTAACTCGGCTTCCTAAGGATAAAAGAATTGCAGCCTAGTGGGGTCTCTTGTTATATACTTGATGGTATGGACAACAAAAATCTATACTACCGTTGTCTAATGCTAAAGCTAATGACAGCTCCTAGGTTTAAAGACGTCGAAACACATCTCTAGCCTAGAGCTTCTAGATATGATTGTTAATGTCAAATGCACCTTAGGGTAATTGAATTCATTTTAGATTTAATCTTGAGGTAAGTTTCAGTTTTCAGGTGTTAGTGATACTACTCGAAAAACCTCAAATGCAACTAAATGAGACAAGAGCCTTTCAATTGAATGAAACGCCTACACTAGAGAGGGTAGAAACTACTCAATCAAATGCAAATAATCAAGCAACTGAAAAGGAAATGATCTTTCACTACCTTACTTTTTCAATAAATAAACTAATGAAAAATGCATTCCAATTCCTAATTTCCTGACAAGAATTTATATATTAGTGCTTTCAAAAAAAAAAAATCTCTTGCTTTTTCAAATGTCGATGCAATTTTAGCCTTTTTAAAAAGATGGAAATTATCTTAACATAATGATGCAACCAGCTAGAATTTCATACTTTTTCATGAAACAACGGAATGAATTTTCGCATACAATCTTTCAGTGAAAAAGTTCTCGAGACAATAAGCTCTTCAAGAAGATGAAAACATGAAAAGAGAAGTTCGTTTAGGTCAATGAAACACCGACTTTACCAACCACAAGACCGACAATGTAATCTTTTCCCAAAAAGAAATGTTCAGGAAAGTAAACGAAAGTTTTCCAAACTTGTGCACAAAGAGGTCAAAGTTGTAAAAAGGACCAAAAACAAAATTCAAAGAGTAAACACACCTACAACCCGACTTAGTAAGTTCTCAAACCACTGAATGGACGACCAACTAGATGCCCTAGTGTTGTTGGCCACTCAATGACTCAATCAATCAAGTAGAAGGATGACAAGCCAACAAGAAAGCAAAACCAAATGAAAAGTAGCTTTCTAATAAGGGAGAAAATAGTCAAAAAGGCCTACAGGGTCAAAACCACAAGAGAAGAACACACTGGCCAAGATTGGGGTCAAGCCCTAATCTTCACTTACAGGCATTAGCGTGACTGCCTAACTAACAATAAGCGTCAGAGGCTGGTTGACACGACTGTTTCTCAACAACTCACATTGGTTGGTGCGACTATCAGTGGATTAAGTGCATTGGTCGGTGCAACTATCAGCATATTAAGCGCACTGATCATGGTAACTAAGGAAAAAAAATAAAAATTGAAAATAGGGACCAGATTTGCTACTATGAATTTTAGACTCAGACCAGTAAACAAGAGAAAAGAGACAAAACCAAAGGGAAAACATGAAACTAGAAATGTTCTCATGAAATTATGAAATCCAAGTCAAATAAAAGGATTGGGATCCCCAGCAGAGTCTCCAATTTGTGGTGAAGTAAAATTATAAGTGCAGACACGAACGAATTCCTCTAGCCCGATAATGGGGCTAGCCACAACAGATACATTCTATGGAAGATTTTCTTAGGTTAGAATCAATCAAGAGGGCCTACCTCTTGGTTGCTTATCCTGCTTGATGATGTCCTCGCTTGCTCACTCCAACAATCTCTTGCTTCCTTCATCAAGCTCCTGAAACAAGTGAACAACAACAGATAACAAACATGACAATAGACAATTTTCAATTCAACCTACTTAACAAGTCAAGAAACATTAAGCCATGAATATGTAATATTACAAAACATGTAGGAAATCAATCAATAGTTGCATATATTAATATCAAAGAGAGATTACAACCATTCATCATGACGTTGCAGCCTTCTTCTGACAAGACCAATTTCCCACACACTTCTGCTAGCATCCTGTGATGGCCTCAATCAACAATGGTTTTAAGGCTCTTCCCTTTAGGCTTCACTCCAAACCAAACACACTTCTCCCTCACACAATTAGATAGCTACAACTAGTAATATCTTGCTTGTCTACTCCAAACCAAAATAGCATCAACACTCGACCAAAAACTATGACTAACACTAGTTTGTGCTTGGGAAGAAGGGAGGTTTATATAGGAAATATGGATGGGAGATGGATCCTCTTCTCTTGGGATAAGGATTTATCCCTTGAGGTAGTTCCATCATTATAGGAGAAAGCAGCCCAAACTGTCATGCGCGACCCCATCCGGCCAAACCATTTACTAGAATTCCATTATGGAGCTTCTAGAGCTGGAAGCTTCGGGTCTAGTTTAAAAAACTTTCCATAACAAGACCAACATGACTGAAACATGGCTCAGTCACTCTGGTCGGTATGAGGAGTACTGATAATCTCTGCACATTGATGCGGGGGAGACAAAGGCAATTAGCATAGTTCTTGTAAACTTGGAAAAATAGAAGTTTTAGGGGAAATGGTGAAAAAGGGAAATGATCTGCTCATGAAGAGGGACACAATGGGATTTTCTTCATTAAGGCAAAGAAAGCAGGGTTCACTATAGAGGTCCTCCAAGATCAAGGAATGGGGAGTACAAGGATAGTGACAAAATGTTATGCAACACATATAACATACAAAGAGTGTGGAAGTCCAATGTTGGGTCAAAACACAAGTAAAATTTGTACTCACGATTCCCAAGGCCTTGAGCAATGACATCAGTATACAAAATATAAGGATCTCCAGATAGTTTTCCTAGAAATTCATAGTCTATTATGTCATGCTTGGGACCTTGAGATGATAGCTATATATGTCCATAACATCCCAAGGCCTTGAGAAAATACATTAGTATGCAAAATATAAGGATCTCCAGACAGGTTGCCTAGAAATTCAAATTCTGTTTCATCGTCCTTGGGACCTTGAGATGATAGCTACATATGGCCATAACAACAACAACATGTTAGTAGAAGGTATACATTTAGTCTAATGAACTAAGGTAGTGATAATTAATTGAATTCAAATAAGGTAGAAATAAGGTGAAGTTAATTACATAGAAGGGATTGAAGTAAGTAAATTACCTGAAGAGCGGTCAAGAGTAAGCTGCAACTCTTGTCCATTGTCAATGATTTTAGCACGATCATTACCCCATGTAATGTCGACATCATTGTAGAAATTTGCAGAAGCAAGAGCTGCCGAGGAGGCCAATAAAAGAAAGAGGAGGTGAAGAGGTGTGTCCATGTCAGATGTCGATTAGGGATTGGGAAAAGAGTTTGTGATGCAGAGCAGCAGTTCCAGAAATGAGAGAAGAGGTAAAAGTGTGTAGAGAATAAGTATATGTGGATTGTTTTTGTTGATGGTGTATTCGTTTGGTCTGAGTGGGTTTGGGTTTATATAGGGTTAGAAGGGAGGTAAGAACATCTGGCATCTGCGTGGGGAAGACAGGGAGGAAGAAAACAAATATAATGATAACACATAATGATATATGATAATGTATGTGATTGTGAATATCTATTTATGTGCCTCAAAACACAATAGAATTATAACTAATCTCTTGAGAATTAAATATATAATTTTATTAAATATATGATAAAAACAAATATATAAAATCATATATATCACATATCTTATTTAAATCATTTGATGTGCTCATTAATTGATCAATGCAAAACATATCAACTTTTGGAATCAAAATGAAATAATAGTTGATTAGAAAAATATGTTGGTTAGGATGAAATGAAATGTGACATGTGGCATGAAATGTGAATATGAATTGATATCCCTTCCCCCCAACTAAAGGTGTTTTCAGTTTTTGGAAAATGAGAAAGGGAATATAAATGAAGTGAGTTATTTTCCAAAATCACAATTTTAATATTTAAGGAATTACATGATTAAAGATTATAAAATAACATACCTTCACTTACCTGAAAAGTGGACAAGATATGTATATAGAAGAGTGTGGTTGCTGCTGCTAGATCATGGAATATGAAGTAAAAGAATCTAATCTTGCTTCTTCTTTCTCTTGGTTGTATGAATTGAGGATGAGATTGGAACCTTTATTGCTATTGATGCTGAATTCTGAATTGAGTCTTGTCATAAGCTGTTCATATCATATAGCCTTCATTCACTCCCACTCAGTGGAATAATTATTATCTATGTGAATAAATGTGTTGATGCCAAACATCGAAAATAAATTGTTGGATTACTATCCATTAATGAATTCCATTAACCAACAGGAGATTACTCACCATTGATGTCAATGAGAGTCAATATGCCTAAGTACATCTTACTAGGTACAAAAAGATATGTCATAGTCTAGTCACCTAGAATATTCGACAAACAAGGGAAATTGATGTATTCCCACTTTTTTATTGGCAAGATAGCTAGCCATTAAGGCATGTAAGCCTGAATGTACTTGAAATATCTCTAGTTTCGATCCCAGATAATGTGACGGAGTCGATGGGTCAAAATTTGTTAGAAGGGAGGCCTTAATGAATCCTCCATCATCTAACACGAGTATGAAATAATAATTTGAAGGAGTATGGATGAAAAATTCGCATTAAAGTTAGGATTATTTGACAGAAAGGAAAAAGAAAATGGGGTGACTTAACTTTGTAAGGGAACTGAATAACTTTATTTTTTTATTAAGGGTGAGTGAAAATGAGGCAGGAAGGTATGAAGATTGCAAAGGAAATGAGTTTTTGGTAGTAGGGAGATGGACAATTATGGATTGACTGGAGGCTTAGAATGAGTAGAAATGGTAAAGTTGGTATTTGTTTAGTAGCAATGGTGTAATGGATCTGATTTGACATGGAATGATCATGCTCTTTGGAAACTTGGTCTTTAAAAATGTACTCATGTATATGGTGATCTTCTTTCATCGTCATGGAACCTACAAAAGCTTAATGATTTTTGCAATAAAATGTAAGACTATCAAGTGAGAGATAGATGTTGAGTCTCTCTTCATCTGATATATACACAAAAAACACAGAAATAGTACTAAAAATAACAAATTCTAGAAACAAATTCAAGAAAAATTAAATGAACTTTTATCTGTTTAGAAAGCAGTACCTTCTTCATTGATTTTCTAACCAATTTTGAGCTTGAAACCTCTTTTCCATACACTTAATGCTTTATCAATAGACCATAAAACAAACTTTCATAAGCTACTGAATTATGTCCATTCTACAGCTACCAAAAACATGGATCGTTGCATTGTCTTTCCGCTTTACAACTTGTAATTAGACTCTGATGGTGGTTTGTCAATTATCGCAATTGGATTTTTAATATTTGTAGATTTTTATGAAAGTCTAAGTCCGTAAATTAGTTTTTTTCTTTTTCTCTTGTGCTCCACCCTTTTCCATGATCCCATGGATCAAGAAAATGCTCAAAATTCAAAAATCTTGGATCAATTTGAAACCAGCACCAAAGCGTAGATCTTGTTGCACTGAATCCAACAGAACTCATTTAACTGAAATACGACTCTGTATGTTCACGTTTCGCATTCTGTTCATTTTAGGAAACAACAAAAAAAATGAATTTTGAGTTGCAGGAATGCCCAATCAGTAGTCCATATGATGTCTAGGTCATGACTTGGCAAGTTGACTTGACCTTAATTGGACAATGAGTGATTGACACTTTTCACTAGTTTATTGGTTGACAAATGGCTATTTTTTAGTGGGTAATGATTTTATTGTGGAGGGACAATGAGAAAGTGCCACATGGATGAACCATTGGTTGTGACGTGGCCTCCTCATAGAGGACAAAATTTGTGTGAGGCCAACAACCTCCACTAGTATCAAAACTGAGACCTCATACCTTGAAACAAAGCGCCCTTAAAAATTGGCCTAACATTATTTATTGTTAATAATAATTTTGAACATGTATTTAAAGTTGATTTTGCGCACTACTGGGGAAAGGAGTTGGGCTAATGCCTAGCCTCTGGCCACTCCAGCACCATAAAACCATGGGCAAGGACCAAGGGCTAGGATTTAGCTTGGTCCACATTCCCATGAAAACTGTAGGTGACCATTCACTTAAGTAAAGGGCGTAACGAAAGGAGTGGGAGATTTCCTCAAGTTGTATGACCCACATATGACCATACCCACAGAGGAAAGGGGTGGAAATCTGTTAGCCCTTGATTTTTGACGCCCTACATGGTCGTATGGTGTCTCTGTGACCAAGACTTTCGGAACTAGGGATAAATGTGGATTTTAACTGACCTACAAATTCAACCACTGATTGAGAATATAGGCCATGTTTACGTGCAGTTTTTGTGTCAGGGCGTACAAGCTAGGTTTGTGTCAAATTGTAGGATTATTAACAACAAAGTTGGGCAAAAAAATGAAACAATGATATTTTACTTAATTTTTGGCCAAATGAGGTGTAAAAAGAGTCAAAATAGGGGTTTTCGATAGTGTTGGATCCATTGGAGATAATACTTTTTTAGCTTTTACCTTTTTAAAAGCCTGTTATTATACTTTTGAGTATGAACTTAGATCTCTTATCCAATTTTTATTACAAAATTTTAAAACTAACTTTGTTTAATTTTCTTTTTGATCTTCTAGGCTGCAGCGAGCACAAGAAGAGGGCATACTTAGCAATATTGAAACTCTTTATTCATTTGTAATGTGAAATTTAAAAGGACAAAGTGAAAGGATTTGATCTCTAACTTCAAATTGTGGCTCTCAAAACTCTTTTTATTCTCCTCCTTCAAATATTATTTCTCTTTCTACATATTCTTGTAATTGATTAGTGAGTTGGGTGGTTCTTATTACACCAACAATAAATAAAATTGCAAATAAAATGAAATCTAACTTAAAATCTTAAAAAAAAAAATCACTAAACTTGGGTTTATTCATTGATTCTATCCTACTCTACTCTACTAGAAATAGAAAAATTGTTTCAAGTGTATGCATATTTCTAGTGTAACCATGTGCGTAACAGGAGAAAAAATATATTCATTCTTAGTTTTGAAAAATATGCAATAGAAATCTAACTTAAAAGCTTAAAAAAAAAAATCACCAAACTTGGGTTTATTCATTGATTTTGTCCTACTCTACTCTACTGGAAATAGAAAAATTGTTTCAAGTGTATGCATATTTTTGATGTAACCATGTGCATAACAAGATATATTCATTTCTAATTTTGAAAAATATGCATTAAAATACATCAAAGCATCAAAAACCATTTATTTTGATAATGGAATCAAGAAGTAAGGAAGAAGGGCAGAGTGATGTGACTTGATCCTTGATTGGAACCATCTGTCAATAGGGCTAGACATTCTTGATTCGTTTCTTGGTTTAGATCACATTGAATATCCTCCTTTTTTATGCATTCCTAAATCTTAGATTCTAGGAATTTCTCCCCATAAAAAGTATTTCATGATTCCTTAGTCTCTTTAATAGATTGACAAGAGGACTCATAAGAGACTTGAAGATCTTTTTGTGGAGGTGGAGAGATAGAAAATATTTTGAATACAATTAAAATATACTCTTCTTGAGAGAAAGATATCCCAACTATTGCTAGGATTCGAGAAATTTCTTGGAAGGAAATTCTTCAGAATCCTTAATTTTCTGTGAATTACTCCGACTGGTTGATAATTCTTGTCATGCACACGGATTAGTACAATTTTTTGTATTTTTTTTTTTAAATTTAATATGAATCCTAAATGATTTTAATATTCTTTTAACCATGTATTTATAGATTAATGCAACTATCATGAGTTGTCTAAACTTTTGAAATAAACACCTATGTATACCTCCCCAACAATCGCACCAAAATGTTGGGTGATTTAATTGTGAGTTAAATCCCTATTATTAATTGTCAACCTGAGGTTCTTAGACTGATGAGGTATACCTGTACTATATGTAATAGGTGTTTATTTATCACAATATATTAGGTATAATGCAATTAAAACTAATTACAAAGTTAATTAAATCAGTCTAATCCAAATCAAACCAAACATAAAGAAATTAAAATCACACTTGCATAAAGTAAATCACACTCGCTTGAAATTGAAATCACACTTGCAAAATTGAAATCACACCACACTTGCATAAATGAAATCACACTTGATGAATTGGAATCACACTCACACTTGCTGAAATGAAATCATACTTACTGAAAGGAAACGAACACTTGCATAAAATGAAAACAAACTAGCTGAAAATAAATGAAATAACATAACTATATTATGTTACCAATATGTACAAAGATGTGCAAACTGTGGTTGATGGGGGCACCCTCCATTCCTTAGAAAGCACATTGAACAACTATAACATCTTGGAGATCAAAGTAGTAGTATGCATTTCATAAAATGAGTTACAAGATGTTACAAGAATTCTCTATCCTCACTTTACAAATCACATCTTGGATGGAAGTTGGAACCTCCAACTATTGATTAGCAACTAGTTACTAACTAACTTTGACAACCTATAACACTAATAACTAGCACCTAACAACCAATACTTAACAACCCTTTGTATGAAGGGTGTACTCCTATTTATACAAAAATTGAGGATAACTATGCAATAAATATAGATCCTTATATCACTCGTAAATCCACATTTATCTCTTGTGAATACAACCAATCTCCTAAAAATGTAAGATACAAATCCTCTCAAAATCCTCTCATCCATGATTCTTCTCCTTTGAATGTTCATAGTTAATGATCCAGATCTTCTACAATTATTTCACAAATGTTCATGAGTTGGAATTTGAAATTCGAATTTCTGGTTGGGTGGCCAAGTAAGGCCCTTCTAGAATCTACAAGTTGGCCTACAATATCAAAAAACTCAAAACAATTTTAGATATATATGAAAACATGTTAATTTCCTAATATCTAATCACAAATTCGCTTAAAATACTTAAAATTAATGACATGGAAAATAATAATGATAAGCCCATATGATTATGAAAATGGTTACTTAATGTGAGGTTATGGGGCTATATAGTTACAAAATGAGGGTAAAATGATGGAAATGAAAGTGAAAGTGGATGACTTTTTGGAGGCCCGACAAATATATATCTCTTTGTGTGTTTCGAGAGGATTTGACCTTATCACTTGGATAGAACTAAAGATGTTGGGCTCATCTCAAGTGATCCCTATAGCCATTATCACAAGGAAGTTTACTTTTAAAGTGATAATATATCTCTCTCTCTTGTTGTGTATGTCCATAGAAGTTCACCCTATCGCTTGGATAACACTCAAGGTGTTGGGTTTGTTATAAGTGATATTAGAAAAGATTACGACACTATCCTACCGTAGTAAAAAAATAGGCTTAAAGGTTAACAATTTCTATGGTTTTTGTTATGGTGATGACTTGTAACTAAAAATTAAATTGATTTCATTACAACATTGAAGAGAAGACATAAGTAGGTGCTAAGAGTACAAATGAAGTTATAACATTGACAAGATTGTACAATTCCCTCTTAAATAAACCTTAGACATCATATATAGGGAATCTAAAGATAGAAGGAATGTGGAAACACCTAAGGATACAAAATAAATAATAAGGAGCCTAAAGGTGGGGATCTAAAGTTGCCAGGTAAATAATGAAAGGATAATTTAGGACTATGAAAGGAAATTAGAATTGAATTTTGTGTTACTACATAGTCTATCTAAAATATAGAAGAAATTGTAGCAAAGAAAAAACTCTAGCAATGATGAAAGAAATCCCAATAAGAAGCTACAAAACCGATCAAAGATTCATAAACATGGCCCAAATACTAGCAACACATGGAAAAGATCCCATTTGAAACCTAGTTCAAGAATGTGGTTATTTTGATTATTTGAAGGTTAGCTTTCATTTCATTAAAATGATACTACAAGCACCAATAACAACAACATATATACTACAGGTACCAAAAGTAACATAAATACATGGCCTTTCATTTTGTATAGACACGAAGAAAACAACGTAATAGAAAGCTACAAAGAAAAGTGTATGGGTGTTAGTTAGCATACAATCATTGCATAAATAGTTGATGAAATATATGAAAACATGTATTCCAAAAAAAAATATAAATTATTCTAAAATATGGCTTGAGCAATTGCTTTAGTAATTAAGAAAAAATGAAGATTGCATTAAATCTTACATAATTAATTTTATTTCAGATAATTATGTTGTTGAGTGAAATAACAAAGAAAACTTGTTAGGTCCCTATAATACTAGTGATTACCCCATTACTAGTGTAGTTATATCCCTTATTAATATTTTTGTGCCCCTATTGTCCCCATATTGTTATTACTATGCCCCATAGAATCCCTCTATTGTTATTTTTGTGCCTTTATATTATTATTGTTAGGTCGGCTGGGTTATATTATGACTCCTTAGACTCCTATATATAGAAAGGAGCTTTTGTCATTTGAATCATCAAAGAATCATTCATTTGTGTAATTTAAAGGAGGTTGCCCCCTCGAAGAGGCTGAATTCAAAGGCATGGATCTATCTTTTCTATCTTTTTGTGAGCTAGTTTCATAACATTTGGTATCAGAGCTTTGGATTCTAGGGTTTCACTGCTCCAAATAGGTCATCGTGGCATTTTCGATATAACTTTTTGTCCTGCGAAGTTTCAAAAGAGAAAAAAAAACCCATTTAAGACGAAATCACATTGAACCTTGGGTCCGAATTTCAGATCTTTGCGAGCTATATTTGTGGATATATGATCTGAGGAAGTTGGTCTTTTTGCAGACTCCTGAATTACATTCTAAACAGGTGACCTCGGGAAAATCGTCATAGCTTTCTCTTTGAGCATCGAATTGAAGTTTTGTAAGAAGGTAAAAAAATAGGACGGACTGTAGTTTCTTGTATATATTTTTCAAAGCCAAAGGTCGAAATAGGGACACGTGGCATGTCGTACAAGTTCGCTCTACTGAACTAGTCTATAATTAAGTCATTGTGGGAGATTTGGCATAACTCTTCCTTGGAGAATCCAATTTGGATCAGACTGGTGGCATTGGAAAGAGGACACAGAGGGATAATTTAGATCGCAATTTCAGAACTGGATGATCTAAAATTACAGAGATACATCAGAGGCAATATAAAGCTCCTACAAAGTGAAAAAAGGTGTGTAGATTTTTTTAAATTTTTGCTTAAGCTTGGTTTGAAAAATTATTTTGAAGGAATTCAAAGGGCATAGTAGAGAATTATTATCGGTAATTGATGCCCCGAGGAAACAAAATGAAAACACCTAGTAAGCAACCTGAAAGCTCTAGCATGACTCATGAAGAAGAGGAAGAAATGCTACATTATATATCAAAATTACAAGACCAAGTGCAACAAATGTCACTCTCACAAAAGCTAACAAAAGCTAAGATAAATGGTGTGGAATCTAACATAAAGGGCATCAAAGCTAAGATGGATGATTTGAAGATATATTTGAAGACAGATTTGAAGAGAGGCATGGCAGATTTGAAGACAGATTTGAAGACAGACATGGCAGATTTGAAGATAGATTTGACAAATTTTCTACAAGAAATACTTACAAATGGTGAAAGGGTAGTAAAGGAAACTCATGATGCAAACAAAAGAAATGTTAATCATGATTTCATAGACTCTAATGTTGGATCGAAGACCCACCATATTACAAAAGTCGATATGAGGAAGTTTGATGGCAAGGATCCCGCAACATGGATATTACAGATGGAGCAACTTTTCGATCTCAATAATGTGCAAAACACACAAAAGGGATGTATTACAACTTTATATTTGGAACCAAATCAGTTTGTATGGTATCAATGGCTTTGCTCTCGTAAACAAATTATCGCTTGGGCAATTTTTACGGAAGAATTGACAGCACATCATGAGGATATAAAAAGCAACACTTTTTTTAGCCAATTGATAAGTCTCAAACAAAAGGGTTCAATAATGGAGCACATTGAAGAGTTCCAAAAATTGAACATAAGGGTAAAAAATATTCCAGAGGAGCATAGGATTGATGTGTTCATAGGGACTTTAAAGGATAATATCCAACACGATGTTCGCCTTTGGGAACCTGATTCATTAGAGAAGGCATTCAGGTTAGCAAGAAAAATAGAAAGTAAAATTATGGCAACCAATAAGCATACCATTCACAACTATAAAGATGGAAGTGTTGTTTCCCCTAGTCTTCCACAACCTATAAGGTTGACACCGCAACAATTGGAAGAATAAAGAGCATAAGGGCTTTGTTATAGTTGTGATAGCAACTACATTAAAGGTCATAAGTGTGCCGAGAAGAAATTATTCTGCATAGATTGTGAAGAAGAAGAAGAAAAGGAGAAAGAATGGTCAAAACAAGAGGATATGCTCCAGGAAAAAAGCCTAGATAAAGAAGAAATGAATCCGACCATATCTTGTAATGCATTGGCGAGAATTACCACTCCTCAAACCATCAAGATAGAAGGACAAATCAAGAAGAAAAAGGTAATAGTGTTGATTGATTTAGGAAGTACCCACAATTTTATTCATTGTAAGGTAGCAAAAGAATTGAATTGCTTCCTATATCCAGCACTAGAGTGTCAAGTGATGGTTGCAAATGGAGGAACAATAAATTGCTCTGGAAAGTGCCATAATATCAAGCTATCCATGGGAGAATATGTATTGACTAACCCAATGCTTTCCATTCCAATGGGAGGTGCTGATGTTGTACTAGGACTCCAATGGCTACAATCCTTGGGTACAATAGCTTTCAATTTTCAAGAACTTTTCATCAAATTTTCTGCAGAAGGAAAGGAAGTTGAATTAGGGGGTATTGCAGGGAAATCAGGAAAGATAATCAACTCTAACGGTATGACAAAGCTTCTAAAAAAGGAACAAAGAGCTGTAATTGCACAATTATGTTCACTAGATGTTTCCACATCGAAATCATCTATTTCGCCAGATCTCCAAAAAGTCTTCGACAATCATTCCAAGGTATTTGAGACTCCCAAATGTCTCCCACCTATTCGTGATCATGATCATGCTATTCATCTGATTCCAGGAAGTTTTCCTCCAAACATTAGGTCGTACAGATATCCCTATGCCCAAAAGAGTGAAATTGAACGTATGGTTGCAGAAATGCTAGAGGCGGGTATAATTCAACCTAGTCAAAGTTCTTTCTCTGCTCCAGTAGTGTTGATGCACAAGAAGGATGGATCATGGCGCATGTGTCCGGATTATAGGGAGCTCAACAAGCTTACTATTAAAGATAAGTTTCCCATTCCTGTCATTGATGAATTACTGGATGAATTGCATGGATCAATTTACTTCACCGAGTTGGATCTTCGTTCAAGATATCATCAAATCAAATTGAAGACTAAATACATTCCAAAAACATCATTTAGAACTCATGAGGGTCAGTATGAATTTTTGGTCATGCCTTTTGGCCTTACCAATGCACCTTCTACATTTCAAGGTTTGATGAATTCCATTTTCAAACCCTTCCTTAGAAAGTTTGTGTTAGTATTTTTGATGATATACTAATCTACAAAAAGTCTTGGAAGGATCATGTTGAACATGTTGACAGGGTGCTACAACTAATGGAGGAGAAACAACTATATCCAAAAAGTTCCAAATGTTTCTTTGGAGTATAAGAGGTGGAATATCTGGGTCATATTGTATCTCATGAAGGAGTTAAGGTAGACCCTAGCAAAAATAATCCATTAAGGAATGGAAAATACCCACATCCATAAAGCATCTGGAAGGATTTCTCAGGTTGATAGGGTATTATCGCAAGTTTGTTAAGAATTATGGGAGAATAGTAGCACCTCTAACAACATTATTGAAGAAAGATGCATTTTCATGGATTCTAGAAGCAACAAAGGCCTCCGAACATCTTAAAGAGGCAATGTGCCAAGCATAAATCTTAGCTACACCGGACTTCACAAAAACCTTTATTGTGGAATGTGATGCCTCGGGAAATGGAATTGGTGCTGTTTTAATGCAAGATGAAGGACCCATTGCTTTTGAAAGTCATCCAATCAAGGGCAGGTTTTTAAACAAAGCTATTTATGAGAAGGAAATGTTGGCAATACTACATGCACCTAAGAAATGGCGACCCTACCTATTGGGAAGACACTTCAAGGTAAAAATGGATCATGATAGCCTTAAATACTTTTTAGAACAAAGATTATCCTCTAAAGAGCAACAAAAGTGGGTCACAAAGATGTTGGGTTATGACTTTGAAATCATCTACAAAAAAGGGAAGAAAAATGTGGTGGCAGATGCACTCTCAAGAAAGGATGAGGATGTGGAAGCATTGTTGTGTGCCATTTCTATTATCCAACCAGATTGGATAAATGAAGCAAGGGAGGAATGGAAGAATGATGAAGAAGTGTGGGCACTTATTCAAAATTTACAACAAGATTCCAGTAAATCTGATACATTTAGCTGGCAAAATGATTCGTTGTGGTACAAAGATCGCTTATACCTCTATAAGAATTCCCAACTCAAACAAAAGATTCTTATGGAATTGCACACTTCTCCCTTAGGAGGGCACTCATGGTTTTTAAAAACTTACAACAGGGTTAAGAAGGAAATTTTTTGGGATGGCCTTAAATCAGATATTCAAAAGTTTGTGGCAGAATGTTTGGTTTTCCAACAAAATAAAGTTGAAACAATTAAGACCCCAGGCCTATTACAACCTTTATCCATTCCAAGCCAATGTTGGGAGGAGGTTTCGATGGATTTTATCACAGGTTTACCCAATTCTGAGGGAAAGAGTGTCATCATGGTGGTAGTTGACAGACTTGTCAAGTATGCACACTTTTGTGCATTATCACATCCATTTAAAGCCAGTACAGTTTCTACTGCATTTATGGAAACAATTCAAAAGATACATGGAAACCCAAAGATTATTGTAAGTGACAGAGATCCCATTTTCACCGGAAATTTTTGGACATAATTATTTTCTTGTCTCTGTACTCAGTTAGCTCATAGCTCATCTTATCAGTTATCTCATAGCTCATCTTATCATCCTCAATCTGATGGGAAAACTGAGATAGTAAACAAATGTTTAGAAGGATATCTTCGTTGCTTTGTATCTAATAAATAGACACAATGGGTCAAATGTTGCCTCTGGCTGAATTATGGTATATCACTTCCTTTCATATAGCAACAAAAATGACCCCATTTATGGCACTTTATGGATATCAGCCACCATCCATCACATCATATTTAAGAGAAAATTCCAAGGTTCAAGCAGTGGATCATCACATCGAGCATCAACAACAAGTCCTCCAACTCTTAAAGGATAACCTCATGTTGGTGCAGAATAGAATGAAACAACAGGCAGATCAACATCGCAGCGAAAGAAGTTTTGATGTAGGTGATTGGGTATTCCTATGGCTACAACCATATAAACAAATGTCCCTCAAGTAAGCTAAGAAGGATAATAAATTATCACCAAAGTATTATGGTCCATACAAGGTGTTGCAAAAAATTGGTACTATGGCATACAAATTGGAGCTTCCTGCAGCTTCTCCAGTGCACCCAGTTTTCCATGTTTCATGTTTAAAGAAGGTTATAGGCGACAAGCTCCCAGTTCAAACAATATTGCTAGAACTTGATGGGGAAGGAAAAATTATATTGGAACCGGAAGCAGTCATAGAAACCAGAACTCGACAACTACGAAATCGATCAATTTAAGAGTATCTCATCAAGTGGAAGAACTTATCCGCTGAAGATTCCACATGGGAGGATGATAATTTTACACAGAAGCATCCAGAACTACTCAAGTGTTGAGGACAACACTTTTTTGAAGGAGAGGGGCATGTTAGGTCCCTATAATACTAGTGATTACCCCATTACTATTGTAGTTATATCCCTTATTAATATTGTTGTGCCCCTATTGTCCCCATATTATTATTATTGTGCCCCATAGAATCCCTCTATTATTATTTTTGTGCCTTTATATTATTATTGTTAGGTCGGCTAGGTTATATTGTGACTCCTTAGACTCCTATATATAGAAAGGAGGTTTTGTCATTTGAATCATCAAAGAATCATTCATTTGTGTAATGTAAAGAAGGTTTCCCCCTTGAAGAGGCTGAATTCTAAGGCGTTGATCTATCTTTTCTATCTTTTTGTGAGCTGGTTTCATAACAAAACCAAATACTTTGAGGTGTTTTATAATGTTAAATTAGAGAAGACTTGTTTATGCTTTATTGATGCATTTAAATGAATAAGGATTCTCATTCCTTAGTGTTGCTTCAAAGTGTACTTCACTTTAGTATGAGTAGCGGAGATATTGGGATTCTACAGACCAAACTAAAGATGACTCATAAAATGAGTAGAAGGGAAAATAATTTCATTAATTTATAGAACTATACATGAATAATTAAAATATAAAAGATGTCTTTAATAGCTTTGAGACAGCTACATCTACCATATTTCAACAACCATCATAGTAATCTTATAAAATGTACATGTGGCCTTCAATCAAAATGTGCACACCAATTCCAAAAAATAATATACATTTTTATTGGTCTAAAGATGGGTGAAAGTATATAACCATCCTGGGAATCATGTGAAGGTCATAGGTAAGGTGCCAAAATCAAGTCAAATCCTAGCACTAACATTAAAATCAATCCATAGCCAAAAATAGCTAAAAATACAATTTTCTCATTTTTGGGATTTGGGTTCTGACATCTACAGTTGGCTAGCTTTGACATTGATGGTTAGCTAGCTTTTGACACTAACAATTAGTTAGCTTTAGCACTCTCAATCCACTAAATTTTTATACTAATAGGAAATTAGCTTCTTATTGTTGGGTCCCTATAATACTAGTGACTACCCCATTACTATTGTAGTTATACCCCTTATTAATATTGTTGTGCCCCTTTTGTCCCCATATTGTTATTACTGTGCCCCATAGAATCCCTCTATTGTTATTTTTGTGGCTTTATATTATTATTGTTAGGTCGGCTGGATTATATTGTGACTCCTTAGACTCCTATATATAGAAAGGAGGTTTTGTCATTTGAATCATCAAAGAATTGCTCATTTATGTAATGTAAAGGAGGTTGCCTCCTCGAAGAGACTGAATTATAAGGCGTTGATCTATCTTTTCTATCTTTTCTTGAGCTGGTTTCATAACATTTGGTATCAGAGCTTTGGATTCTAGGGTTTCGCTGCTCCAAACATGCCTTCGTGGAATTTCTCTATAAATTTTTTTCTGCGACATTTCAGAAGTTTCAAAAAAAAACCCATTTGAGAAGAAATCACACTGAACCTCGGGTCCAAATTTCAGAGCTTTTCGCACAATATTTGCGGAGATATGATCTGAGGAAGTTGGTCTTTTTGCAGACTCCTGAATTACATTCCAAACAGGTGACCTGGGGAAAATCATCATAACTTTCTCTCTGGGGATCAGATTGAAATTTCATAAGAAGGTATAGAAAGAGGATGGACTGTAGTTTCTCGTATGCATTTTTAAGATCCAAAGGTCAAAATAGTGACTCGTGGCACGTCATACAAGTTCACTCTACTGAACTAGTCTATAATCAAGTCACTGTGGAAGATTTCAGATAACTCTTCCTTGGAGAATCCAATTTGGGTCAGACTTGTGGCATTGGAAAGAGGACACAAAGGGCTACTGCAGGTCACAAATTCAAAACTAGGTGATCAGAAAGTACAGAGATACATCAGAGGCAATATCGAGCTCCTACAAAGTGAAAAAAAGGTGTGTAGTTTTTTAAAATTTTTGCATAAGATTGGTTTGAAAAATTAGTTTGAAGGAATTCAAAGGGCATAGTAAAGCATTATTATTGGTAATTGATGCCCTGAGGAAAGAAAATGCAAACACCTAGTTGGCAACTTGAAAGCTCTAGCATGACCCATGAAGAAGAGGAAGAAATGCAACATGATATATCAAAATTACGAGACCAAGTGCAACAATTGTCACATGCACAAAAAGGAACAGAATCTAAGATGGATGGTTTAAAGAAATATGTAGAAGCTAAGATGGATGGTTTAAAGAAAGGTGTAGAAGCTAAGATGGACGATTTGAAGATAGATCTGAAGACAGACATGGACGAATTGAAGATAAATATGAATAAGTTGCTACACGAAATGGTCACTAAGGGTGAAAGGGTACTAAAGGAAACTCATGATGAGAACAAAATAAATGTTAATCATGATTCCATAGACTCTAATGTTGGATCGAAGACTCACCATATTCTAAAAATCGATATGAGGAAGTTTGATGGCAAGGATCCCACCACATGGATATTACATATGGAGCAATTCTTCGATCTCAATAATGTGCAAAACACACAAAAGGTACGTATGGCAACTTTATATTTGGAACCAAATAAGTTTGTATGGTATCAATGGCTTTGCTCTCATAAATAATTTATCACTTGGGAAATTTTTACGGAAGAATTGATAGCACATTATGAGGATACAAAAAGCAACACTTTTTTTAGCCAATTGATAAGTCTCAAACAAAAGGGTTCAATAATGGAGCACATTGAGGAGTTCCAAAAGTCGAACATAAGGGTAAAAGATATTCCAGAGGAGCATAGGATTGATGTGTTCATAGGGTCTTTAACGCATAATATCCAACATGATGTTCGCCTGTGGGAACTTGATTCATTAGAGAAGGCATTTAGGTTAACAAGAAAAATGGAAAGCAAAATTATGGCAACCAGGAAGCATACCACTCACAACTATAAAGACGGAAGTGTTGTTGCCCCTAGTCTTCCACAACCTATAAGGTTGACACCACAACAATTGGAAGAAAAAATAGCAAAAGGGCTTTGTTATAGTTGTGATAGCAAATACACTAAAGGTCATAATTGTGCTGAGAAGAAATTATTCTACATAGATTGTGAAGAGGAAGAAGAAAAGGAGCAAGAAAGGTCAAAAGAAGAGGATATAATCCAGGAACAAAGCCTAGATGAAGAACAAATAAATCCGACCATATCTTGTAATGCATTGGCGGGAATTACCACTCCTCAAACCATCAAGATAGAAGGACAAATCAAGAAGAAAAAGGTAATAGTGTTGATTGATTCAGGAAGCACCCACAATTTTATTCATTGTAAGGTAGCAAAAGAATTGAATTGCTTCCTATATCCAGCACCAGAGTGTCAAGTGATGATTGCAAATGGAGGAACAATAAATTGCTCTGGAAAGTGCCATAATATCAAGCTATCCATGGGAGAATATGTATTGACTAGCTCAATGCTTTCCATTCCAATGGGAGGTGCTGATGTTGTACTAGGAGTCCAATGGCTACAATCCTTGGGTACAATAGCTTTTAATTTTCAAGAACTTTTCATCAAATTTTCTACGAAAGGAAAGGAAGTTGAATTAAGGGGTATTGCAGGGAAACCAGAAAGATAATCAGCTCTAATGGTATGACAAAGCTTCTAAAAAAGGAGCAAAGAGGTGTAATTGCACAATTATGTTCGCTAGATGTTTCCACATCGGAATCATCTATTTCTCCAGATCTCCAAAAAGTCTTGGACAATCATTCCAAGGTATTTGAGACTCCCAAAGGTCTCCCACCTATGCGTGATCATGATCATGCTATTCATCTGATTCCAGGAAGTGTTCCTCCAAACATCAGGCCGTACATATATCCCTATGTCCAAAAGAGTGAAATTGAACGTATGGTTGGAGAAATGCTAGAGGCTGGTATAATTCAACTGAATCAAAGTTATTTCTCTGCTCCAGTATTATTGGTGCACAAGAAGGATGGATCATGGTGCATGTGTCCAGATTATAGGGGGCTCAACAAGCTCACTATTAAAGATAAGTTCCCCATTCCTGTCATTGATGAATTACTGGATGAATTGCATGGATCAATTTACTTCACCAAGTTGGATCTTCGTTTAGGATATCATCAAATCAGAATGAAGACTGAAGACATTCCGAAAACAACATTTAGAACTCATGAGGGTCATTATGAATTTTTGGTCATGCCTTTTGGCCTTACCAATGCACCTTCAACATTTCAAGGTTTGATGAATTCAATTTTCAAACCATTCCTTAGAAAATTTGTGTTAGTATTTTTTGATGATATACTAATCTACAGCAAGTCTTGGAAGGATCATGTTGAACATGTTGACAGGGTGCTACAACTAATGGAGGAGAAACAATTATATCCAAAAATATCCAAATGTTTCTTTGGAGTATAAGAGGTGGAATATCTGGGTCATATTGTATCTCATGAAGGAGTTAAGGTAGACCCTAGCAAAAATAATCCATTAAGGAATGGAAAATACCCACATCCATAAAGCATATGCAAGGATTTCTCAGGTTGATAGGGTATTATCGTAAGTTTGTTAAGAATTATGGGAGAATAGTAGCACCTCTAACAACATTATTGAAGAAAGATGCATTTTCATGGATTCTAGAAGCAACAAAGGCCTCCGAACATCTTAAAGAGGCAATGTGCCAAGCATAAATCTTAGCTACACCGGACTTCACAAAAACCTTTATTGTGGAATGTGATGCCTCAGGAAATGGAATTGGTGTTGTTTTAATGCAAGATGAAAGACCCATTGCTTTTGAAAGTCATCCAATCAAGGGCAGGTTTTTAAACAAAGCTATTTATGAGAAGGAAATGTTGGCAATACTACCTGCACTTAAGAAATGGCGACCCTACCTATTGGGAAGACACTTCAAGGTAAAAACGGATCATGATAGCCTTAAATACTTTTTAGAACAAAGATTATCCTCTGAAGAGCAACAAAAGTGGGTCACAAAGATGTTGGGTTATGACTTTGAAATCATCTACAAAAAAGGGAATCAAAATGTGGTGGCAGATGCACTCTTAAGAAAGGATGAGGATGTGGAAGCATTGTTGAGCGCCATTTCTATTATCCAACCAGATTGGATAAACGAAGCAAGGGAGGAATGAAAGAATGAAGAAGAAGTGTGGGCACTTATTCGAAAGTTACAACAAGATTCCAGTATGTCTGATACATTTAGCTGGCAAAATGATTCGTTATGGTACCAAGATCACTTATACGTCTTTAAGAATTCCCAGCTAAAACAAAAGATTCTTATGGAATTTCACACTTCTCCCTTAGGAGGGCACTCAGGGTTTTTAAAAACTTACCACAGGGTTAAGAAGGAATTTTTTTGGGATGGCCTTAAATCAGATATTCAAAAGTTTGTGGCAGAATGTTTGGTTTGCCAACAAAATAAAGTTGAAACAATTAAGACACTGGGTCTATTACAACCTTTATCCATTCCAAGCCAACGTTGGGAGGAGGTTTCAATGGATTTTATCATACGTTTACCCAAGTCTGAGGGAAAGAGTGTCATCATGGTGGTAGTTGACAGACTTACCAAGTATGCACACTTTTGCACATTATCACATCCATTTAAAGCTAGTACAGTTTCTACTGCATTTATGGAAACAATTCAAAAGCTACAAGGAAACCCAAAGATTATTGTAAGTGACAGAGATCCCATTTTCACTGGAAATTTTTGGACAGAATTATTTTCTTGTCTTGGTACTCAATTAGCTCATAGCTCATCTTATCATCCTCAATCTGATGGGCAAACTGAGATAGTAAACAAATGTTTGGAAGGATATCTTCTTTTCTTTGTATTTGATAAACGGACACAATGGGTCAAATGGTTGCCTCTGGCTAAATGGTGGTACAATACTTCCTTCCATACATCAACAAAAATGACCCCATTTATGGCACTTTATGGGTATCAACCACCATCCATCACATCATATTTAAGAGAAAATTCTAAGGTTCAAGCAATGGAACATCACATCGAAGATCAACAATAAGTCCTCCAACTCTTAAAGGATAACCTCGTATTGGCACAGAATAGAATGAAACAACAGGCAGATCAACATCGCAGCGAAAGAAGTTTTGATGTAGGTGATTGGGTATTCCTATGGCTACAACCATATAAGAAAATGTCCCTCAAGCAAGCTAAGAAGGATAATAAATTATCACCAAAGTATTATGGTTCATACAAGTTGTTGCAAAATATTGGTACTATGGCATACAAATTGGAGCTTCCTGCAGCTTCTCGATTGCACCCAGTTTTACATGTTTCATGTTTAAAGAAGGTTATAGGCGACAAGCTCCCAGTTCAAACAATATTGCCAGAACTTGACGAGGAAAGAAAAATTATATTAGAACCGGAAGAAGTCACAGAAACAAGAACTTGACAGCTACGAAATTGATCAATTTTAGAGTATCTTATCAAGTGGAAGAACTTATCCGCTGAAGATTCCACATGGGAGGATGAAAATTTTATGCAGAAGTATCCAGAAGTACTCAAGTGTTGAGGACAACACTTTTTTGAAGGAGAGGGGCATGTTGGGTCCCTATAATACTAGTGATTACCCCATTACTATTGTAGTTATACCCCTTATTAATATTGTTGTCCCCCTATTGCACCCATATTGTTATTACTGTGCCCCATAGAATCCCTCTACTGTTATTTTTGTGGCTTTATGTTATTATTGTTAGGTCGGTTGGATTATATTGTGACTCTTTAGACTCCTATATATAGAAAGGAGGTTTTGTCATTTGAATCATCAAAGAATTGCTCATTTATGTAATGTAAAGGAGGTTGCCCCCTCGAAGAGGCTGAATTCTAAGGCGTTGATCTATCTTTTCTATCTTTTCTTGAGTTGGTTTCATAACACTTACACTGACAATTAGCTAGCTTCAACAAAAATAATCAACTAGCTTCAACATTGATAGTGAGCTAGCTTCTCACATCAATACTCAACTACATTTTATGCTAATAAGAAACTATGAACATGAACAAAAGTAGTAAGTTAGAAAATTATGTGGAAACAAAATGATTTCAACATATTTATATTACATTTTGTCACATTCATTTAATTAGATCGTCTAGTGGAAAAAATGGAATTTCATAGATTCAACAACCTTTATGACATAATCTATTACATTTTATTTAGTCTCCAACTTTATCATCGACACCAAACCAAGATTGATCATGTCTCTAAGAAAAGGAAACTAAACTATACTATGTATAGTCCTTGTATGATATGTTTGTGATCTACCAAATGTAATCACACTTTGACTGTTGCAAAAATTGTCCACATAATATTTTTTATAGATTCCTTGGTAGCCCCTATAATAGCAATGTCTTCATCCTCTACCCTTTATAAGGAAACAATAGAATACTTCTTAGCCATCTAGTATATGTCTTCACCAAAAAAAGTCAAATACACCTGTAGAATTTATGCTATCTATAACTATAGCCTAATCAAGATCTATAAAATACCATAAATAGAACTATTGTTTTTGATTTTTCTTCTGACATAAACCATAGTCCTTGGTATCCTTCAAATACTGAAAAATTATTTTTATAATGACCTAATTCTCCTTCCTTCGATTAGACATAAATAGAGTAACAACTCCCATTAAATTTGTAATTTCAGGCCTACATAATAAACCCTACAACTTCAACATATGGCATATTGGCCATCTATTCCCTTTCTATTTCAGTATTAAAACATATCTTCAGGGATACAAAGATAGCTTTAGAACCATATTTTCTAGAGATGGATACAAACATGCCACTAGAAAAGGTAGGTGTATCTATGAGCTGACTTTTGATGCCTACAGTCAAGGTGAAGGTAAAGAAGGTAGGGTGACTAGTATGGAAAATAGAAGCCATGTCCTACAAAAGTGTTTACTAGGGGTGAGTTGGAAAGTCTGTTGATATTAGTCTCTTTGGATTGGGTATAGGACATGCTAATAGAGAGGGATATACCTACAATTGATAGTTTGAGGGGTGATGATGAGGCTAGTATATAGGAGGACAAGGCAGTAAAGGATACATTTGAGAGCATAAGAGAGGTCACAAAGACACTACCTATTTTTCCACTGGTCTTGGAGAAATTAGGTAGAGAGGTAATGCCATCATGGCTAGTGGCTAGATATAGAGATTATATGGACCTTCGAGAGAAAATTGATTAGGATCATACTATTACAGATGAGACAAAATATAGGCTAGGAGAGGACCATTGAAGTATAAACTATCTATACATCTGATATGTAGTTAGTATAGGTAATGTCATATTGGAATCTTAGTGACACAGATTTGTGTTGTTGAGGGGAAAGATGACACCTGCACTAGAGGATGCAGACTCGTTCATGGGTATCCCTATAGATGGTGCCATCATAGAGGATGAGGTGTTTGGCTGAGGATAATAACTTTCATTCAAGTTAGAGGTAATCTATTGGCTCTCTCCACCCACATAAAATGATAGCTCTTCTCATTTTATTGCTTGCCTTGAAACCCTATGGTGACTAGGTCAAGGCTTGAACAAGCCTCTAGTGGAACACCCTCTCTATGGAATTTTGAAGTCAAATCTTATCTAAGATAAGCTATGAGCCTAACCTGTGATGAATTCTGAGCGCATTATGAAGGTGAAGTTCAATCCTATCTATGATAATATACGAGCCCATTTAGAGCTGAAATTGAGATCTATTATGTGGTGAAGATCGATCTTTTTGGTTTAGTAAAGAAGGCCTAAATTTGGCCCTAGTACAAATCTATGTGAGGACTTGATCGAGTTCATTTTGGACTATTGAAAGAAAATTTGTAGAGAACTTTTGGATTTCTAACTTGGTACTTATTTGACACTTATATGTCTCACATTAGAAGAGACAAGAAAGTTATGTGTAACTTGCATGTTATAGACTTGCATACAACATCCTATTAAATATTTCAACATGTTTTTACACCCATAAAATGTAGATTTCTTATCATTATGTTAGGAAAGGTATGATGTCTCACATCCTTATAAGTATAGAGGTTTTGAAAAGAAATGTTTTTGGGTCCCTTTAGGGATATAAGGCATGACAATTGATGCGTAATGGAAATTACAGTGTCTTGCATGGCAACAGGTGGGTGGATTAATGGATTTATGGGAGTTAGGAGGTTTTGGGTTGAGATTGGACTAATATAATTTTATATTGTTTTAGAGTTCAATGGTGGGAGAATGCTAATAACCTCAACAAAGAATTTTGGACTAAATAATAAAACATCATACTTAATCAAAGAAAATATTCCATATTTAAACTTAACAATGAGTACCTCATTGAGATCTATAATACAGAATTGTAGTTATAACTTGGTGAATGTGGCAATGCACTTATAAATAACATATACAAAAGTTTATTCCAATTGGTACCAACAAGCCAATATATCTTGGTGAATCAAGCAAGATAAAAAAGTTTATGAAATGTAGTGATAAATGACATTCACTAACTATTGGTTACATCATTGAGTTCAACCACAAAGGAAAGTATATTGTTAGTGGAGAACATTGTAAATGTTATTATACATTATCCCACCATTCCTTTCCTAAAGACTTTGAAATTTGAATAGAAGTGGAAAATTATTAGCTATGGTCATATTTGCTCTAGTATAGAAGTAGGATTCATATTTTTAATCCATGATTTTAACTTCTAACTATTTGTGTTCTAAAAAAAATTAGAAGTAGTGAGGCGAGTGCCTAGTTGCAAATATGGTGGTGTGTTTGTTGTTGCATGACTACATCATACACTAGAAACCAATGATAAAGGAGTTTATTATAATTTCTTCATGATTTAGATGTTCCATCATCCAGTGTTGTAAGTCCAAAATTTTTTGGAACCTATGATTTCCATTAACTACAACTACAATTTACTAGTACATGAGATTGGTAGAGGAATATAAGGAATATTTCCTATGGATAACTATAAAAGTTATTAGCAGTGTGGAGCTAAAAGAGGACATGAGGGACTAATAATTCTTTTCTTCAATTTTAGGTACATGATAATATAGTGGCTACAAAACCTTGAGAAAGAGGAGGCAATGGATCCATGAGTGAAAAAAACCCCAAATAAGTTACAATCGAACATCATGAAACATAGAAAGATAAATAGAAAGGTCCCTTTTGATGTTGTGGAAGCTAGTAAAAAATGATCTAATACCAATTGATACACTCATAGAAGTTGAATTGAGAAATAGTGCATTATATACTCTCCCAACCACAAGATATTTTCTTATCCATATGTATGATTTTGTATTATAGGTTTTTATATATTTGTATGAGAGAGGGGAAATTGATAACATATAAAAAATTCTCGATTAAAGTATAATTGATTGCAATCTACACAAGTAATGGATAGAAATGTAATATATTCCTAATTACAAATTTATATTATTTATGTGTTCCCAAATAATGCATTTCCATCCCCTTAGATAGGCATGCTATGTAATAGAAGCCTAGATTCCTTCTCCACTAGAAGTGTGCTCCTAATGGCTACATTAAAGCCAGAAATGTTTTCTTCTAAAATCCTAGGACCATCCTCCAATGGAGTTACAATACTGAATGAGGTATCATCAGTTCTTTTTTCTAGGTGATACTAGGGTAAAATCCACCATTATATGGGGTGAATAGATGGATATTTCTTACTCTCTATGTGATGGTTTTGTTATGAAAGATGATATTCTTCTTATGCCTTTTATGTTTCATGAAAAATAACTTATATGATATTTTGAAATTTAGTAAGAATGTAGGTAATATTGATAAATTCTTACAAATATTTATTGTTATTTTTATTGACAGTTAATGAGTGAAATTTACACCTTATTGACACTATATCTTTTCAAATGAAATAAATAATAACTTGCCATTTTGTTTTTTATTTTCATTTAGTGTTAAACAAATTGGGAAACCAAAATATTCTTTGAAACTAGTAGTGTTTAATGATTTTTTCTTACATATTTTCATAAAAATTATATTTCTTAAGAAATGACCAATTGGAAGAAGAGGTGGAAAAAGGTAATATTCACTTCAACATTTCAATGATTTCTTGTAGATTCACCAATTATTTGAGTACTTTTTTCCATATATTATCCATTCTATTATTCAAGTTGGAATTATTAGCTGAGAGTGGGTTCCACATTTTTTGTAAATTACTTCCTACATTTTCTACTGGCATGTTTTTAGTGAGAAATTTTGCAAAAATATCAATTTTTCTTTGTATCCCAAAATTTCCCTCTTTTATATGCTTCATAATATTTTTTACTATTTTCTCTCTGTTTGAATTCTTTGATAACAATCCTACAATTCTTGGAACCTTTGTTGCTTCAATGGTATTCTATGGTGAACGTTTTACAAGTTCCACAAACCTGGCAATTTTTTTATAGAGCATCTGATCTATAATTGATTGTTGGTAGTCCACTATGCAATTCATCACGATATAATGTTTACCATCTTCTAATTCTATAAATAATGATATAGAAAATATAATCCATTATGGAAATAAACTGCATAATACCATGAGATAATCCATATATATTTCCTTTTTAAAAATGTACATAACCCATAATATATCCATTATAATTTCTATCAGGGACTACCAAAGCTTCAAAGTTTCTCAAAATCATTGGCATAAACTACATATGCAAGTATAGCTCATGACGATAACACTTTCCACACTTATCTTGATCACATTTTTATACTCATTATAATTCTAAAATATTCTCCATGAGAAAGAATGATATTTTTTCTACCTATCAAATGAAAATACTATAGTGTTAATGCTTATATATTTTTCCATCAAAAGTTATTTCATGACACCTTAGATTCAATAAAATTATTTTGTTGCTTATAAAACATAAGAATGATTCCTATTTACTACTAACAAATGGTGCATAAAACTAGTACTGGAATGTAAACTAAAAGATAAGGCCTAAAGTCACATATATAATAGCAATCTCTGTAAACCAAAAAGTAAATAAAATATAGGCCTAAGAACTAATTACAAATCCTCTAATAGAGTGAGGGGCCAACACAAAGTATTGAAATTTCTCATGTAGGCCCATGATTTTGATAACTTGGAAAGGGAAAATCTAAAGGAAAACACATTTTATGAATTCGAATTATAAAATCAAATCCTATGAACTACAAAACTATAAGAAAAGTTGTTAAAAATATAGGACACCTCCTCTAAAAGTATTAAAAACCTTACTACATTCTCTAGATGACATAATCTTCAAAGAAAGAGCATCATGAAAGGTGGGAAAAAAGGTGAAGACTTGAGTGGGAGGATAAATAGGCTCCTAGTAACATCATATTTAGGAGAAAGATAATGATCAAGTATGCATATATGAATACCATGATGGTATGAGAATAATATAGATCCTTAATGAATAAAAGGAAATGATATCCTTCCACCCCTATGATAGAGATTGAATAAATTGAGAAGCCTAAATTGAGTATAAGACGGAACTACTCAAATATTGTACCTTTGTATTCACAACATCATTAGTAGTTTGATCCTTAATCCGCACATTATCCTCGACTTTCCCCATTCCCACCATATCAGAATTCAAAGAAGGACCATCCACATCCATAGGTGTGTCCAATAAATAAATATGGTTGATGATTCCACAAAAAATTCCTTAAACAATTATAAAATTATAACAAAAGCTTCCAAATACTTAGTGGCATTAAAAAAGGAATAATAAATGAAATTTTCTATTAGAGGTCCTTTATTCTATCAACAAATAGTGCATTTTCACCTATATAAAAAGTTTTATATTAGTAGAAAAAGGATTATGACCCTCTGCATAAACAAGTGAATGCCCTTAGTATAAGACTGACCAATTTATGCACAATCAATAAGATGCTTAGCTCGAGATACACTTTAAATCTTTTGCAAAATAAGAGAGGAGCCAAAATTATTATTAAAAAAAGAAAAGAAAAAACTTTGAAACCTAAGTGGAATACACACTCACATCACTCTAAAAAAATTTTGTGACCTAAGTGGAATACACACTCACATAACTCTACTTCTGGTAAGTTATAATATGTTAAGGATAATCACATAAAATGTTCCTAGTAACCTGCCATAATCCACATCTAAACTAGACATTGTCATTCTGTAACTCCATACATCAATACTAACCCCCACATAACAAAGAGACCAGATCAAGAAGGATCTCATCTGTACTCAAATGAATTGGCATGCAAGGAACAAATTCCCTATCTAGGGTTTCTAGGTCTGATGTCGCACTTCTCTTTCTGTTCATAATCAATTGAGATGACAGAAAAACACATGAGATTTGTGCAAACGCTGGCTGCAAATGACCATGACCATCAATGGAGTAACTATAAGAATATAAGAATATTCAGACGCAGGAAGTGCCATCAGCAGAGGAGGAGGGAAGAAAGTATGAAGTGATAAATACTTACACAATACGTGACCGGTACTCATCCCAGAGATTTGGGTACTATGATCATTGTGGGCCATCTGTGTAGCAGGAGGACGATTATGTAATCTCGTGCTATTTATAAAATAGGCATCCAAGAATTCTCCGTTTTCTCTTAACAAACCATTCCAAACTGCATCCATTTATCCATAATCTTGAATTAAATCATTTACAGCATAACAACATTACCTGCTATCTAAACTTGCGATTTAGAATTGAGGTTTCTGTGAGTTGAATTATAATTTTTTTTGGTTTTAGGATTCAACACACGAATATTTGACATAAAGAATCTAGATTGATGGATAAAAAAAATTCAAATTGAAATGAATAATGGAACATAAAGAACAACATCCATCAATCTAGATTAAAATCATTTTACAACCTAACAACATTACCCGTTATGTATAAACTATTGAGACTTCTGTGAGTTGACTTATGATGAATTTCTTCTTCAGATCGTTCACGTAAGTATTTTATATATATGTAATAGTTATGTGATAGATCCAAAAGAAAAAACTCAAATTGGAAAAAATTATGGAAAGTAAAGAACTGAAACGTGCAATGGTGAAGGCGGGTGGATCTTGGCCTTGGCAAGGCTTTCGACGCAGTCGTGGAGGTCCATTTGAAAGAGAAGACATCTCTCGATCAAATGCTGAACCGCGCGAATCATGTGAACGCGCGGATCTTTGTTTCGATCATCGTCGGTTTGCATAAGACTCAACCCGCCATCATGTTGGTTGGTTCGTTCGATTTTCGATTTAGTATGAATAGATTTTCATTGGAATGTTTTGATTTGTATAAATAAATCGACAAAATAAGAGAAGGAGCGGCAAGAGCATTGTGAGGATTGTATGGTATATCATCGGAATGGAAACGGAGGAGAGGAATGAGATGATGCGTACGTATAATCTTACCCAAAGGCCATCCCCGCGGTGGGCTGGCTGAAACACTTTACCTCGTCCTTTCATCGAGATAAGAGTGACAGCGAAGGCAATGGAAGAGAGCGTGTAACTTTCTTAAAACCTTGATTTTAGGGAGAAATAAGACGCGTTATGTTGTTCTAAATATTTTCATTTTTAAAAACTGCCATAAAATCTTGATCTTAGGGAGAAATAAGAGGTCACATGTTGTTCTCAACTCCCTTAGACACCTTAAGTTTTTGAAAATATAAAAGGTTTTAGGTTTTTTCATGACCATTTAAGTTTATATATATATATATATATTATTAAAATAATATATATATATATATATATATATATATATATATATAATTTAAATTATATATATTTTTTTAAAGTCATTTTTAGTTAAAACATTCTTAATATATATATTTTTAAAATCACTTTTAGTTAAAACAGTCTTAATATAGTGATTACTTGATGGTCTCTCACTTTCTAAAGTAAGCAATAAATAAAAAAGATATGTTTTTATTGGGATGTTTTTAAGTATCTAAAAAGAAAAACGATCTAAATGAAGAAGATAAAACGTAGAAAATTGTGATAACTTAAATAATAATTTTTTTATTATATCACATTGTTCATAGAGTCTAAAACATTATTGTTTTAGAATTTAAAATTGAGAATTGCTAAACTTAAGTCTACTAAAAACAAAGAAATATTCAATTATGAAACATTCAATTATCTAATTGATATTACTTTGATTTTTGTAGTCAACTTTTAAAGTTTGAGTGACTATCAGTAGAAGATTGAAAGATGTGATGAATTTATTGATCCAATTCCTTTCCACCTTCTTGTTATTACCACAACTATGTAATGATGTAATGCTTTACCAGATAGATTCTCCAATGTGTTCTTAGCCCATTTGGATTCCTCGCCTTCAAATAGGGAATTCCAAGCATGCTGGCGTAGGTACTCCTGCGACACTTACCTTCCACAGGCTTGACATAGCCTCCTAAGAGTTTTCTACCTCGCCTACCACATTGACAGTGCCATAATCCATGTTGAGGCTATAGGAAGCTCTATGGCACTATGCTGAGCCTTCCAGGGTTGAACTAGATATGCCTTGATGCTAGAGGAAGACATCGAGGGTGTTGATAATGCATGGTTGGTAAAGCCTTCCTGCATTGGTTTTGGCCCTACATTTAAGCGAAATATCTCTTCTAGCATTAACATAATGACGTTTGCACAAGTTCTAGGGCTTATAACCCAATGACGGAATTTCCATGAATATATACAGGTCCTGCCCAATGAGCGGTCTCTTATGTAATCTCTTTATACTAATAAAAGTGGTCCCAGAGCCCACTGTTTTTCAAGTTTCATTCCAAGCTCTTATGGCTTTTGTGGTAGCATGTAAGATGTCCTACTATTTCTCTGCTATTTATTTATGTGTTTTTTTCAATACAGTTAAGCATTTCATTCAAAATAAGGTTTAGCTCGGTGGTAGAGCTTTGTCCTTGTTACCATGTGGTTTATTACACATTGTGTGCATTAGATGTTCTGTGATTAACATCAACAAGCTATGCACATAAAATTTTATTTTTAGTTCAGTGGCTCACACTTATTTTATTTATGAGTGTCATTCATTTTAGAGAAACAAGCCATACATAGATATATTCAGCATATCCATCAGTGTCATGCCCCCATAGGGGTGTAACCACATATTCAAGCATTAATAGCACCACAAAGTCCCAGAATCCAAAACTATTAGAATCAGAAATGCATCATGATTTATCAACAGATAAAAAAGTATAAGTGGGTACTCATATTTGAATTTGTAGGGCAACTGAGTCTAGGACAAGGACACTCCACCCAAACATAGACAACTACAACCACACTTACTTACACTTGTAACCCCCAAGCCAGATTCTAGAGTCTGAGAGGAATGCTTGCTTAAGAGAATTGATTACTAGTTGTGAATTGAAACAGGGACTCTAGAGGACCTCCTTCCTCACTCCCACCAGCTAGATGCTATATCCTTTGTCAACACAATGAATCTAAAGGTACTCTACCTCACCCCAAGTACACACACACTGATTCACTGTAATATTAATGCAGTAATCACGTCTTCAATCCGATCTTCCTTTTGTTGCTACATTAGGATTTCCTCACCCAAGTTGTTACAGGTCTCTTGAGTCTGTTATCTCAAACCACGGACTCCAGGGGACCCAAGCTATTACAGGGCTTTAGAGATTTCATCCCAATCCATAGCCTCCAAGGACCCAACTATTATAGGGCTTTGGAGAATCTGTCTCAACCCACAGCCTCCATGGAACCAGAGAACCAATCCCCTTCTCTTGTCTTTTGCATTACCTATTAATTACCCTTGTTGGATGCTTGAATGGTGCCTCTCTTCTTTACCTTTCTGCTTGCATCTCTCATTTCGTGAATTGTCCCTATTGCTGTCTTTTTTTCCTTGTTTTGTATTTATTATTGTGCCCTTATTGCAGTATAATGCATAGTCCCTCTACTAGACCTCCTATCATCTTTTCTTCTTGTTTTTTTCAAGAAACATGGCCTGTGTACTTTAATTTGTATCTCCTTCAATTTCAAGAGATATTTCATTAAATTCACACACTAGCCAACTTTTAATGGTTGTCCTACAATTCAGGTTTCTTCCTTTGCACTAGAAACCACAACATCCTAAGAAAGCCATATTAAAAATAACAACAAGAAATTCAAATTTAATTTGTCCTTGAATTAAATTGTGAATTAAAATTGTAATTCTTTTCTCATAGCAACTTGTAATCGTTAACTAAGTTAAGTTGAGTTAGTTAGCTTAGGAAATTCAAGTTGGAAGTCTATCTAGTGTCAGGTAGAAATTTTAGGGGCCCAAGTTAGGGACCCAAATTGATTTCTTTGTAGTTGTAATTAGATAACTTAGTCTAACTGAGTTATAGTTAGTTAAACTAGTTTTAACTATTGGAGGAACTAGTAGAGGTTTAGTAGTGGAGTAGTGCACTAGTGCATCACTAGTAACACACTAGTTAACTAAAGATTCACTCATAAATAACTCATGCATGTCAGTTCAGAGGAAGACCCAGTTGAGATTAAAATGTAGGGACAATGTACTATCAGTTGTATAATTTTTCGAGTTGTACAAATGGTGCATGCAATCAGTTTATGTCCTATGTTTTGATTTCACAGTTATGGAGGAAGGATTTCCCAATTAAATATTGACTAATTATCTTAGGAATTGTGCAAAGAAGTAGGGGCTTGGAAAGAAGCATAATTGGCTAAGTGTTGGCTAGAGCAGGCTTGTGTGGTAGAGAGTTAGATCATACTTGTGCAAGGATTGTTCTACTATGAACAAGCATTGTATTTTATTCTCATATCTTCTTGTTAATCAAATATAGATAGTCGGAGTTTTGAGCAGTTACTTTCCCTAGAGAAATATTGTGTTATGTGTGATTGATATTCTTCCTCTTTCTTCTTATTGCTTTCATTGATCATTTTTTATTTCTACTGAAAAGAGTAGAGTATATTCTTGTCTTGTGTTTTAGAAAATTACATGAGATGTTCAATCTATAGAAAAATCTACATGGTATTGGATGAGAAGACAATATATAAGAGGAGATTTCGAGTTTCTTTGTGCAGGTGAAAATTGAATTTGCAGGCACACTTCAAATCAACAATATGTCTTTCTACGGGTTGCGACTTGAGTATGCCTTGGAAGGTAGCTTGAATTACATAGCATGGAAGGACAGGATGGAAGAAATGCTAAGAGACAATGGCCTCAAGGAATTCATTAATCAAGGCATTCCTAAGCCTCTATCATCAGATGAAAAGGATTTGGCTGAGTGGAGAAAGTGTGTGGAAAATTCAAGACAGATTATCCTTGAGGGAGTTCGAGATCACATTTTCTTGAGTCTCCATCGTAAGGAAACTCCATACTCAATGTGGAAAGCATTGACAAACCTATTTTAGAATAGTAGTGACCATAGGAAGTTGGCACTAAAGGAAAATCTCAGAAAGATCAAGATGGAGAAGGGCGACTCAATTCTGAAATACTTGACCAAGTTCACTCATTGTTTTGATGAGCTTGGAGGTGTTGGGATTATCGTTTCTGAGGATGATATGGTGAGCCTAGCTCTTCTAGGAGATCCCAAGAGTTGGCATAGTTATTACACACTGTAAATGGGAGGGAGAAGCTACTAGATTGGCAACGACTATGGTTGGATTGGGTATAGGAAGAGATTCATAGGAAAACGAGACAACAATCCTCATCAAAGACTGATGATGAGGAAAAATGTGCCTTAGTGGGTAAGACAAAGAAAGGGAAGGGGTAGGCATCCAATTCCAAATATTCTTGGCATGGAGGCAAGGGGAAGGACATGTCAAAAGTCAAGTGTTTTCATTGTCACAAGATGGGACATTTTGCTACAGATTGTCTGCTTAAGAAGTCCATGAATAATTCCTCAAGAGGAGTGGTAGGGGAGGCTCTTACCTCACAATTCAAATTGGAGTTTATCCTCATCGCATGCATGGTGTCATCAATGATAGGTAGTGTATGGTACCCAGATAGGCGAGCTTATTTCCACATGACTGGTAACAAGGAGCTCTTCAGTGACTTGGAGGAGAAGGATCTCTAGATGCATATCATGATGGGTGATGACAGGAGGTATAGTGCTACCGAGTTGGGTATAGTTACCTTCCAGAGGGAGTTGGGTGCTCCTCCCAACTTGTGAGATGTTATGTATGTTCTGGGCTTGAAGAAGAACTTGGTATCTGTTGCCATGCTAGAGGATAGAGGCTATGATGTGATCTTTAGTATGGGAAAGTCGTTCCTTCATCAAAGAGCCATAGGTCAGATAAAGAGGATAGGGATTCAAGTGAAGAATATCTACAAGTTGGAGGTAGAAGATTGTGCTGCCTTGAGCATGAAAGTAGAGAAGGTGTAGAGTCAAGACATCAGTGAGTTGCGGCACAGGCAGTTGGGTCACTTGCATCATGGCGGTTTGAAAATCATGCAAAAAATTTATACCAGTCTTCCCAAAGGTACACTAGAACAAGTTGACACATGGAAATGGTGTAGTTTGGGAAAATTCACCAAAGGTTCCTTTCATGACAAAGGCAGTTGCGCATAGGCGATCCTTGATCGAGTCCATTGAGATGTGTGTGGACCATTCTCAACAATGTCCATGACTAAGCATAGGTATTATGCTATATTTGTTGACGACTTTTCTCATAAATGCTAGATTTTTTTCATGTAGAAGAAAGATCAGAATTTTGCAAAGTTTTGTGAATTTAAAGCAGTGGTCAAGAAAGATACTGGTAGGAAGGTTAAAGCTCTCAGGAGTGATAATGGTGGAGAGTATGTGTAAAATGAGTTTAAAAACTTATATGCAGTATAAGGCATTAAACAAGATTTGAAAACACCCCATAACCGAAAGCAGAATAGGGTGGACGAAAGGAACAATAGAAGCATTGTAGTAGCAACACAAGAGATGTTGCATGATCAGGGCCTACAACTACACTTACGGGTCAAGGCATGCAACAAAGTTGTTTATTTGTAGAACATAAGCCCTCATCAAGTTCTTGGGATGAGTACACTAGAGGAGGCTTTCAGAGGGAAGAGACCAGATGTGGGTTACTTTAGGATTTTTGGGTCATCAGTATATTTCCATGTGACCAAAAGATGTACAGAAGAAGCTTGAGCCAACAATAGAGTTCAGGATATTTGTGGGGTACATTGATACACCTCACAACTATTAGTTATACCTGCCAACCAGTAGGATGACAATGGTTCACAAGGATGTTGATTTTGATGAAGAGAAGGTCATGAAATGTTCCCTTGAGGGGGATGTTCAGCTACATATGGTTGAGGAGATTTTGGCTCCTAAGGAGGAACCTCAGATTGATGTGGAGCAGCCACATGCAGAGGATCTGATAGTGGAGACACCCAATTAGGAAGAGTCTTCCAGAGATGGGAGAAAGTGCACTAGAGAGGCTAGTAGGTTATTATAGGATGCGATAGAAACTGTGGGAGCATCCACATCACAGCGCGGGAAGAGGAGGTCACCTGAGAGGTACATTGGATACATGGCTCTTATGAGTGGATGTGTTGAGATAGAGCCATGTTCTTTTGAAGAGATAGTAAAACAACCAGTTTGAGTTGATGCCATGGTTGAGGAGCATGACTCCGTTGTCAGGTATAGTGTTTGGGATTTGGTCTGAGGACCAGTAGACAAGTCAGTGGTGAGTTCCCGATGTGTTTACAAGGTAAATAAGGAAACATATGGTAGTTTGGAGAAACACAAGGCCAAGTTTGTGGCTTGCAAATTTTCTTAGGTAGAGGGGATTGATTATGATGAGACCTTTGCTCCTATTGCAAGGTACTCATCAATTAGATCCATATTGTAACTGTTAGCACATATGGGTTGGAAGATACACAATATGGATGTAAAGACAACCTTCCTTAATGGCATGATTGAGGAGGAGGTGTATATTGAGCAACCTGAAGGTTTTGATACCTTTGACTGTGAGTCGCATGTGTGTCGACTTAAGCGAACATTGTATGGGTTGAAGCAAGCACACTGTTCTTGGTACACCAAGATCGATAGCTACTTCATTGGTTTCCCTTCACCAAAAGTGAAGCAGATGTGAACCTATACCATATTGTGGTGGAATTTAAATTGTTGATTTTTATTTTATATGTCGACAATTTGATCCTGACATGTAATTATAAGCTGATCAAGTCTTGCAAAGAGGATCTTGGAAGAGAGTTTGAAATGAAGGATTTGGGGCTCATGCACTATTTTCTAGGAATGGAAGTATGGAAAGGTGATGGAGAACTATTTGTCTCTCAGGGAAAGTATGCCAATGAGATACTCAAGAGGTTCTGCATGGATAGGAGTAAACCCATGGAGACTCCTCCAGTAGGTAACTAGAGGAAAGAGGATGCTACCTCGAGTGAAGTAGTGGAAGAAGTTGTTTACGGGTAGCTTGTGGGTTCACTCATGTATTTGGTGAAAACACAACCAGACATGTACTATGTAGTTAACCAACTTAGTCAAGCGATGGTTAGGACAACCAAGCTATATTGGAAGGAGACCAAGCATGTGTTGAGATACCTCAGAGGCACTACTCAGTATGGATCGTGGTATAAAAGAATAGAGGGAGTGAAACTTCAAGGCTTCATTGATGGAGATTGGGCAAGGATTCCATCCGATAGGAAGAGGACATCAAGAGGGATCTTAAGTATTGGGTTAGCAACTATTTCTTGGTACATGAGAAAACAAAGATCGATTACACTCAGTTCAGTAGAGGCAGAGTACATAGCTACTAGTCAAGTAGCTTCTGAGTCCATCCATTAGGGGAATTTTGAGGTCTAAAATGGGCCTCCTAAGGAAATTATAAAATAATAGCGGAAATAATAAAATAATATTAGATTACATCATCAAATTTTAGAGGGAGAAAAGAAAAATATATAATTTCAACCCGTATTTTCAACTTATATGCCTATGGGTTTACTCAAATTTCGAGTGGAAACACTCATAGGATGAAAAATTTGATTCTTGATCCAACGAGTGCCGATGTTGCATACTTTCAATGGACTCTACTACATAAAAAGGAGAAATACATGAAGAATGTTATTGCAATCACATTTTTTCATGTATTTCTCATTTTTCGTGTAGCAGGGTCCATCAAAAGTATGCAACATGGGTACTCCTTGGATGAGAAATTAGATTTTCCATCCAACAAGTACTCCCACTCGAAGTTTGAGTAAAAACTTTGGGAGATAACTTGAAAATACGAGTTGAAAACATAGCTTTATTATATTATTGTTTTTTAATCTTTTTAATTTTTTACTCCAAATATGGTGAATCATCCTCGATGGTTGACATCATTGTTGAAATATGGAAACACGAAGATTACAATTTAATTTGTCCTTTAATTAAATTGTGAATTCAAATCGAATTTAGTCTTAACGACTACTTGGAAATAATTAATTAATTTATTTTAAATTAATTAGTTGGAGAAATTCAAGTTAGAAGTCTTTTTGAAGTCATGCAAGAGTTATCCCTTAAATTAAGGAGATAAGATTGAGTTATATTTGAGTTGTAATTAGTTAACTCAGTTTACTAAGTTAATTCGAGTTAAATTAGTTCCAAACTGTTTGAAAAACTAATAGTGAGTTAATAGTCAGTTGATGCATTAATGCACTCAACTAGTGCTACTCTAGTTAACTGAAGATTCCCTCATCAAAAACTCATGCATGTTTATTATGAGAAAGACCCAGTTGAGATTAATGTTCAAGGACAATGTACTTTTAGTTGTGTGTGTTTTCTCATGGAGAAAAATCATGCATGTAGTCAAGGATTCATCCTTGAGGATTGCACAGTTTTGAAGGATGGTTTTCCACATGGTAATAGGCTAATGGCGTTCTATGGCTTGAGACTCGAGTATGCCTTGGAAGGTAGCTTGAATTACATAACATGGAAAGATAGAATGGAGGATGTATTAGAAGACAATGGCTTGAAGGAATTCATTGATCAAGAAATCCCAAATCCAGCTTCAACTAATGCACAAGAGTTGGCTGAGTGGAAAAGTGTGTGGCGAAGGTAAGATGGATCATCCTTGAGGGAGTTCGAGACCATATTGTCTCGAGTCTCCATGGGAAGGATACTCAATTTTCAATGTGAAAGACATTGAAGGATCTCTACCAAAACAATAGCGACCAAAGGAAATTGGCGCTCAAGGATAATCTTTGAAGAATTAAGATGGAGAAGGGCGATACTATTTCCACATATCTGAACAAACTCACCACCTGCAGAGATGAGCTTGGCAGTGTGGGAATAACCACTTCCGATGATGACATGGTGAGCCTCGCTCTCCTTGGCCTTCGAAAGAGTTGGAATAGCTACCAGGACTTTGTGAATGGAAGGGAGAAACTGCCAGATTGGGAACGACTGTGGTCGGATCTTATGCAGGAGGAGATCAAGAGGAGCACATGAGATGGTTCTTCATCCAATAATGATGGTGAAGAGAATTTGGCCTTAGAAAGTAAGGCAAGGAAAGGTAAGGGGAAGGCTTCCCATTTCAAATTGAATTCTTCTCATGGAGGGAAGAAGGGTGACATGTCTAAAGTAAGATTCTTTAATTGTCACAAGATGGGACATTATACGGCTAATTCCCCATCAAAGAAGTCCAAGAAGGGATCCTTAGAAAGATCGAAAGGTGAGGCATTAGCCTCTCAGTTCAAAATGGACTTTACCCTCATCGCGTGCATGGTGTCATCGATGATGGGTTGTGTCTGGTATCTTGACAGTGGGGCCTCATTCCACATGACCAGTGATAAAAATTTATTCTGTTCCTTGGAGGAGAAAGGCCTCAAGATGCACATAGAGATGGGTGACGACAGAAGGTATAGTGTTTCAGGAGTGGGCATGGTTGCTTTTCAGAGGGAGCCTGGAGCTCCTCTCACCTTGACGGATGTGATGTATGTGCTTGGACAGAAGAAGAACTTGGTATCGATCACGATGTTGGAGAACAAAGGCTATGATGTTGTCTTCAGTAAGGGAAAGGCATTCCTAAGACACATAGCCATGGGTCAGACCAAGAGGATAACGATTTGGGTGAAGAATATTTATAAACTAGAGGTAGATGATTGTGTAGCATCGAGTACGAAAGCAGAATTGGTGCAAAGCCAAGACATTGGCGAGTAGTGGCACAGGAAGTTGGGACATTTGCATCATGCGGCTTTGAATATAATGCAACAGATATCTATAGGACTTCACAAAGGTAAACTTGAGCAAGTTGGCACATGCAAAGGTTGTACATTGGGAAAGTACACCAAGTCTTCCTTTCATGATTGAGACAGTCGAGCAGAGGCTATCTTAGAGCGAGTTCATACTGATTTGTGTGGACCATTCTCGATGACATCCATAGTGAAGCAAAGGTATTATGTGATTTTCATTAATGATTATTCTCGTAAATGTTGGATTTATTTCATGCAGAAGAAGGACCAAACTTTCACAAAGTTTTGTGAGTTCAAAGCTTTGGTCGAGAAAGAGTCAAGGAAGAATATCAAGGCCTTGAGAAGCGACAATGGTGGAGAATATGTCTCTCAAGAGTTAAGGACTTCTGTGCAGCAAAAGGAATTAAACGAGAGTTAATGGAACCTCATAACCCACATCAGAATGGGGTGGCTGAGAGAAAGAAAAGAACTATTATAGGGGTAGCATGGGCAATGCTGCATGACCAAGGCCTACCACTTCAATTGTGGGCTAAGGCATGAAACACAACGGTCTATTTGCAAATAGAAGCTCGCATCGCATTCTTGGGATGAAGACACCAAATGAAGCTTTCTCTGGTAAGAGACCAGATGTGGGTCACTTCAGGATCTTTGGCTCATCGGTATATTTCCATGTGACAAAGTATGCATGGAAAAAGCTTGAGCCGACAGAAAAGTTGGGGATATTTGTGGGGTACACTAATACACTTCACAACTATTGGGTGTACTTGCCTACCAGTCAGAGGACAGTGGTTCGTAGAGATCTCAAGTTTGATGAGCAGAAGGCCATGCGAATTTCCCTTGAAAGTGAGCTCCAACTATAGGGTGTGGAGGAACTATTGGTTCTTGAGGAGGAGGAGCCTCAGACTGATCCATAGCAACCGCATGCAGAGGTTCTAGGAGTGGAGACATCCACTCAAGTGGAGTCTTCCAGATATGGACAAAAGCACACAGGAGAAGCTAACATATTGTTGGAGGATGTGAGAGAGATTGTGGGAGCACCATCTTCTGAGTGCAGATAGTCAAAGTCACTTGAGAGGTACACTGGATACATGGCCATTGCTGGGTAATGTGTTGAGACTGAGCCATCTTCCTTTGAGGAAGTAGTGCAACAACTAATTTGGGTTGATGCTATGGTGGAGGATTATGACTCCATAGTTCATAACAGTGTTTGGGACGTGGTTCCGAGACCGAAGAACAAGTCAATTGTGAGTTCTTGTTGGCTTTACAAGGTAAATCAAGCTGCTGATGGTAGTGTGGAGAAGCAAAAGGCAAGATTTTTTTCCTGTGGATTTTCACAGGTCGAGGGGATTGACTATGATGAGACTTTTTCTCCTATCGCAAGGTACTCATCTATCAGATCTATGTTGGCACTATCAATATGGATGGGTTGGAAGATCCATTAGATGGATGTGAAGATTGCATTTCTCAATGGGTAGATTGAGGAAGAGGTGTACATAGAGCAACTAGAAGGTTTTGAGACCTTTGATTGTGAGTCGCATGTGTGTCAACTCAAGAGAGCGTTGTACGGGTTGAAGCAAGCACCCTGTGCTTGGTACACTAAGATAGACAACTACTTCACAAGTTTGGGCTTCACAAAGAGTGAAGTGGATGCAAACCTGTACTACATCCTGGTGAAAGGTAAGCTGTTGATCATTGTACTTTATGTTGATGATCTCATATTGGCTGGTGATGATCAGTTGATCGTGTCTTGCAAGGAGGACCTTGCAAGAGAATTCAAAATGAAAGACATGGGTCTCAGAGACCCAATACTTCCTTGGCATGGAAGTGTGGCAAAAGGATGGGGAGTTGTTTGTGTCTCAGGGCAAGTATGCCAACGAGATACGCAGGAGATTCCACATGGAAGAGTTCAAGCCCATACAGACTCCTCTAGCAGGTAACTAGAGGAAGGAGGTTGCTACTTCAAGAGAAGTGGTAGAGGCTACTGTGTACAGGCAGCTTGTGGGTTGACTGATGTACTTAATGAACACACAACCAGATTTATGCTATGTGATGAACTAGCTGAGTCAAGCGATGGTTCAACCTACCAAGATGTTTTGGAAGGCGGGAAAGAATGTATTGAGATACGTTAGAGGCACATCTTAGTGTGGATTATGGTACAGACAGATAGAGGGAGTGAAGCTACAAGGCTTCACTGATGTAGATTGGGTAGGGAGTCCATCAGATCAGAAGAGCACATCAGGAGGGATTTTCAACCTTGGGTCAGCGACAATTTCTTGGTACAGCAGGAAAGAGAGGTCGGTTGCACTAAGCTCGATAGAGGTAGAATACATGGTTGCAAGTCAGGCAACATGTGAGGCCATCTGGATGTAGAAAATCCTAGTTGGTTTGTTTGATCAGAGGATGGATCCAACTGTGATCTATTGTGATAATCAAAGTTGTATCAAACTCTCTGAGAATCCAGTATTTCATGATAGGTCCAAGCACACCGACAACGGTATCATCATCTCATAGACTATGTAGTGAGGAGGATCATGTTTCTGCAGTCTATTTCAACAGAGGAGCAAGATGCTGACATTTTGACAAAGGAATTGTCAAAGTGTAAATTTGAGTTCCATAGAGACAGGATCGGGGTGGCAGATAATCCCTTTCTTGTTGAGAGGGAGTGTTGAATTATGGCAACAAGAATATTCCAATTTAATTTGTCCTTGAACTAAATTGTGAATTAAAATTGAATTTAGTCTTAACAACTATTTGGAAATAATTAGTTAATTTATTTAAAATTAATTAGTTGGAGAAATTCAAGTTAGAAGTCTTTCTGAAGTTATGTAAGAGTTATCCCTTAAATTAAGGAGATAAGATTGAGTTATATTTGAGTTGTAATTAGTTAACTCAGTTAAGTCTAGTTAAATTAGTTCCAAACTATTTGAGGAACTAATAGTGAGTTAACAATTAGTTGACGCATTAAAGCACTCAACTAGAGCTACTCTAATTAACTGAAGATTCCCTCATCAGAAATTCATGCATTTCTATTCTGAGAAATACCCAATTGAGATTAATGTTCAAGGACAATGTACTATCAGTAACATGTGTTTTCTCATGGAGAAAACTCCTGCATGCAGTCAAGGATTCATCCTTGAGGATTGTGCAGTTCTGAAGGCTGGTTTTCCACTTGGTAATAGGCTAATCATCCACAACGAAAAATGCAAGGAAATAGGAGCTTGGAGGGCAGAGAGGAAGGCTGGAGAGAAGCCAAGATTGCCTATGAGCATCTATGAGGATTGTACTGAGAGTTGGATAGCTGTGAGAGCTAAGGCTTTGTATAATTCCTATGTATTTCCACCATGTATGGTAATACAATAGTGTGGGGTTTTATCTGAGACTTTCCCCAAAGTATTTTGATGTATATTGTGCCATTGATTCTTCTTCTTTTGGTTATATTGCTTAGCTCGATCTTTAAGCTTCCACAAAATTGATAGTAGAAGTAGGTTATAGTATTCTGCTTTGATTCATATTGCATTATCAGGTTAACCTATAACAGATTTTCTATAATCATCATCTTGAATCCTATCAGTTCTTATAAAGTTTATTTGGTTGTACATTTTTCTTAGGAGGCCCATTTTAGACCTCAAAATTCCCCTGATGATGAGGAATATTATGTTTGGTTTTTTTGGTCAAAAGATGGATCCAACTGCGATTTACTGTGATAATTAGAGTTCTATCAAATTCTATGAAAATCCAGGTTTTCATGATTGGTCTAAGAATATTGATATATAGTATCATCATCTTCGAGATTGTGTGCAGAGGCAGATTATGTTGTTGGAGTACATTCCCACAGAGGAGTAGGATGTTGACATTTTGACAAAGACATTGTCAAGATGTAAATTTGAGTTTCATAGAGACTTGATCAAGGTAGTTGATAATCCCGTTCTTGTTGAGAAGGAGTGTTAAAGTAGCAACAAGAAATTCCTATAATTTTGTTCTCATAGAAACTTGTAATAGTTACCTAAGTTAAGTTGACCTAGTTAGCATAGGAAATTCAAGTTGGAAGTCTACCTAGAGTCATGTAGAGTGATCCCTAAATTTTAGGGGCCCAGGTTGAGTTCTTTGGAGTTGTAATTAGATAACTTAGTCTAACTGAGTTATAGTCAATTAAAATAGTTCCAACTATTGGAGGAACTAGTAGAGGTTTAGTAGTGGAGTAGTACACCAGTACATCACCAGTACCACTGAAGAATGACTCATAAATAACTCATGCATGTCAGATCAAAGGAAGACCCACTTGATATTAGAGTATAGGGACAATTTACTATCAATTGTATAATTTTCCGAGTTGTACAGATGGTGCATGCAATTAGTTGAGGACCTATGTTTGGATTGCACAGTTATGTAGGAAGGATTTCCAAATTAAATATCAGCTAATTCTCTTAGGAATTGTGCAAGGAAGTAGGGGCTTGGTAGGTAGAAAAATTGGCTAAGTGTTGGATAGAGTGAGCTTGCGAGGTAGAAATTTAGATCATACTTATGCAGGGATTGTTATAGTGTGAAAATGCATTGTATTTTCTTCTCAGATTTTCTGGTTAATGCAATATAGATAGTTGAGGTTTTGAGTAGTTTCTTTCCCCAGATATATATTGTGTTATGTGAGATTGATATTCTTCGTCTTTCTACTTATTTCTTTCATCGATCATTTTTGGCTTAAGCTGAGAAGATTAGAGTAGATTCTCGTCTTGTGTTTTAAAAAATTACATTAGTTGTTGAATCTACAGAAAAATATACAAGCAATCCTCCTCCCCAAATTTGGAATCTTTGTCCCTTTAACTCAGTCCCCATTTTTTAAATTTCACATATTACAGAAATATTTACAACACATTTGATGAGAGGACCATGGGTGGGGTTGTCACACCAATCATCAACTTAGCACCATTACCAACCCTCCAAGTAAGACCTAACTTAATGATGTCAAAAGATTTTAAAATTTTTCTCTAGATGATTGTTATATTTGAGTGGGGATTATCTTTATTCTACTCCAATCATCGATAGAGTTAGGGAAAATATATTTTTGAGTGACCACCATCATCTAAAGGATTTTTTCTGATTGAATCCTGCAACCACATTTGGACGCTAAAGAATTATAGAACAAAATATATGTTTCAAACCCAATCCGGTGACACTTAAGAACCACTTACTTGCTCCATTCTACCCATGGAAGGAAAAATTGATCCTTAGTCCCAACCCATAAGAATCTAAAGAAAATCCTATGAAAATTTTCCAAAATACTTTTTGGAATCCATGCAAGAGACATCCAATACATTGGAATAACTTCCAAAAATAATTTCACCAATAGAAGTGGTCCTCCTCTTGCTAATCACCTATGATTCCATATCTTTAGCCTTTTCTCCAGCTTAGCCAACAACTAGAGCCAATCCTCCTTGAGATAGTTATTAAATTTGAGGTGGAACCCCAAATACTTCAAAATTATATCCAAGTCCTTGACCTAAAAATTGAAATAATTCTTGAGATGTAAAAGCTCAATTTGCTTTAGATTATGAAAGGAAATGGTAGATTTTATTGCATTTATAACCATCCCTATGGCTTTGCAAAAAGAGTTAGTATATCAAGAAAATTTTCTACATCTCTATCAAATCCAATACAAAAAATAAGGTTTTCATCTACAAAGAGAAAATGAATGATGGCTATGGATTTAGCAACTACCACACCTTGTAACACACTACTCGCCACTCCTTTTAGCCTCTAGAAGAATTTGGCTGAGACCCTCTGCCACAAGGAGAAAGAGTAAGGGGGATACTAGACACCCTTGATGCAACTTGCTTTAAGAATGAAAGAAAGGATAGGTTTCATCATTGATAAGTAAAAAAAAATATATAATGTATAAAGGAAGCCCATAATCCAATTGATGAATATGAGACTGGAATCCACATGAGTCATCTGTAGTCTAATATACGTGCATCAAATTATACCATATGATTTTGAAAGATCTACTTTAATCACTACCCCTTTCAAAATTTTTATCTTAATTTTGTGTACACCTTCTTGAGCCACTCCAATGGTTTCATGAATTAGTTTGCCTTCCAAGAAACCAAATTTCTCTTTTGAAATATTTATGGACAAAAGAGGTTTCAATCTTCAAGCAATGATCTTTTCTATCACTTTGTAAATGTAGTTACAAATCAATATGGCCTGAAAATATTCAAAGGTCGAATAATTATCCACGTTTGGTATAAGAGTAATGAAATTGTAGTTAAATGTTGCGAGCATCATGCTATTCCTCCTAGACTCCTCTACTAACTTAAGAAAATAATACCCTAATATTTCAAAGATTCCAAGAAAGAATTCCACACCCCGTCTTTCTCAATGCTAGTTAGCATTGCTTTAGGTTCTTCAATCATTACTTCTTCCATAAGAGAAATGTTTTCATCCTCTTCCACAAATATAGGGAATAATTTTTCAAATTTAATAAATTTTGCAATCGATGTTCTTGCTAGTCCTCTGAAAATGTCATGAAAATAAGATTACCCATGTTCATTAAGCTTTCAAAATATAAGGTTGTTCTCCCTTTAGAATCCACAAGGTTCCAAATAGTGTTGTTAATTTTTCTTCCATTTGCATAGGACTGAAGCAACTTGATGTTCTCATCACCACTTTCTAACAAAAAATTCGTGCTTTTCAACCTCGAGGTCACTTCCCTAACTTTGAGTAGTGACTTCCTCTATCTCCAATATGACCAAGTTTTCTTTAGAAGATTCATCAATAAAACCTTCCCCTGGAATATTTGATAGTTTTGTGAAAATCTTTCTCAATTTTAGCAAGTTCTTTTGCTTCCAAATCTCTTTTTCTAGCCACCCATTCCATGGAAATATTTTTTTAAAGATTAAGTTTTTATTCAAAATTTCTAGCTGCTAAGATGTCAACCAAAAGGCTAAAAGTTTTCCAATGCCTTGTGGCTAGATCAAAAATCCCTCCTCTTTTAATCATGTCAAGTTCAATTTGAAATCGATGGTTGGTTTGGACTCATTTCCTTTCAGTTCGTGGATGATTAGAGAGTGACTAGGTTCCCCTCCAAAATCAACCCATTGTCTAATGTAATTACATATTTCCAACAAGTCTTTTGAACCCAAAAACCTGTCAAGTCTTTTGGCTATCCTTTCTTCACCTACCTATTTGTTCCTCCAAGTGGGTTTGACTTAATAGGTTCCAAATGCACCATCTTATGTTCAAAATCCACCATCTTATGCTCGAAATCCACCATCTGAAGCTCCAAGAGTAAAATTTAGGTCCCATCCAATTATAATAGATTGACAACCCAAAAAGGATTTTGCAAAAACCTTATCCCAAAAGTCCACCCTCTTCAGATAAGGGCTATAAATATTTAACACCAAGAAGGAGGTTCCTAATTCTTTAAAGAATAATTACAAACCTTGTCCAAAGTCTACGCTCCAACTATTTAAAACTTTAATGCATCTAGTGTTCCATCACAAACCCAATACCCATAATCTCCCTCTTACATCAAAGTTGAAAAAATTACAACCTCCAAACATGGAAAATAAAAAATTAGAAACTACTTCACCATCACCCATGGTCTCCTGAAAAAGAATAATGTTTGGACTAGAGACTTCAACAAACCTCTTTAATGAAAGTTTTTTTGAGGATCATGTTAATCATCTACAATTGAAAGGGAGAATTTTCATTGGGAAACCATAATTAGGACCAACACTCCTCTAAGTGCCCTGTCAATAGACTGTTGTGTACTTGTCGCAAGTTCCATTCAAGCCTTTTCTTGATCTATGACCAATTGTGATTTCCTTCCTCCTTCTTTGTTGATTCGATTAGATAAATATAATTTCCCCAAACCCCCAAAGAGCCCTATTGACAGTGTTGGACTCACCAACATTCGGGGAATCTCCCTAGTAAGAAGTCCCAACTAGACCTTAGACCATTTGGAGTAGGAGTCCTAGCAGTGGGTGTTAATGTAGTGCCTTGACTGCAATAGTGCACAGAGGTAAGTATGATAACTTTGGGCTGGAGAAATTGTTTGACCTTGCAAGGAAGTCAAGTGAGATGCATGGGGGCTCCAAGACAAAGAGGGGAAAAGGAAGTGTGCCCCTTAGAAGCTTGTAATAGTACACAGCCTTAAAGGAACACATGAGTGGAATGACATCACAAGCTCATATGAGGAATGGTCCACAAACCAAAGGGATGGGTTAATCCAACAACATGCATTCAATAAGATTCATACAATTTCATGTAAAGTAGTTCATAAGAAAATATGTAAGTTAAACAACATGCATTGCTAAGGAAACTAGAATAGTCCAACTACAATAACAACATATGCATGAATGCGTGTTAGCTCTATTATTATTATTATAAGTGAAAGTTCAATTGATACATACACCATTGAAAAAAACTAGCCTCAATAGTGGAACATTACAGTCAAGAACAACTGCTCCTCCAAAGAAGTATACTCGCTCTACACTATGGAGAAGCCAAGGCTCGTCACAATACTCCCAAGCCTTTTCTAAGCCTAAGCCTAGCCCAAATCTTGGCTCCCAAAAGCCTCTTCTATGAGTTATGAAGTTCTATGTATAACAGAGGATGGGGTGACCCTTGGCATTCACCTTTATGACTCTTTGAATACCCTCATGACTCTTCAGCTTCCTTACATGTAACTCATTACATAACATGATGACCTTTCACATTCCATTATTGACACTTGGAATTTCACTTACAACATATTTACAAATAATATTACATTTTCCACATGTACCCATGTAAGATAAAATAGGCTAGAGACAGCTTAACAATAAAAAAGACTATTATTCTGAAGTTTGGGGAAAGGAAAAATCAACAAACTCCACTCGGTGCTTCTCGGTAATGTATTGATGCAAAGCTTGGTACTACGTGGTGATGTCACCAAACTGCTTGATGGTGTCTTTCCGATAGGGGACTCTTGCCTCCATAGCATACATGTATATGGTCTTGGAACCTGTGTCCAACTCGTTCTAAAGCATGTGTAGCATGGTGTTGACAATGACAGGACCACCAATACACTTTTGCATGTTATGTGCCCTCAGCTCCAAGTCTTCCCTGGTGACCTCTTGTCTTAGCTTCTCCAAGTACTCATCGATCTCTAGCTAGACTTGGTTCTTGTGTTTAGCATTGGTGAAGAAATCTATATATGTTCACTCTTTTCCTCATCTGCTGGCTATTTTGGCTCATCAACCTATATTAGCACTATTTTATTTTTCATTGCACCTTACCTTTGTTCTTTTTCGCACTTATTCTTATCTTCCTATTGCTTCCTTGTCAACTCTCATCCTTCCTTCGGTTGATGTTCTGTTTACTACGATGTTAGTTCTACTACTTGCAAGCTCTACTTTTCTCTATTCCTCTGCTCTATTATCTATGTCGTCTTCTTCCTTTTTATTCTACTACTAAAATTTCCTGCATGAATATTAAATCTCCTTTTACTCTAGAGCTTTGTTCTACCTTGATTATGTCAGCAACTTCCTCCTTCCTTGATCTTGTACTGGATTGTTTCCTTCTTCTATTGTTGTTGGATTTGTTGCCATGTTAGCGCTGACTCCTTTTCTATGAGCAGTTGAGTGTGTGAATATATTGGAAAGTTAACTGGCACTTTCTCAACTGCTTCCCCAGTAATCCTTTTAGTGGTCTCCCTTGAATCAACTTTGTTTGGTTCCATGGTACAATGACTACTGGAGAGAAGTGATTCACAAGTGTGGTACCTGTGGGACAGAAAGGACACTCATGGAAAGAAAACATTAGCTCTTACAAATTTAACCTCATGACATGATCAAGAAGAAATCAACGGATTTGATCAGAGGCATTGTGAAATTTTGGCTAACAGGGGTGATTGACTGACTGTGGGAACTGCACACTATGCAGTCCCAACTGTCAGTGTGGAAGCATGATGACTGGAACTGTGCAATGCGCATTTCAGTCTAGGTTAGGGCCTGGGAGACTGGCTCCTAGAACTACGTAGTGTGCAATTGGAGCTAGGCCAGGATAGGATCTACGCAATTCCAGAAGCCAAGGTAGAGGCCGTGAGCCCCCATATTTCATAGTGTATGAAACGAAGTGTGAGGTATGCGAAAGGGGAGTGTAGATTTTCACATCGGGAGTGTGAAAGTCAAGTAGATCTAAAGGATGATGTAATGATAGGTGAAGATATGACTAAGTTTTGATGCATGCATGTAAAACAAGTGCAAAATTTATTAAACTGAAGGAAAATGAAACATGTGAAGAGAGTCCCCACAAAAGTGACTGTTGGTGAAAAAACGGGAAAACTCATGCAACACTTGGGAAAGGTAAGCTATAACTTGAAACAACACTTATACAAGCTAAAAAAAATTAAAATTCTAGTATTCGTTTAAGGAAACAAGTGAGACAACACTCTCACAAGCTAAGCAACAAAAAGTGACAGAAAAAACGGTAAACGACAACAAAAGAAAAACTCACCTGGAAGAGCGAAAAAATTCTCCGAAGGTTCCTTGATCTCCTCGAGAATTCTAGAGCTTGATGATAGAATGTACAAATGAGCTTCAAAGGCATCCATTACATATAATTGAGCCTATTGGAATTTGTGACACGTATTTCTGAGATCAAGGATAAAAGTGACACTTGGCAGAAACTTCAAAAGATAGCAATGTGCCACCTTCGAGAAACTAACAATAAATCCCTACTTCCTAGGAATGCTTCTTTCCCTTTAGTTTTATTTCTTTTCCAAAGGGGAAACATGCCATGCATTTCCTGGAATGACTGCGCAGTTCTCAGAAGGACCGAGAAACTCTCTGGCTCATGCATTGTGTAGTTTTTTAGCACGGTGAGCTCTTGCAATTTATGGGCTAAGTGGATCTGGGTTTCCTCTCATGTTTTGCATAATTTTCTAGCTCAAGGCTAGATGCTAGTCAATTCTATGCAATTTTAGCGCTGAAGGCTCACTATCATCTTGGACTCCACAATTCCTGAGAGCAAGGTTAGTTGGCCTCAAGGATTGCATAGTTCACTAAGGCAAGCCTTGAACTGGGTGAAGACCCAGTCAAGAGATTGACTTGTCAGTTAGACAGTAAACCAAGTAAGAAAATATAAGCCATAATGCAAAGGATGAAGCTCAACCAAATCACAAGTACTTGGGTCAGTGCGAGATGAGTTGCTGTAGTTTACAAGGGAGGCTCCAAAACGAAGCATAGGAAAATTTTTGGAGGGTGGTTGTATCCGCTACAACATTGACGTCACACTGGTAGAACTCCAGCTCTCTATATGGACCTTGTCTCTTATATTGTTCTATTCTTCTATTGTCATAACTTCTTAACTAGCTTGAGTTAAAGATGTAGTCCCTACCATTATCTTTATCAAAAACACACATACCAAGCCAAGTCAACTGAGTTGTTTCGATTGGGGATGAGAGGTATAGTGATGAACAAGTAATATAGACTGACATAGTTTTAGTTTCACCTCTGGTGTTGCTCCATTGCCAGCTAGCCTGGACAGTACCTCGGTGGAGTCACTTCAGGAACGCAAGCATTGCTCCACTGCCAGTGAGCCTGGATAGTACCTCATAGGAGTTACTTTCTTCACCTCTATACGTAGGAATATTTTCTCTTCTTTCACCTTTATTTTACTTATTTTTATTTCAATTTTTATTTTTCAAAAAAACTGTGCATAGGCTCCTTTCCACTAAGCTCCATCATCTTGTTGCATTTTCAACATAAAATGTGGGTATATGGTCTTGGAACCTATGTCCAACTTGTTCTGAAGCACGTGTAGCATGGTGGTGACCATGATGGGACCACCAATTTAATTCTGCATGTTATGTGCACTCAACTCCAAGTCTTCCTTGATGACCTCTCGTCTTAGTTGTTCCATGTACTCATCAATCTATGGCTAGTCTTGGTTCTTGTGTTTAGAAATGGTGAGGCAACATATAACTACTCACTCTTTTCCTTAGTTTTTGGTTGTTCTGACTCATCAACCTATATTGCCAATGTTTTCTCTATCATTTCACCTTGCATTTGTTCTTCTTCCTGCTTCTTCTTCTCTTCCTGTTGCTTCCTCCTCAACTCCTTTCCTTCCTTCGGTTGTTGTTATTCTTGCTGTGATCTTAGTTCTACCACCTGCAAGCTTTGCTTTTCTCTTTTCCTCTGCTCTATTGTCTATGTCCCCTACTTCCTTTTTCTTCTGCTGCCAAATCTACGTGCATGAATATTGAATCCAATTTTACTCTGCAACTTTGTTCTCTCTCTATTATGTTAGCAAATTCCACTTTCCCCGAGCTTGTATTGGATTGCTGCCTTCTACTATTTTTGCTCGACTTACTTCCATGTTAGTTTTGTCTCCTTTTATATGATCAATTAAGTGTCCGCATATGTTGGCAAGTAAACTGGTGCTTGCTCAAATGCTTCCCCAGTAGTGCTTTCAGTGGTCTCTCTTGAAACAACTTTCTTTGGTGCCATGGTACAATTCTTGCTAGAGAGAAGTGCTTCACGAGTGTAGTACATATGGGATAGAAAGGACACTCATGGCAATAAAACATTGGTTCTCACAAATCTAACTTCACAGCATGTTCAAGCAGAAATCAATTGATGTAGGAGCATTCAACCCAAGAGAAAATCATTGTAAATAAGTAGACATAGGGGGTCATGTATCTTTAGAGAAGTAGTTTCTTAAGTCTCAAGTTAATTTAATATTTAGACTTTAAGTGATTTAATTAGATAGTGAAAGGAAGTTGTAAATTCTCTCAAATAAATGAGAACATGAGTGGTGAATAAATGACAAGATTTAGAAGTCAATCAGGACTCTTATAATAGTTTCATGATTCAAGGGACCACAGAGAGCTTTTAGGAATTAATTGAAGTGGAAGTGGACAGAGGATTTAGGAGTCAGTTAAGAGGATTTAAGAGTCAAACCAGGATTAGTTCAACATAACTTTCTGGGATAAATGTAAGCCTACAGGCAGGGCTCAAGGGAGGAGGAGCCACTGATAGTTGAATACCAGACCTGTAAGAGATAGAGAAGTCTCAATTGTAATCATTTGTTTATACTTAGATATACAGAATTTTATTCTTGACTGTGTAAGTGTGTGAAATGAGTATTTATGAATGCATTACATGTGAATTTGTAGGTTCTGCATAGGGTTGTAGGTAGAATTCTAAAGGGTACACAGAAGCTCCAAATGATTTAGAGGAATCATAAATGGGTCATTGAATCCAGTTGAAGATCAGAGTGAAGCTCTGAGGAGAAATAGCAAAGGGAGATTTCGTAGAAGAGAAAATGTCAGAGAAAGTTGAGCAGTGGAGACTTTGAAGAACCCTGAAGCAAAAACCTGAACCATGGAGAAACGCTTAAGAAAACAACATAACTTCTGAGTAAAAGGAACAAGCAGAGAAGTGAAGAGTGATGCACAGGAGCCATTTGATCTAGAAGATCAATGATCCAGATGATGCCACTGAGGAGAAAAGAAAAATATCGCATCGGTGGAGTTATTTGCAAAGTTTAAGTTCCACAAGCAGAAAACCCAACTTACACTAAGGACGGACACAAAACACAGTTGGATTTGGAATCCGAATTTGAAATTTCATAAAGAGTGACTTATACCCTTATCAGATCTGGAAGATTGATTGGATTGGAACTTTGAAGTGGTAGGGGTCTAACCATCGAGAAGAGCGATTGCGATAATGTGATGGATCCTGGACCATCAGATCGTGAGTCCAGATCAACGGTCCAGAAGTGATCACTTATCACATATTGGAGAGGCCAAAGGACTAGTGACACTAGAATAGTGAAGGGCCAATACGCTGATAGTGATAAAGTGTTGATAGACGATCAGAGGGATCAGAGGTCGAGCGATTGGAGCAACGCTATAGAATGGTTGGATGGTACGGACCCAATGGAGTTATGGTGGTGAATGTATAATATTTGAAATCCACTAAAGGTGTTCAAAGTGGGTTTCTTGTGTATTCTAGAAAAGTTATGTGTTCGCATATTAGATGCGATAGAGCCAATGTTAAAGAAGCCACGGGGGAAGATGATTGCGATTTCGATAAAGGTAAAACCTTGATAACTGTGCAGAGGCTGTACCGAGCCGAAAAGAGATACATTTGTGGTGTTTCCTTTATAAATGGTTTATAAAGGAAAAGAGCGTTTATACGTTAAATTTTGTGTAACCAATGGTTAAGGAGGGGAGGTTATATATATGCGGATAAAGATTCATGAGGGTTTGTAAGAATTTAAAAGTTCTGATAGAAGGTTTAAAGTGGGGTGATTAATTTCCTTTAAAAAGGAAAAGGTGGGTTAATGTGTAGACTTTGGTAAGTCTATGAATCATTCCGCATGAGGCTAAAAGAAGGCCTTAAACATTAGAGATGGAAGATGTGACTCCTTTGTGAGTTAAATACCTGGGATAGATATGTTATGCATTTTATGCATACTGTGGGTGTAAGCGGGGGTAACCCTGCATCATTTTGGTATTAGTGTGGAATTGTAATTAAAACCATTGGGGTTAAACAGAATAGAGAAATTCTATGTGAAAGAATTAAAGGCAGAGTTATGTTTTAAGGTGTTTATGCATGCAAGGAAGGATCAAATTCTAATCTGACAGAGGGAAGGCACACAAAGGTCATGTGTAGCAGAACTTGCAGATGCAAGAGACAGAGGAAATCCATTCAAGATACAGGTGGAATGGTGAAACAATATCATGCTGAGATCTTGAAGGTGAGATGACATGTTTGTTTTAATTTGATTGAAGATTGTGGTTAGAGATGAAGCATCTCAGCAAAGGACAACAAGAGAAGCTGTGAGAGGAGAAATAGATGTGTTCTTGAAGACAAAGGAAAACACTCTGAAGAAGAAGTGGCAGTGAACCTAAAGAATCCAACAAGAGGTTGGATAGAGAGAGAGAGAGGACAACTGAAGTGCTCTCAAGAGATTGTAGAAGCCTAGAAGGAGAAAAGGTGTTGCTCAAGAGGAGGTTCCAGATAGAGAACCCATGCTTACCAAAAGACTGAGTGAGGAGAGCTTAGTGAGGTAAGATTGCAACAAGGAGGACTAGCTGTTGTAGAGGCTTGTTGCAGATGAGTGAGGAGCTCATGAAGAAAGAGGAGAAGAAGATGACTACTGATATTCATAGCATAGGTTCAGAGAGAAGCCACATCGGAAGAAAGATGAAGAAAGAGGATGCTAAGGAAAATGGCAAGAGGACGAGTCAAGAGGAAATTGACAAAGAGATTGCAGAGTTAAAAGAACAACTTGATGCATTAAGGAGGATACTTGAGGAAAGCCAGAGACTAGGTTGGGTCGTGAGGAATATGCTAGTGGAGTGGCATGAGATGCAGAGAAAGCTACAACAAAAGCAAGTAAAGTGGCTGAGGGAAAAACTCAAGGAAGTTGAGTTGGAAATGGAAGAGTCCATTTGTGAACTAGAACAGGGAGAAATTTTGGGAGAAAGTGAAGACTACACTGAAGATAAAGAATGGAGATCAAGTGAAGATCTCATGGACTATTGGGATAGTTCAAAACATGATGAGGAGATGTTGAATGAAGATGAAGACTTGAAGACTGAAACTTCAAGTGAGACCAAAAGGTCTGATGATTTTAAATCTGACAATTTGTGTATGTTTGCAGGTGAAACATGTGAAGGACAATTTGCTGATATTGTCATAAAGGAGGAAGAGGACAAACAGAATCTAAATTTTATTCTGGAAGAAGATGAGATAGATAGATCTCATATATAGTTGGGTAAATATATCAAGCAACCAAGTGAAGGGCTTGAGGAGATTGAAGAAGAGACCATCGAAGAATTTCTAAATCATATGAAGGATTTAGAACATCAAGGAGACATGATGGTTGAAGCATCAAGTGGGACCATAGGGTATTATGTTTTTAAGACTAATAGTTTGTCTATGGATGTGAAACAAATGCAGGAGAATGATAATCCAGATGGTGAGACAAGGATAACTCAGGGAGAAGAGTTATAGAGGGACAACAAGGAAAAATATACTGGAGAAGAAGAGACTATGTTAGCTGAAAACATAGTAAAGGATCAACAATTCACCATGTGTTATAGACATTTTTGTGCCCTACAACCCCAAGCATGAAATGTCCATAAACCAAGGGCTCCTAAGTCCCTAAAAGTGTTGTTCTAACCCCTAAAGGAACAAGGTCAACAGATTACAGCTTCTCCCAGAAGTTCTCCATGAGAAACTACTCAGAATTGGTCAAAACAGGATCATTGCAGCTGCTCCACTGGCTAAGTGTGTTGCATCTCACCTAAATACACTGTGAGGGTGCGTTGCATTTCAAAAGTCCCTTCTGTGGGGTGCGATGGGCGAGAAATGACAAATGGCAGTGTCATTCCGCGAGGTGGAGAGGCAATGGAAGCTTCTAGAATCTTCTCCTGTGACACTTGCCTCACTGAATTGAACCAAGGATGAGTAAGAGGCCCTCAGTCTCCAAGTGGAAGCAAGAACTATCAGAGAGAAGACACTAATCAAATCACAAGCTGACTCATCCCCCTTACAGATATCTATATATGGATCCCTCATCCCAGAGATCCAGAGGCTGGAATTTTGCATATTGTAAGGAATTATTGTTGGTTTTTAGAGACAAACATGAAATTGTTGGGTGATCTAAGCTTTGTTTGAGGTGAAGAGGGGCTTCTTTGCTGGAAGGTTGATGCTGGGTTGGAACAATTGGTTGTAACTCCTCCTGGATCTTTTCTTGTTTATCAATAAAAGCTATTTGAGTTTTCCTCCATGCTTTTGTATCATTGATGCTTGTTACATTTGTATGGTCAATTTACATCTGATCCTAGTTTGTTTATGATTATAGATCCATGTCTTTGTATAGTGCTATGCTTTTGTGATCTTACAGGTACTTTGTGAAGCTGGGCGTGCAAGGGAGCAGGTAGCTAAGGACTATCAAAGAAGAGAGGGATCGAATCGAAGGATTAGCGCAAGATAAAGGTTGGTCTTTCTATTCCTCTCTATCTATAATTCATAAAGGAAAAACAAAAGTAGTTTTTCTCTGTTTGTTTCTAAGGCAGCTTTCACACCTTAGTGGGATAAAGCAGTTCTAAATAGACACTTTTCCCTGTAACAAAATGGCGACTCCGCTGGGGAAGTAATTAGTTTGTTTGTTTATCATTCCTTGTTGTCTATTTCATAAACTTACAAGTAGCATTCGAACTGCATTTGCCATAACAAATGCAAAGTAGATAACTGCTACTTCAGTCCATCCACTGGAACTCGAACAGAGTCTCATTTCTGGCCTAGTGCAGGTTCTGTTCAGAGATTCTGAATTTCAGCGCACTTCCTGAGTGGACAACCTGCGCTGCATTTCAGATTCTCTGTGTTACAGGTGTGCTGATCAGACTAGCTCTTTATAGCTGTGGCTTCTGTGATTCATTCTTTCCAGTTCTATTCCTGAATCTTGCTGCCTGTGATCAGTATATGTCTGTTTGAAACCCCTTTTCCTTGCTGTTATTCTGCCTCCTTTGTACAAAAGAACTGTAGATGTTTTTGTGTGTTTGTTGAGTCATTTACAGTTCTCCTTTGCAAAAGTAGCATAGTCGTACTGTCGTCCTTTGATTTGAATCTGTTGCAAGTGTCGATTTCGATCGTAGGAAAAAGTTTGATTGCTGTTGATGGTTGATTATCCTGTTACTATTGCTTTTGGTCTGAATTTGTAATTTTCTAGTGCCAAGAACAAGTATTCATTTAAAAATCGTAAGGTGTTGTAATCATCTCCATTTTTTGATTTCGAAAAGAAGCTCGTTGATATTTGTCGCTTGAAAAGAAATTCAGAATTGTGCATCAACTTTCTTTTTAGCATCCATATACTAAGAAAGTCATAAAACAAATACATGCATGTGCATTTGCATATAGACAGTCTGATTGGCTTGATTTAGGAAAGTGCATTTAGAGTGTGCTCTTTGCTCTTTGTGAAAAGATTCTGTCTTTCTTTTCCCTAGTAGCTAGGATTTTCATTGCATAAAAGAGATAAAAAGTTTGTTTATCATCTTAGATTGCATTTTAGGAATTACATCTACATCTCGTGGTGAACTCGAAAGGCAAACTTCATAAACAAGATCAACTTAAAATAAATTCAATGAATCTAACAATGCTTTGGAACTTAACGCACAACATTTAGAAGTCTAGGCTAGAGATGTATTCCGGCGTCGTAAAGTCTGGTAACTGTTGTTCTCACTGATGGTTGGGTGATTCCTCCACTTTGAGACGATAAGTGCTAGTACGGACTTGTGCTCCCATGTACCGTTGAGTATATTTTGGGAGACCCCAATAAGCTTAATCCTTTATCCATAGGAAGCCGTGTCTGCCGCCCTATCGATCGCAATGCACTGAACACAGCATTCTGGAAGATTGACTGCCGTACCGTAAAAAGTATTCTACAGTTTTGCGATTGGTTTGGTACTCCCTCTACCTAGATTTCCAAAGCAGTCCATTTCGTTCCTTTTCAGACTCCTTAATGGAAAAGGTCCATCTGAGCACTTGTCACTTCAGGCTCATTAAAAATTGAAGGAGACTATAGTCATCTTTTGTTTTTTCTCGACTCTTAAAAACTGAAAAAACAAGTTGTGTCAAAGCGTCTAAAATTTATTTTAAACGGAATATTCATTACCCCTTTCCTACGTTGATCTTGGGTTGAGAAAATGGAGTCCACCAACCAAAGAATTCCCCTTGGAGGAAATCCTAGTCCCTTCTCCTCTTGGGGAGATGTTGGTGTACCCCATATGGCCACATTGTCGCTTCCAGGACTGACAATTGGTTTGCCTGTATGGCTCTTCTCAACCTCTATCGTTCAGAACACCGCAATTCCTGAATAATCGAATCAGCAAATAGACGAGTCCAGAGTTACCCACCAACCTTCTACTTCCTCTAATTCTTCCTCTCCTCCTTCCTCTTCGCTTGATGGGGCTGGTAAAGCCAAAAGTCAAGTGCCTAAGGAGAAGAAGGAAAAGAACAAGAAAGAGAAGAAGAAGAAGGAGCCAAAAGCGAATGGGGGCAAACGAGTGTCGTCTAGCGAAAATCCACACACTACACCGACCAGGCCTAAATCGCCATGTTTCATTTGCAAGGGAGACCACTATCACAGAGATTGTCCTTGCATCCCTCAGATCTTAAGGGACTGGTCTCCTCGTTTGCACAACCCGGTGTCGTCAACCTCTGATGATCATGTTGAAAACACACCGTCAACTAGTGAAAGTGAAGCCCCAGGACAAAAAGGAAAATATAGATTTCCTTGTAAACTGTGCGAAGGCGATCACGCCGTCCACCATTGTCCCTTCTTAGACGAAGCTAAAAGAGTTTTAGATGATCGTCCGGTTTCACCGTTATGACTTCCTCCTAGATATAAAAAACTCTTGTCGAGTCCGTCACTAGTTGAAAATCCGGCTGGCCCGCTCAGGTGGTCGGCCGAAGCATCTATCATTGAAGATAAACCATCTGAATGCACACCGGACGAAAGTCAAAAGGTCGAGGCGGTAGTTGACCCGGTCTTGCCTTCAGAGGTTCCATCTTCAGATGATACAGTCACTGAAGAGAACAAGGATGACACCGTCCAAATTCTTTTCATAAGCACAGACTCCAACGAACATGGGGGCAATTTACCCGTTCTTTTACCGCAGGAAGGAAGTTCGTCAGAGTCGTACCTGGCCATCTATTCGGTCCCACCTCCAAGCAACCTAGTTGTCTCCTTCGACTGGAATCAACTAGGCAGACCCCGTTTACCAGCTAGTATACCATTCTGAATTATTGTTCAAATATATAGAATGTTTATGGCTGGTACCATCATAGATGAGGGGGCTTTTGTGAGTATCCTTTCCTCAACTACTTGGAAAGCGCTTGGTTCGCCATCACTTTTGCCTGAGATGAGAAATCTGATAGGCTTTGATAAAGGAACCAGTCGACCATTAGGGATCCTTCCCGATGTGCCCATAACATTGAGAGGGAAAACTGTTCACATGAATGTAATGGTAGTTCAAGGACCCCTGGATTACAATCTACTTCTTGGATGAGACTATATTTATTGCATGGGAGCAATTGTCTCCTCACTCTTTAGAGTAATGTGTTTTCTGCACGAAGGAAGAGTGGTCAAGCTCGTGGACCAGCTTTCATTTCCCGGATCATATAGAGTAAATAGTCATATACCATCCCTGAATGGTCATTTCACGCAAGAAATGTCTCAATCTCCAGTCCGTCCTCCCGATGAGCGCGAGTGATTCGGGGGGACATGACTGAAACCCAGGGGGTATGCACCCTGGTCTACTTCGGCAGGAAAACTTCGGGTATAGGGTAGGTTTCTGTGAGAGAATATGACTAGTCTGTACCCCCATCCGTGATTGGAAGAGGGGGTTATTCTAGAACAATATTCTCTTGTCAAAGTTATGTGAGTGGAGTAGCCTCCTTCACTCACCTTTGTCTATTTCGGTAGACATCGCCGAGGAAGTGTTTTGTTTGCACTGTAAATAGAACAATCTTTGGTAACCTATAAGAGGTAGGCCTCTCTCGGTAGAACAAATGTTTTAACGGACTAAAGAAGGGGTAACCTTGAAACTCTGTTTTATACCTGGGGGCATGCAAGCCTTTTGGAGTGCAAGCGAAGAGCGACTATTTATTTTTTAAATTTTTAGGACCTCTAACCCTTTAAACTCGTAGGATTGGTCATCTCCTAACTTGCATAAAGGAAGGATGTGGGGAAAAACTCTAAAAGTTGCCGTTTTATATGAGACATTCTTATCACACGACTAGATTAATCGAGCAGTTTTAGCACATAGTTCAAGCTCGTTAAAAAATAAACATAAGACATGAGCAAATGTTTCCCCCCGCATTTAAGCTCGTTAAAAAATGAACTATTCCCTGGTAAATAACCGTCGTGAATGTAGTACTTCAGCCGTTAAAGCCTTGGTCATGTTTGCACTGTCACCTCCATTTTTTCATTGGCCGATCATTCACCTCCATTTGATTGTTTACCCATTTTGGGGAACAACTGTGAAGAGTGATTTCACTAGCCATCCTTGTGACACTGCCGTGATTGGAAAATTCCAAACCTTACTTGGAATCAGCTGCTACCCGTTTTATCACTCGTTCCTCAAAAGACGAGTCTCCTTTAAGCTCTTTTCAATTGACTCGTAAAATATGAAAAGATTGCCAAGCCATTAGCCTTTCCAGCTCGTTAAAGGGACAGGAAGTGCTATCCCTCCTCTAGATTTTAATCTTTTTGGACCTGAGGGATTATTACACAAAAAGATCGAGCGCTTGTTTTGTTCATCTCGTTAAAAGTATCAAAAATTCATCCCTTCTGTATTGTTTTATACTTTTTCGGACTTAAGGGATTAGATGACGAAAAAGGAATTTTGGAGTTACCTTTACATTCCTTTTCAGACTCTCTAAAATTGAAAAGGACCGAGTTATCTTTGTCGTTAAACTCGTTAAAAAGATTAATAGCGACAAACTTGTCTATAGATGAGAACGAGTTTCACTATCGCTAGGCTCATTAAAACATAGCGATGGGTTTGCCCGAAGGGAAAATTATAGAACAAGCATATGTTATCCTCCTCAAGCTTGACAAAAATAAAGAGGTACTGGTCAGCAATGACTAGGGAAAATTGGGAAGAAAACTCAAAGAAACTTTGTTGGTAGCAAGTCGCTCTTGAACATGACACTTCCACTCCGTGTCCGAGTCGGGTTGGGTTGTTTCATTCACCATGGTCACACCATATCATCCACATTTGGGGTTAATGCTACCGATCCATCACATCAGTGTCGCCGATATGTCCAAGAGAAGTCATTCAGAGAATTCACCTGTGTCTCACCCACTACCATACATTATACTCCATTCTTTCATGACCGCCACCCTGAACCTTATATCACCATATCGTTTTCACCTCCATTAAAATCATTTGCTCCGTTCCGTGTCATTGATGTGAGAGGCCCTCCTGTGACGGATCACTTCTTGTCGACATCAGCTCATTATCCAAGAAGTTGATCTAGGAACACCCCATTCAGTACTTTGAAGCTTGCATGCCTCAATGGCAAGTTTCTCACTTCCGGCGACAGGTTTACATCAATGACCTTTGACCGAAAGATTTTGCATGGTGTTTGAAACCAAGTCCTTTATTCACACCATGTGAATTGTACTGCAGTACCTTGAGGGTCATTATCATTATCGGTGATTCCTCTCGCGCTTGTTAACAGTTTACATCATTGACTAGTAATGAAGCGATGTCTTTCCATGTTCGACTTCAGAACATTTCTCACATGGATCGACTTGTACTTCGAGTGAAGATCGGACGAGATTGAAGATCCCAGATCTAGTTTCATCCATCCGGGCTGCGATATATATTTAGGGAAATAAAGACATTAAATGTACATCATTGCTGCACAGATAATCATCCACTCAAAAGGATGATGGCTCTATCAGAATCATCAGTCTACACTCAGACGATTGTCTGTCCTATGTACATGAAAATAAATTTATAAAGCTGAGCATGGGAATGCCCGCCTCAGCTAGATCATGAAAATAATATGAAGATAATGTATTGTATTGTATCTTATTACAGGTCTCCTCCCAACATTGAAAGAACTTCGGATCCTCATAATAAAGCATTTCACCCGACACCAAAAGGTTAACGGCCTCATACTTTATGGGGCAACTGTTATAGACATTTTTGTACCCTACAACCCCAAGCATGAAATGTCCATAAACCAAGGGCTCCTAAGTCCCTAAAAGTTTTATTCTAACCCCTAAAGGAACAAGGTCAACAGATTACAGCTTCTCCCAGAAGTTCTCCATGAGAAACTACTCAGAATTGGTCAAAACAGGATCATTGCAGCTGCTCCACTGGCTAAGTGCATTGCATCTCACCTAAATACACTGTGAGGGTGCGTTGCATTTCAAAAGTCCCTTCTGTGGGGTGCGATGGGTGAGAAATGACAAATGGCAATGTCATTCCGCGAGGTGGAGAGGCAATGGAAGCTTCCAGAATCTTCTCCTGTGACACTTGCCTCACTGAATTTGACCAAGGATGAGTAAGAGGCCCTTAGTCTCCAAGTGGAAGCAAGAACTATCAGAGAGAAGACACTAATCAAATCACAAGCTGACTCATCCCCCTTATAGATATCTATATATGGATCCCTCATCCCAGAGATCCAGAGGCTGGAATTTTGCATATTGTAAGGAATTGTTGTTGGTTTCTAGAGACAAACATCAGATTGTTGGGTGATCTAAGCTTTGTTTGAGGTGAAGAGGGGTTTCTTTGCTGGGAGGTTGATGCTGGGTCGGAACAACTGGTTGTAACTCCTCCTGGATCTTTTCTTGTTTATCAATAAAAGCTATTTGAGTTTTCATCCATTCTTTTGTATCATTGATGCTTGTTACATTTGTATGGTCAATTTACATCTGATCCTAGATTGTTTATGATTATAGATCCATGTCTTTGTATAGTGCTATGCTCCTGTGATCTTATAGGTACTTTGTGAAGCTGGGCGTGCAAGGAAGCAGGTAGTTGAGGACTATCAAAGAAGAGAGGGATCGAATCGAAGGATTAGCGCAAGACAGAGGTTGGTCTTTCTGTTCCTCTCTATCTATAATTCATAAAGGAAAAGCAAAAGTAGTTTTTCTCTGTTTGTTTCTAAGGTAGCTGTCACACCTTAGTGGGATAAAGCACTTCTAAATAGACACTTTTCCCTGTAACACCATTATGATAGGTACAGTGGAAATAGCCATGGAAATTGTTGAGATAGTCAGGAAAAAAGAAGGACATCTATTGAAGGATGTTAAGAAAGAAGGAACCTATGGAAAGAATTTAACCTTGGGAGAAGGAACACTAACAATGGAGTGTTATGCAAAGGATAAACAATCTTTTGAAGCTGTCAAAAGTATGGAGAAGTATCTTTTAAAAGATAAAAACTTTGAAGTAAAGGAGGATGGAGAATGTCTCTTAATTGAGAAAAGCAATGATTTATTGCAGCATAAAGAAATTAACATTGCATGGACGTGTGAAGATGTGACAACACTGGAACAAGTTCTTGTGAAAGAAGGACATGAAATCTAGTCTGAAGAGCTGATATGTGAAGCAACAATTGAGACTGTTGAACCTTATGATTTCCAAACTAATAATTTGTGTATAAATGCAGGAAACATAAGTGATGATGAAACACTTGCGAAGTGTCACAAAGAAATTGCATTGCTGGAAAATTCAAAGTATGACAGTGTGATTGCAGAAGAAGAAGTTCACTACGGTGAACAAGAGAAGGAAGAAATCATTAGAGCAGATGATGTGGAGGAGAGACCAGTGGATAGTCTCACGAATTCTGTTGAGAATTCAACACAGCATACTGATGTGCTGACAGAGGAGGAAGAAACAGAGCAGAAAACTGAATTGTTGCCAAAGGAAGCTAAGGCACAAAAGCCTTATGTTATTTATTTTAACAAGTGTTTTGTGAGTGCAAGTTTTGTTGCAGATGTTGGAGGAAATTGGGCACAGATAGGCAGCCAAATAAAAATGAAAGAAGAAGATTTTATGGAAGAGATTAATCCATGGAATAGAGATGCGAAATTGTTGGAGAAAATACTGGAAAGTCATGATTCAATGCAGAAAGAGATAATGATGAAAGAGGGTAAGGATGATAGGGAGGCAGTCAGCATAGCAAGCAAAGAAAAAGTTGGAACGAGAGCAAGAGTAGAAGAACAAATAAGGAACCAACAACTACAAACTAAAAGTAACCAATAATAGATTTAAGAATTAGTGGACAACAACAACAACCTGAAACAAAGAGAAGGAGACAAAAGTAAGAAGAAAAACATGGGCCAGTCCAAAGATGTACTGGAGACAGAGATTGAAGAAATGTGGCAACTGATGATGAAGCAATCCAAATGGAGGAAAATGGTAGCAGCAGGAAAAATGATCAATCAGAGCATGAACTTGATTGACAAAGAGAAGAAGATGGAGTAGAAGGCAATGGAAGTGCAATAGAAGCAAAGGAACTAGACATTTGGGTAGTTACAACACAAAGTGTGGGATCCAGGAAGACAAAGATCAGAAGACACATGATCAAGAGATCATGAATATTTTCTACTTTGGGAGTCTGATGCAAGAGCATTCAACCCAAGGGAAAATAATTGTAAATAAGTAGACATAGGGGGTCATGTATCTTTAGAGAAGTAGTTTCCTAAGTCTCAAGTTAATGTAATATTTAGGCTTTAAGTGATTTAATTAGATAGTGAAAGGAAGTTGTAAATGATCTCAAATAAATGAGAACATGAGTGGTGAATAAATGACAAGAGTTAGAAGTCAATCAGGAATCTTAAAACAGTTTCATGATTCGAGGGATGAGAGAGAGATTTTAGGAGTTAATTGAAGTGGAAGTGGATAGAGGATTTAGGATTTAGTTCAGAGGATTTAAGAGTCGAACCAGGATTAGTTCAATAGAACTTTCTGGGATAAATGTAAGCCTACGAGCAGAGCTCAAGGGAGGAGGAGGCCACTAATAGCTGAAGATTAGGCTTGTGAGAGACAGATAAGTCTCAATTGTAATCATTTGTTTATACTTAGATATACAGAGGTTTATTCTTGACTATGTAAGTGTGTGAAATGAGTATTTATAAATGCATTACATGTGAATTCGTAGGTTCTATACAGGGTTGCAGGCAAAATTCTAAAGGGTACACAGAAGCGCAGAATGATTCATAGGAATCATAAATGGGTCATTGAATCTAGTTGAAGATCAGAGTGAAGCTCTGGGGAGAAATAGCGAAGGGATATTTTGCAGAAGAGAAAAGCTCAGAGGAAGTTGAGCAGTGGAGACTTTGAAGAAACCTGAAGGAAAAATCCAAACCACGGAGAAAAGCTGAAGAAAACAACGTAAATTCTAAGTAAAAGGTTTGAGCGGAGAAGTGAAGAGTGATGCACAGGAGCCATTTGATCTAGAAGATCAATGGTCCAGATGATGTCGCTGAGGAGCAAAGAAAAATATCGCATCGGCGGAGTTATTTGCAAAGTTTAAGTCCCACAAGCGGAAAACCCAACTTACACTAAGGACCGACGCAAAACACTATCGGATTTGGAATCTTAAATTTTATAAACAGTGGCTTATACCCTTATCGGGTTCGAAAGATTGAATGGATTGGCACTTTGAAGTGGTAGGGGTCCGATCATCGAGAAGAGCGACTGCAATAATGCAATGGATCTTAGACGGTTGGATCGTGAGTCTAGATCGATGGTCCAGAAATGATCGCTTATTGCATATCGGAGAGGCCAAAGGACTAGTGACAATGGAATAGCGAAGGGTCGATACGCCGATAGCGATAAAGTGTTGATCGATGATCGGAGGGATCAGAGGTTGGGCGATCAGAGCAATGCTGTAGAATGGTTGGACGGTATGGACTCAATGGAGTTATGGTGGCGAATGTATAATATTTGAAATCCACTATAGGTGTTCAGAGCGAGTTTCATATGTATTCCAAAAACGTTATGTGTTCGCATATTAGATGCGATAGAGCCAATGTTAAAGAAGACATGGGGGAAGCCGATTGCGATTGCAATAAAGGTAAAACCTCGATAACTGTGCAGAGGCTGTACCGAGCTGAAAAAAGGTATGTTTGCGGTGTTTTCCTTTATAAATGGTCTATAAAGGAAAAGAGCGTTTATACGTTAAATTATATGTAACCAATGGTTAAGGAGGGGAGGTTATAGATATATATAGATATATATATATATATATATATATATATATATATATATATATATATATATCATATATATATATAAATATATATATATATATATATATATATATATATATATATATATATATATATATATATATATATATATATATATATATAGATATATATAGAGGGTTTGTAAGAGTTTAAAAGTTCCGATAGAAGGTTTAAAGTGGGGTGATTAATTTCCTTTAAAAAGGAAAAGGTGGGTTAATGTGTAGACTTTGGTAAGTCTATGAATCATTCTGCATAAGACTAAAAGAGGGCCTTAAACATTAGATATGGATGATTTGACTCCTTTGTGAGTTAAATACCTGGGACAGATGTGTTATGCATTTTATGCATACTGTGGGTGTAAGCAAGGGTAACCCTGCATCATCAAGGCATCCAATGAGACAGACTGTGAAATGTCTACTAACAGGGGTGACTAAATGACTTTGGGAATTATGCACTACCTATTCCTAATAGTTAGTGTGGAAGCTTGATGATTGAAACTACGTAATGCACAGTTTAGTTTGGGCCGGGGCCTAGGAGAGACTGCACATCGTGTAGTCTAAGTGGCCAAGCTAGGATACTAGCTCCTAGAACTTCGTAGTGTGTAGTTGTAGCCAGGCCAAGATAGGTTCTGCGTAATTCAAGAAGCCAATGAAAATACATTGAGCTCTCATTTTGCACAGTGCATGCAATGAAATGTGAGATCCGGAAAGGGGAGCCTAGATTTGCCCATGGGGAGTGTGAAAATCAAGAATATTTTAAGGATGATGTGATGTTGGGTGCATATATGGCTAAGTGTTGATTCATGCACGTAAAAAAAGTGCAACAATTTATTAAACTGAAGGAAAGCAAATCATGTGAAGAGAGTCGCCACAACAACAACCGTTAGTGAAAAAAGGGGAAAGCTCATGCGACACTTGGGAAAGAAAAACTATAACTTGAAACAACACTTCTACAAGATAAAACAAGTTAAAACACCAAAATTCATTCAAAGAAACAAGTGAAGAAACACTCTCATAAGCTAAACAACAAAAAGCAATAGAAAAAGTGGTAAAAGACAGTAAAAGCAAAACTCACCCGAAAAAGCGACAACAATGCCACAAAGGTTACTTGATCTCCTCGAGAATTCTATAGCTTAATGATCAAATGTATAAATGAGATTCATAGGCATCCATTGCATAGAATTAAGCCTATTAGAATTTATGATGCGTATGCCTAAGATCAAGGAAAAAAGTGACATTTGGTGGAAACTTCTAAAGGTATCAATGTACCACCTTTGGGAAACTAACAATTGATCCATACTTCCTAGGGATGCTTATTTCCCTTTAGTTTTCTTTATTTTCTAGGGGGGAACTTGCCATACGTTGCCTAGAAAGATTCCACAGTTTTGGGAAGGATTAGAAAACTCTGGCTCATGCACGACACACGAGTTGTAAATAGTGAACCTGCGTGTATACCATGGACCAAAACCACCTAGGACCAATACCTTGGACCAAATACCTGGAGTCAATACCTCGGACCCATTACCTTGGACCAACACCATGGATAAAAATACTATGGACCACGTACTTTGGACCAAACATTTAGTTTTCCAAGGTATATGCACTTTTCCTTTTGTGAAAGTGTGTGTATACATATGCGCAACTTGTAAACAGTGAACCCGCATGCATACACAGCTTGGTCAATGGTGAACATGCGTATACCTCTCTTTCTTCATTTTTTTTATTCTGATCTATAGCTCTGTGCTGTTAACCTGTAGTACTATGATCTATCATCTGAATGAGTTGCTTTCTGAAATGATTCCTTAAAGCTGCCTTGCATTTCATCCTACTTGCAAATACTCATGTCATGCATTCTGTCAAATCTGATATCTCTTCTATAGATTCATCTAGTTACCATATACAAGAGAGTTGTTCTGCTACAAGTGCGTTGCCATCAAGTACAACACATACATCATAATGCCAACAATCTCCCCCTCTGGACTTGATGGCAACAACCACACCAAGTCACTCTCCCCCTTTGACATCAAGGGAAAAGGGTCATGCTCCCCCTAAGTGCATGCTGAGTTCTCTGATATGCTGAAGTGCTAATTGAGCTCCCATGAACGAGTCCATGCTCCCCCCTGAGCATAAGCAACGTCTGCAAAAGGATGTTGTAAAAGAAGAACATGACTCTACACATACATCACAAATGACCTTCCTATCACCAATGATTCATACATGCATCCATCTCCCAACCAAGTGGGGATATACCAAATTTGACTCATCCACCCAACCAAGTGGGGATATATCGTTTGTTTATACAAGTCAACAACAAGAAACATTACATCATTCATCCCATGCATAGTGGGGTTACAAATTAGGTCTTTTCATGACTGCTACATTAATATATATATATATATATATATATATATATATATATATATATATATAGATATATATATATGAAATATATAACAAAGACCAAATGTCTTAAACAAGACCATGATAGTCATCAACAACTATCATCAACAACATTTGTCAATAGCATCCAGACCTGTAACCTGCAATACCATTCTCTTGACCAGCCTCATAAGCATCATCATCAAGGACTTCTAACCATAATGCCAACAATGAATTATTCAAAGCATATGCTACCCCTGAACCTATTCCATCTGTTCACTATCAGATTTGATCATGCATATATCAACAAGAAGTATCAAGGCATCATCATCAATCAGATATACATCAGGTTAACTTTTGAGGATCAAAAACACTTCTAAATAACATCTTATGTGACCATCATTAAACAGAGCAAATAATTGTCTGAACCATATCAGGCCCTTTTTCTTGAGTTTGTCCCACTTCTTTTCTTAAAACCAACATATATGTGACTATGTCCACAGAAACTCATGTATGTATGTGACTACACTTCAAGAAACTCACATATAACCACCTTTCCCTAAAAAATAGGATTTAACAGCAGGATGATGCAAAAACTACTCCCAGCTTTTGTCTGAGATATTCAAATGTCTCGCTGGGTAGTGGTTTAGTGAATATATCAACAACCTATTCTTTGGAGGGAACATACTCCAATTTGACCTTTTGTTCAAGCACTTTTTCACGTAGGAAATGCTATTTGATGGGTATGTGCTTGGTCTTGGAGTGCATGACTAGATTTTTTGAAATACTGATGGCACTTGTATTATCACATATCATGGAGATGGGTGGAGTACATGTGATATGAATATCTTGCAAGGTTTGCATCATCCAAATTAATTGTGTGTAGCAAGATGCAGCAACCACATATTCTGCTTTAGCTGTAGATAATGCAATTGAACTTTGTTTCTTGTTGAACCAAAACACTAACCTGGAACGCATATAGAATGCACCACCACTAGTGCTTTTTCTGTCATCAACACTTCCTGTCCAATCTGCATCTGTATATGCATGAAGTGTAAGATCTATATCTATAGGATACCATAAGCCAAAGTTCTGTGTTCCTTAAAGATATTTGAAAATTCTTTTGACTGCTTGAAGATGTGATTCCTTTGGATTTGCTTCGAATCTTCCAACTATTCCCACTGCATGCATAATGTCCAATTGGATACCTGTTAGATAAAGCATATTGCCAATCATGGATCTGTAAGTTGCTTGATGTACCGCTACTAATTCATCATTTGAGCTGAGACTACATCCTATTACCATTGGAGTACATACTGGTTTAGAATCTTCCATGCCATACTTTTTCAGGATCTGTTTGAGGTATTTGGTTTGTGAGAGAAAAATACCATCTTTATTTTTCTGCACTTGTAGACCAAGAAAGTAGGTAAGCTCACCAAGCAAGGACATTTCAAATTCTTGCTACATTACTGAAGCAAAATTCTGACTCATGGATTCTTCGTTACTACGAAAAATGATATCATCAACATACACAACAATTATTAACAATTTATCAGTGTCCATCTTTGTATATAGATTTCTATCTACTGATCCTTTTGAAAAACCCTGTTGGTGGAGATATTTGTCAAGATGGTAATACCATGCCCTTGGAGCCTGTTTTAGACCATAGAAAGATTTCCTAAGTTTGCATACAAGTTTTTCATCATTTCCAAGAATGAATCCTTCTGGTTGTTCAATATAGACTTCTTCTAAGTCTCCATTAAGAAAGGCAGATTTTACATCCATTTGGTATACTTTGAATTTATGAAAACTAGAAAGGGAAAGAAACATTTTGATGGCTTCAAGTCTAGCAACAGGTGCAAAAGTTTCTTCAAAGTCTATACTTTTTTATTGAGCATATCCTTTACAAACAAGTCTGGCTTTGTTTCTAATAACTTCTCCATTTTTGTTCAGCTTGTTTTTGAATATCCATTTAGTTCCTATGATATTCTTATCATGAGGTTTAGGAACTAATTCCTAAGTATTTTTCTTTTCAATTTGCTCAAGTTCTTCATTCATGGTCCTGACCCAACATTCATCTCTGCATGCTTCATTTACATTTTGAGGTTTAGTGGAAGATAGTAATGCTAGATAGCTTGAAGCTTCGGCAATGGTTCTTCTAGTCTGCACACCTGCCCCTTTTTCTCCTAAGATTTGAGCTTTTGGATGATTTTGTTGAACACACCTGGACGGAGTCTTTTCTTCTATCGTTATCTCTTCTTCTGGGGCTTCATTGGTTTCTTCTTCAAAATCAGTGTGATTTGATGTGGGAAAATGATCCTCATCTTCTTCATTGTCATAATCTTCAGTTTTTATCGGTTTGGGATTTTTGCATGCTTCATCAACCACAACATCAATACTTTCAATAATTTTCCCAAGTATTTTGTTGTAACGTTTATACCCTTTACTTCGGGAAGAGTAGCCAAGAAGAATACCTTCATCTGCTCTGGGTTCAAACTTACCAAGTTTTTCATCAGTCCTTTTGATTTAACATTTCCTTCCAAAAAATTTGAAGTATTTTATAGTAGGAGTCTTATCATGCCAATGTTCATGTGGAGTTTGAGTAGTGTTTACCCGAACATTTTCTTGATTGAGAATAGTGACGGCGGAAAATGCAGCTTCACCCCAGAAGGTTGCAGGAGTTCCAGATTCATCTAGCATAGCACGAGACATTTGTTGAACAGTTCTGTTCATACTTTCTACCACTCCATTTTGTTGGGGAGTCCTTGTGTTGGAGAACTGCCTTTTTAGTCCATGTTGTTCACAAAAGTCAAAGAATTCATCTGAGGTAAATTCCCCTCCTCAATCAGATCTGAGGCATTTGATTTTGCAATCTAATTCATTTTCAACCAAAGCTTTGAAGGCTTTGAACTTTTCAAAGTCTTCATCTTTATGCTTTAGAAGACCTATCCAACAAATTCTGGAAAAATCATTAATGAGCAATATAAAGTATTCTTCTCCACGAGGTGACTTTTTCCTTGATGGACCACATAAATCCGTATGAACAAATTCAAGAGGCTTACTAGCTGACCCTTCCTTTTCAATGAATTGAGATCTAGTTTGCTTATCGAATTGACATGATTTGCATATAGTATTTTTAGGAATGTTGATATTTGGAAGATCACGAACAGCCTCGAATTTGCATGCTTTTCTTATTTGAAAAAATCTTAGATGTCCCAATCTTCTGTGCCATAGCCAGTTTTCATCATTTTTGCTTAGATAGCACTATTTTTTTCCTCCCTTGAGTATGTATAGGTTGTTTGGAGTTCTTGTCCCTTTAATCATGGTTTCTCCTATATCAAGCTCATGAACAACACATCCATTTGATTGAAACACTACTTCATTTCCTTGATCACACATTTGACTCACACTTAACAGATTATGCTTTAAGCCATCAACATACATAACATTCCCAGCTTTAACTTTTTCTTTCAAGAAAACAGAGCCTTTACCTTTATGACAGTAGGAGTGTCGTTTCCAAATGAGACACTCTTTTCCTTTTCTAAGGCATTATATGAGTGTAGCTTTTCTCTATCACATGTCATGTGTTTTGAGCATCCATTATCGATGTACCACTGGTTTTCTTGTCCTTCTGCATACAAGGCTATACCACATCTTTCTGTTTGCGGTTATTTCTTTCTCCATATTTTGGGATTCAATGGAGTTTTCTCTTTTTGAGCTATTTGCTGAAATTTACTCCTGCATTCAGATTCTTCATGGCCAAAGTTGTTACAGATTGAGCATTCTATTTCATTTTCAAGAAGAGAAAAGCTATTATAGTAACTTTTCTTGATCCCTGTCACATTTATTTGATTCCATGCTTCTCTAGTCATGATAGTTTTGTAAGCAACACATTGAGCAGCTTTGTGTCCAAAATTATGACATGAGAAACATTGACCATTAAAGAAGTTCCTGCGATTATCGAATCTACTAACCTGTTGATTGTAGTTGAAGTTCCTCCTACTGACCTGTTGATTGATATTCTTTGAAGCAAATTGAGTATGATTCACTTGAGGTTGATCGTGGCTTCTGTTCATCCTTGAAGTAAACTAAGCTAGATTCACTTGGTGATCTTCTTTATGCCTTTGCTGACAATTGTTAAACTGTTCACTACTCTTTGCTGCATCACGATAGCTTTTAGTAGAGGTTGATGACTTCTATGATTGAGATGTTTCTTCAATGTATCCAAGACCTGTATTTATCAGAGGAGAGTGCTGCACCTTGATAATTTCATTTAAGGTTTTTGATCCTTTAGCAAATCTAAGATTGAGAGCTTTTATTTTCTCAAGATCCTTTATTAGACCCACAATTTCACATTCTAGCTTTTCATTGTGTTTTTCTCTTTCAGCAAGTTGGAATATCAAGGTATCTATAATCATATTCTTTTCTTCTAAACATATTTTGAGTTTAGAGATTTCTTCATTGAGGTCATCTTCATAAGCCATCAGAATTCTACAGTCATTACTATTTTCATCTTCATAACTATTTGATAAACCATCGCTATCTTCATGAGTATAGTAGCTCTTTTTACTTATACTTTTTTTTTTATATTCCATTTTGTAGTTTCCTTCCCTTTATCACAGTCAAAACATTTGAAAGGTAGTTTACCTCTGAATCTACTGGAACCTCGTTGAAGACTCTTGACAAAGTTCGCTTCCTCTTCTTCTGAAATATTTCCTGATTCATTGAGTTCTCCTTTTCCTTTTTCCGAAGCTTTAAATGCAACTTCTCTCATATCTAATGGACCTCCTTTTCTCATCTCAAAGGTAGTTAAGATTCCATGAAGCTGTGTCATAGTAATAGTCTGTAGATCATGAGTTTCTTTATGGCACATACTTTTGATTCAAATTTAGTAGATAAGGATCTTAAAACTTTTTCAAATAAGGTAACTTCCTTTATCTCTCCACCCAAATTATTCATGCAATTAACAATCTCATCTATATGTAAGAAGTAACTAGCTACACTTTCATCATTGTGCATATTGAGAGTTTCATATTGAATTATGAGAGTTTGCACTTTAGCATGTTTTACCTGAGAGTCTCCTTTGTAGCTTAGAATAATTTTGTCCCATATTTCTTTGGTTGATTTAAGCTGCATAACTTTGACAAACTCTGATTGTGACAGAATTCCCAATAACGTATTGACAGCCTTGGCATTGGTTTCATATTGCTTTTTACCTGCTGCATTTGTAGGAATTGTTGATGGAAATGTATATCCTCCTTCCACTATTTCCCAGAAATCTATTCCAAGAGATTGAAGATAGGCTTTGGTCCTTACCTTCCAACAAACAAATTTTCTCCCATCAAAGATTGGTGGTCTGATGGATCCCCCACTTTCTTGATTACTCATGATGATGGATCTTCCTCTGAGCGATCAAGCTTCTTTTGAAGGACCTGCTCTGATACCAATTGTTGGAAATAATACTTGGGGGGGGGGGGGGGGGGTGAATCAGTATTATAAAATCAATAACTTTTTCATTTCCATAATCACATTCATATACTCTACTTCAGTTAAGGGAACTCGCGTGTACACGCAACTGTGTTTAATGCAACTAGCGTATATCCAACAAACTTATGATTCAGTCAATTCATCATATATTGATCTTTAGTAAGTGCATCAAAACCATATAAACAGTAACCAGGTGCAGTAAAAATGGAACAGATCATCACACACAAGAAACACACATGAACACCAAGATATAAGGTGGAAACCCAATGTGGGTAAAAACCACTTGTTGCAATCGTCTCTGTCTTCTTTTCAATAATAAGAGAATTCTGTTTACAATTTTTGTACTAGTACAATCTTATACTAATACATAGGCTTCTACTTGCAGAAGGCTACAACCTTCTCTCGTTCTCCAGCTTCTACTGGAAGGGAGCTACAACCCCCTAACTCTTGTACTCGCTGATATGTTTACTAGTACATAGGTGCAAGCCTACAGAAGGCTACAACCTTCTCTTTTCTTCCAAGGACCATGTTTCATATATTTTTAGACAGGATCCATCAACAACATCATTCAATCATCAAATATATCTGCATCAGCCAATCTCCTTTTGAACCAACCACAACCAAATCAATCAATCACTCTGATCATTCAGAATGCTGTCACTAGAATACAGTAACCAGAACCCATGTAATAACCCAGAACATTGCAACAGTAAACAGAAGCAACTAAATCATATTTTGTAAGGTATACGCTGTTTGATACGCAGAACCAGCATGCATATGCTCCTTTTCTAAAGTGAACCTGCGTACAAATCTGTAAAAGATGATTTAAACATAACAATAGTTCCAGACTTCAATCATACCCAGATCATCATATTTACAGACTACAACATGCACCAGTTATTCAGATACATGATCAAACCACATAAAGATAATTCACTTCAAGCCTTGATATCCTGATACGTCATTAGATCTTATCCTTTATCAAGTGCTAAGGTTCTTCTTTGGTTCAAATCAAGAATGACACCATAAGCCAATAACCTTCATATTAGATCTCATACTATATCAGATATTCGATACTTGCACACCTTGGCCTAATGATCTTCTCCTCCTTTTATAGTTTTAGGCCTTTCTCAATACCATGGGCCAAAACCACCTAGGACCAATACCTTGGACCAAATACCTGGGGTCAATACTTGGACCTGTTACCTTGGACGAATACCATGGATCAAAATACCATGGACCACATACTTCAGACCAAACATTTAGTTTTCCAAGGTATACGCACTTTTCCTTTTGTGAAAGTGCATGTGTATGTATACGCGGCTTGTATACAGTGAACCTGCATGTATACGCGGCTTGGTCAATGGTGAACCTGTGTATACCTATCTTTCTTCATTCTGTGTAGTCTGATCTATAGCTCTGTGCTATTAACCTGTAGTACTATGATCTGTCATCTGAGTGAGTTGCTTTCTAAACTGATTCCTTGAAGCTACCCTGCATTTCATCATACTTGTAAATACTCCTGTCATGCATTCTGTCACATTTGATATCTCTTCTGTAGATTCATCTAGTTACCATATACAAGAGAGTTGTTCTGCTACAAGTGGGTTTCCATAAAGTACAACACATACATCATAATACCAATAGGGGGTGACCATTCAAGATGAAAAGGAACGAACCATAAAGATATTAACCAATTCTTTTCCAACTCCAGACATTTAAACATCTAGAAAAGAAATAAGAGAGGAGGGAACAAGATTACTGAAGGAAATTGTTGAACTAAAGTCTTCATAAGCTTCCTTAATAGAGTTTTCCTCTTCCTACCTAATCAAATGATCCAACTGCAACAAAATCATCATAGCTTGAGGTGCAGGAGTCTTTAGTATCTCATGATGGTCTGGTTCTTCCTGCATATTTTTGTTTACTACCTCTCCAACCTCTAGATAGACCAAAACAACTTTCTTTTTCCACTTAGGAATAGTTTCTGCTTGAGACTTATTCATTAAAGGTAAGCCACAATCCTTTGCAACATGGACGTAATTTTGACACATTTTGCATCCAAATAGGACACCTTAATAATCCAAAATTGGTAGCCTCTCCTCCTCTTTTCCGATATCAACATTCTTCAGGAGGCTTGTTCATAGATCAATGTCCACGAAAAACCATCCCATTAACATATTGCTGGAGTGAAGATAAGAGGAATCATCTTCTACATACTTACCCAAATTATTTTGAATGTCCACAAAGATATTTCCATCCCATTAATTTGAGGGTAAGTCTGGGAGATGAAACCATATTGGAACAATGTCTAATAGCTCCCAACTAGCATCAAATAAAGGGGTCCAAAATTTGAAGAGAAATGGAGTGGAGTTGATTTTCCATACATTCTCTAAAACTAATATTGCCTCCTCATGAGATCCAAAGGTGAGTTGTATCCACCCATGAGCTACTAATGTAATTATGGGAGGGTTTGTCATAATTAGGTTAACATTCTTCTCTACCCCAACTCTTACGCTTCGAATATTTAACTTCCTACCTCTCAATCATCCACCAAATATTTTTTAGCTAAATTAGTTGCCTTCTCCATAGAACATCGACTCTGAGAACCATATTTAGCCTTGAATTAGATTTTGTGTTCTTCAAAACCATCTCGTTTTTCCACTTTTCATTGGAAACCATTTTCTCTGGCATTTTCATGACACAACTTATCCTCTCAATTCTCCCCTTTCTAAACCCTTGTCACCTCCAGTGGCATGTGCTTGATGAACCTCACCTCAATCATTAAGAAAAACATGAAGTAAATGGCTAACAAACTGATGAATATCTTCACTTGCAGAGAAATCCCTACCTATAGGAGTACTAGTTAAGGGGAGTTGTATATCAAAACCATTGACTCCCTGATTTCTTTCTATGAAAATCCAGACAAAAAAAAAAAAGAAAACCTTGAAACTTTAGAGCTACCAAAGCAATGGTTGGGGTGGGAGAGATAAAATAGGGAGCCAACAAAGCTAGGAAAACATGGTCCCAAGAAATAACAAGTGCTTTTTTTTTCCAAACCTAGTTCTAAGTGTTTAGGGTTCTACATAGAAAGAAAGGAACCTCGAGCTACTGGGGGATTTAAGCGCAAATGAGGATCTCAAACTAATGATGAAGCTAAAGGACCAGAAAATATAAATGGTTGAGGTTTATAAGATGGAATCCCAATGCTTCTATCCCCACCTCCCCTTGCCTAAACATCTGAGGTAGTTGTCCATATCAACACTTCCCTATAAGAAACATTCGGCTCAAAATTTACATGTTCTTCCATGCAATCCATCCATCTAGGTGCTAAATTAGCTCTAAGTATGTTCTCATAACCCAATAAGACTAATTTCTAGGGGCTCTAACCACTAGCGAAGACAAGATAACATCTATACAAATATGAAATTAAAAACTAAAAAAACTCTTTAATACCCTCGAAAGTCCTCTAAACCACTAGCCATAAAATGCATGGAGACTCCCTGCCACTTCACCAGCTAGGGAGGAAGGTCAATGCACCACCCTACTACATTCAACTCAAGAAACTAAATGACCTGACAAGACCATCAAACCCTATTGTTTATAAAGAGTATTATCTAAATTTGGAATCTAAGTTGGAAGTCGATATCTTTCTAGCTCCTCTAACTTTATTAAAATTTAACATAAATACTTTTTTATTGATTTAAAATGTCTCACAATAATATGTTTCTTCATTTTATAGTAATACATAATGTTATATGCATATCTCAACATAAAAATTGAGTTTTACATGCACATTATCAGCCTTGTCCAAATAACAATGTTGTTTAACATGCTTTCAATATTCATCCAAATGTTAAAGGTAACAATGGTGGCATTTTAATCCTCACTAATGGTAATGATGGTGTAATTCAATTTTCAAGTGAAGGTAATTATGATTTAGTTCAACTCCCTTTTGAAGATAATGATGGTATAGAGTCAAGTATCTATTGAAGGTAGAAGTAGTTTAGTTCAACTCCCTATTGCACTTGAAAATTCCCCTCTTAATTTGAAGGGGTGTTTGTGAGCCCAAGCATCATTCTAAATTTTTCAAACTTTTCTCTTCCAAGCGATTTCTTGAATATTTTTGCATTTATTCTTTTGAGGAATGATGTCTTAAATGAATAGTCTTGAAATCCACATGGTATCAAGTAAAATGCTACTCTGTGTTGATGTGTTTGGTTTGATCATGAAATATGGGACATTTTGCAAATTTGATTTCAAATGCATATTCAACTAGAAGAAGATTATAATTCAATTATTTCTCCTACAAACCTTCAAGTATTTTCTTGAGCCACACAATCTCCTTTATTGCTTCTCTATTTTCCATATATTCTACGACCATTGTGGAATATACTAGAACTCGCTTTTCTGTGACCTCCAAGAGATAGTCTTTCATCCAAGACTCATGAGATAGCCTAAAGTTGACACTCCAATTTTTTTTTTCTCCATAAAAAGGCTAAATCAGAATATCTAATCAAGTTGAATGCATCCACCTCTGAATATTTGAGTCTAAAGTATTAAGTTCCTTTCAAGTACTTCATAACTCTTTTTTTAGTAGACCAGTGTCCTTCACAAGGATTTTCCATAAATGTGGAAAATTAAAAACAACAACTAAAATATTGGGTCTAGTAGTGGTGAGGTAGATAAGACTTCCCACAAGCTATATGTACTTTGGTTGCATCCTCACATTCATTTCCTTCTTTTGATGTGAGCTTCAAATTTTGTTCCATTAGAGTAGAAAGAGGATTGCATTCAACCATGCCAAACCTATTAAACAATTCTCCAATGTACTTCTTTTGGGAGATGAATATGCATTTTCAGTGTTGACTAACTTCAATGCATCCCAAGTAATAATGAATATGTCCCAAATCTATCATTTCAAATCCATTCTTCAATTCTTTCTTTATGGATGCAATATATTTCTCATTGTTCCATATTATCGATATACCATATACATACACTACAAGACCATCATTTTTCTAACTTGCTTGAGAAACAAAGTTTCATCATCAATATTAAAGTGTTCAAAATACAGTTTCAGAAGATTCTTATTTAAAATTTCATACGAGGATCGCGATGCTCGTTTTAGGCCATATAAGGATTTGATGAGTTTACATACTTTTTATGCTTTTCCATTGACAACATAACCTTTTAGTTGAGACATGAAGACATTATCTTTAAAGTATCCATTCTAGAAAGTAGTATTCACATCCATTTTGTTAACTTTTTATCCACTCTAAGTTTCCAAAGAAAATAAATTATGAAAGGTGGCCCATTTGTGGGAGAAAAAGTCTCCACATCATCAATACCTTCTTTCTATGCAAATCCTTTTTCCATGAGCCTTGCTTTGTGTTTTTTCAAGTGATCCATATGATTTGTACTTGGTCTTGTAGACCCACTTGCAACCAATTGGTTTGGTTCTAACTGGAGGGTCCACCAACTTCCATGTTCCACTGTTTATGAGAGCATCATTCTCCATTTGCATCACTTCTTTGCACCTATCATGAGAAGCAACCTCATTAGATGAAGTTTGTTCAAATTAAGTAGATAAATTCAATTCAAAATCATATGAAACATCCATATCATCTATATCAATTAAATTAGAATCAAGTATGTTACATCCATGTTTTCTTATGGAACCTTTGGTTATTATATTTCCAACCTCATCGAGATGAGAAACCTTCATGTTTTTTGATGATCCATTTGGGGGACCTTTCTAATATGGTTCAGGTTGCTTAACTAATTGACATAGGGTTTCATCAAGGTTTTTCCTTCCAATCCTCTCAATCATATCACTTAAAGGGTCTTGGTAATATTATTAAGTGACTGGATCTTCATAGGGGATATTTGGTGCTTTAGAAGGAGATTCTAAATATTAATCCCAGATAGTGATCCGCCTTTCAAGATTTGGAATCTAATTATAAAATTCATGATATGTATTTACATGGGTGAATCTATCCAAATGATCAAGTTACCACTCAATAATATTATTAATCTTTAAACAATTAAGAAAAATTACCTCTATCGAAATATAAACTTTATGTTTACTTTATCATCAAGATGATATGCCTTGGTGGTACCTGAATACCCAAAGAAGATGCACTTCCAATTTAACGCATAAATATTTTGAGCAGCCAGCCTAGCTTTGAGCCAGAAATGTGCATTTTCTCCCAGCAGTTAAGCAGCCTCTTGCATGTGCAGCTGAGTTGACCAGTTCCCTCTGGGACTGAGAAAAATAGACTTGCATTCATGGGCTGCTTCTACCAAGGTAGCATCCAAAGGCATCCCTTGTTTTAGAGATCTCTTTTTGGTAGTTGGAGGTTACATGCAAGGATCATTTCAGAAACCTCCCACCAAGTGTCTCTTTACCTAGATTTGTGGCATGTGCATTACAACCTTGATTTTATCAAAACTCATCAACTGGATGCTGCAGAGGTCATTCCTCACATCAACCTTGCATATCTGACATCCCACATTGCATCTAGGAGTTGTTGGCACATTCAGCTCAACTGCTTTTTGGTAAGATCGCTTTCCATATGTTGTTGTAGGTTTTAACCCTGTACAGAAATTACCTGCATACGAATTCTAAAACACATAAAATAAAAAATGCGAGAGCCTAACGCATATACACAGATATTTTCCCCTAGATTCCAAAACTGGGACTACCTGCTTGATTTCTCATTTTGTTCCTTTCAATGTTATAATACATATTTATACATGCCGAAGCATCCAAAACCATCGACCGAAAACCATCACATCCAAAAAACATGTGCGAAAATCATGCACAAAACCATAGGTGGGTCTGCCCAACCTAACATAGGTTCCAAAACCAAAATTTTCTAGGGCGTTGTCCCAGACCCCATAGAGAGGGGTTACCTGCACCCCTAAAACCCCTTATGACCCTCCCGCTACACAATTGGCACAACGAAGGGGGGGCTCCGCCCCCCCAACCCCCTGGTTAACTATGTGGGCTAGTCGTGGAAAGAATATAACACAACCCAACATTCTCCCACTTGTTGTTTTCTTTCCACAAGGGGCCAGAAGAGAGCTTAGTCATTTATCCATCCCTGTAATGCCCATTGTTTCTCTACACCAAAAGAACTTCTCAGAGCTCACATATTTTGTCAATGCATCTACAATATTCTTCAAAGTGTCCACCTTTACCAGCAACACCTTTTTGTCTTCTATCATATCCCTCACAAAGTGATACTGAACATCAATTTGCTTTATCTTTGAATGATATGCAGGGTTCTTTGCCAAGAAAATTGCACTTTGGCTGTCACAGTCTATCCTTATAGCTCCCTGTACTAACTCCATAATTGAACACAATCTCTGCAACCAAACTACTTCCTTGCTTGCATGAGTGGCTGCGATGTATTCTGCCTCTATAGTTGATAATGCCACTATAGATTGTTTCTTACTCATCCAACTGACTACACCTCCAAATAGGTTCAACACATACCCACTTGTAGATCTTCTTTGATCCAGATCTCCAGCCTAGTCTGCATCAACAAAGCCATGAATATCTAACACTCTGTCCAATCCTGGTCTTCCTTGGTAGCACAAACCATAATCACTGGTGCCACACAAATACCTGAAAACCCGCCTCACTACTGTCCAATGCTCCTTTCCTAGTTTTGACATAAACTTGCTTAATACTCCGACTGCATGTGCAATTTCTGGTCTAGTACAAACCATTGCATACGTCAGGCTACTGACTGCACTTGCATATGGAACACGAGACATGTCCTCTTCCTTTTCTTGTGTCTTGGAACAGTGTTCAACAGATAACTTTACACCTATAGGAATAGGAACCTTCACCAGTTTACTATCCTGCATATTAAATCTCTACAATATTGTCTTGACATACTTCCTCTGGTTTAACTAGAGCTTCCTCTTTGCCCAATCTCTTTTAATTTCCATGCCAAAAATATAGTTTGCAGCACCAAGATCTTTCATGTCGAATTTGGAGGACAATTGGGTCTTCAAATCCTGGATAACTTCTTTGTCGTTTCCAACTAGCAACATATCATCCACACACAAGACCAAATAAATAACATGGTCACCAATTAATTTAAAATACACACAGTGATCTGCTTTTCTTCTGGTGAAGCCAAGTCCCCGTATAAATGTATCAAATTTCTGATACCACATCCTTGGTGACTATTTTAACCCATACAAAGACTTCTTTAACTTGCATACTAGTTCTTTCTTACCCTTCACCGCAAAGCCTTCAGGTTGCTTCCTATAGATTTCCTCTTCCAGATCCCCATGAAGAAATGATTTCTTCACATCCGTCTATTCTACCTCAAAATCAAAAGCAGTAGCAACATATAAAAGTAATATGATAGAAGTTACCTTAGCAACAGGGGAAAAAATATCACCAAAATCAATTCTTGACACTTGGGAATAACCTTTTGCTACCAACCAAGCTTTGTATTTCACCACCTTTCCTTCTGCATTTGTCTTCTTCTTGAACACCCATTTGCTGCCAATGGGTTTCCTTCGAGCTGGCAACTCCACCAGATCCCAAGCCTCATTTTTATGCAAAGATGCCATTTCATCAACCATGGCCTCTTTCCAGAGTTTTCCATCCTCTGTATCTACTGCTTCCTTCACAGTTCTAGGATCATCATCAGTAATAGATAAAGAAAATTTTGAACAGAAAGCAGATGGATTATACCTTTCTAGTTGCCTTCTTTCTCAAACTGATATTCTCACACCTGGAGTTGTGGCTCTTCATCTTCTGATTCATCCTCTGTTGTAGAGTCTAATTCTTCCTCCTTTAACTCAAACTCTATCTTCTCAGGTTCCTTTGGTTGGACTTCTTGTTTAATAACATCTTTCACCTCTCTGAACACCACATATCAGTTGTACACAACCTTCCTTATTACTGGGTTCCAAAGCTTATAGCCCTTTAAACCATCCTTATACCCAATAAAGATGCACTTTCTAGATTTACTATCCAACTTATGATTCACATCCAAATACCCTCAGATGTGAAAGAGAGGGTTTCTTACCAGTCCATACCTCTTGTGGAGTTTTATCCTCCAACACTGATGAAGGTGATCTGTTGACCAAGTAACATGCCATCTCCACCACCTCTGCCCAGAATTTTTGTCCTAACCCGGCACCATTGAGCATGCTTCTTGCTCTTTCCATCAATGTCTTGTTCATTCTTTCTACAACTCTATTTTGTTGAGGTGTATATGGAGTAGTCTTTTGCCATGCTATAACACATTTCTTACAGAATTCTTCAAATTCCTTACTTCAAAACTCTCCACCATTATCTGTCGTCAGCACCTTTATCTTCTTCTTTATCTGGTTTTCCACCAGAGCCTTGAATTCTGTAAACTTGTCAAAGACTTTAGATTTCTTCTTAAGGAAACATATCCATGTATTCCTTGAGAATTCATCTGTAAATGATACATAGTACACATACTTACCCAGTGATGGAACCTTCACAGGTCCAAACACATCACTATGCATAAGCTCTAATATATGTTTCGCCCTCTTACCACCAGAGGGGAAGCTCACCCGATTCTACTTTCCATATACACAATTTTCACAGAAATCAAAATCTAGAGAGCTAGTACTCATACCTTCTACCATACCTTTACCATGAAGTATTTGAAGGCCCTCCTCTCCAATATGTCCAAGCCTTTGATGCCACAGCATGGTCTTCTCTCCAGAGACCACTAGATTTTTTGCTCCACTTTCAGGAACCATAGAACTATTGCACCCATCAACAACTGTGCTACCTTGCAGCTTGTACAGAGTTCCAATCCAAACTCCCCACATCAATACTAGTGCTCCCCAAACCATCTTTCAGCTATCCTTCTCAAACACTGTTTTTACACATGCATCATCCAACTTGCTTACAAAAATAAGATTTATGGCCAACGCAGGAATATGCAGAACACCCGGAAGTGTTCTAACACTTCCACCTTGCAAGTTCAACTTTAATTTTCCACGACCAATGATTATAGCCTTCCTATCATCCCCTAATAAGACATCACCACCATTGTATTTCTCATACTCGCAAAACCACTCTCTATGGGGAGTGAAGTGAAAGGATGCACCTGAGTCAATTAACCATGCCTCATGATCTACATGTGTACTTGAAGAAGCCAAGTACACATCCCCACCTTCATTTGAGGTGGTTTTCACCTTTGTAGAAGGAGTATCATCAGATCCATTTCCTTTATCAGGAGCTTCAGATTTACAGTCCCTTTTGTAGTGCCCTTACTTTCCGCATTTCCAGCACACCACCTTTACAGCTTTTCCTGGAGATTTAGATCTCCCTCTAGATTTAGATTTCCCACTCGATGACTTATTTTTGTTTTTGTCCTGGGATCGTCCTCATACAGAGAAGGCATCACCATTCTGGATCTCCATGTTTTTCTGCCTCATCTCCTCCGTTGGCAAGGATGAGACTATTTCATCAAATTGCAAGGCAGTTGCATTGCTACCTATTGCAATAACCAGACTATCCCACGAATCTGGTAGAGAACACAACAAACTGATGCACTTATCTTCATCTAAAATTTTAATATCAACAGATGCTAACTGACTTACCACAGTATTAAATGCATTTAGATGCTCTGTCACCGAGTCTCCATCTTTCATCCTCAGGTTATATATCTCTTTCCGCAGGAACAGTTTAGTCACCAAAGACTTAGATTGGTACAAAGTCCCTAACTTGTTCCACAAAGCCTTTGTCGTAGCTTCCCCTGATACATTTATAAATACTGAATCTGAGACACACAATCGTATCGTGCTCTTTGCCTTCTAATCCAACTTCTTCCATTCTTCATCAGACACTCCCGATGGTTTAGTACCTAGATCTACCATGATCCACTAATCTTTATCCACCAACAGATCCTCCATCTTGAGTTTCCACAACTCAAAACTCTGACCATTAAATTTCTTGGTCTCTATCTTTCCATTGCTAGCCATCTTCTTTCACCACCAGAATCGATCTCGTAGATCTCCCACTAAACAGGGTCTACCCCAGGCCCGAGCGAAACCCCTTAGCAAGAATGGTGTCCCCTTGAAGCCAAAATAGCTCTGATACCAAATGTAGGTTTTAATCCCATACAGAAATTACCTGCATACAAATTCTAAAACACATAAAATAAAAAATTCAAGAGAATAACACATATACACAGATATTTTCCCCTGGATCCCAAAATTGGGACTACCAGCTTGATTTTTCATTATGTTCCTTTCAATGTTATAATACATATTTATACATGCCGAAGCATCCAAAACCATGGACTGAAAACCATCGCGTCCAAAAAATGTGTGCGAAAATCATGCACAAAACCATAGGTGGGTCCGCCTAACCTAACATAGGTTCCAGAACCAAAATTTTCCATGGCGCTGTCCCGGACCCCATAGAGTGGAGTTACCTGCACCCCTCAAACCCCTTGTGACCCCCCCGCTACACAATCAGCGCAATGAAGGGGGGGCTCTTCCCCCCTCTAACCCCCCGGTTAACTATGTGGGCTAGTCGTGGAAAGAATATAACACAACCCAATAGTTGTGTTGCATTTCTAGTGCTTTTTGTGTTTTGCTTCCTATGAACGTTGTCTACTTGATTTCAGTGAGTGCTTGTTGTCATTTTGATACATACTAGCTTGTACTAGTTGTGAATACTACTTTCTAGAATGGATACCAAGATCGTGACGCTTGTTTTAGGCCATATAAGGATTTGATGAGTTTACATAATTTTAATGCTTGTCCATTCACAACATAACCTTCTAGTTGAGAGATGAAGACATTCTTTTTAAAGTATACATTCTAGAAAGTAGTATTCACATCCATTTTGTTAACTTTTTATCCACTCTAAGTTTCCAAAGAAAAGAAGTATTAAAGCTGGACCATTTGTGGAAGAAAAAGTCTCCACACCATCAATACCTTATTTATGTGCAAATCCTTTTTCCATGAGCATTGCTTTGTGTTTTTTAAGTGATCCATATGATTTGTACTTGTTCTTGTAGACCCACTTGCAACCAATTGGTTTGGTTCTAACTGGAGGGTCCACCAACTTCCATGTTCCATTGTTTATGAGAGCATCACTCTCGATTTGCATCGCTTCTTTCCACCTATCATGAGAAGCAACCTCATTAAAGGAAGTTTGTTCAAATTTAGTAGATAAATTCAATTCAAAATCATATGAAACATCCATATCATCTATATCAATTAAATTAGAATAATCTATATCACCACCATTTTGTCTTATGGAAACTTTGGTTATTATATTTCCAACCTCATCGAGATTCGAAACTTTCATGTTTTTTAATGATCCATTTTGGGGACCTTTCTAATATGGTTCAGGTTGCTCAACTAATTGACATAGGGTTTCATCAGGGTTTTTCCTTCCAATCCTCTCAATCACATCACTCAAAGGGTCTTGGTAATATTATGAAGTGACTAGATCTTCATAGGGGATATTTGGTGCTTTAGAAGGAGATTCCAAATATTTGTCCAAGATAGTGATCCCCCTTTCAAGATGTGGAATCTAATTATAAAATTCATGATATGTATTTACATTAGTGAATCTATCCAAATGCTCAAGTTACCACTCAACAATATTATTAATCTTTAAACAATTAAGAAAAATTACCTGTATTGAAATATAAACTTTATCTTTACTTTATCATAAAGATGATATACCTTGGTGGTACCTGAATACCCCAAGAAGATGCACTTCCAATTTATTGCATAAAGCTTCTTTCTTTGCCCCTTGTAAATCAAGGTATAGTAGGTGGAACCAAAGAACTTGAGTGATCTGGTGTTGTTAAATAACTTGGTTTTCAAAATTGTTTAACTATGAATGATTATTTTTAACTAGCTTAAAATATGATCATTTACTTAAAACAAGCTTTATAGAACTTAAATGAAGCTACACAAAAAACGAGAAATCAAGAAGAGAAGAAAAGAAGCACAACAACCAATTGATAGAAAAGTTCATATAGTGTGGACTACGTCTCCAGGTCACTACCACCATGAAGTGGTATTAAACACCATTTAAAACTCCTTCAGTTGTTGCAAGAAAAACGAGCTCCAAAAATACTTGGTTTATAAATATACATGTTTCAAACATAGATTAAAGGCTCTCAACTTTGTTACAAATTCAACACTACCTACTCTAGCACATTAGGTAAACCTTTAACATTTAATATTTATCATATGATAGGTCTGTGTTCAATCCCTCATACTTCTCACAATATTCTCATAACCTGTCGGCCCCATTTAGTATCAAACCAATGATTGAATGAGCCTGTGGCTCATTTTACCATATGAAATATTACCACTTAAAAATATGCATAACTCACGTCCTAATTAGCATTAGCACTATGGCACATAGTTATAATATGGTTAAATTATGAATGAATGAATGATAATTTAATGTCTATGAGATTAAAAATAGCCTATGGTACCACCAACCTCCATGATTTTCGCCTTTTGCAATTAAATCATTTTCTTATTCAAATTGATGATGAGTTGATCCGTCCTCCTAACAATCCCCTCACTAAAAAGATAATGCCAAGAAATCATTGCTTACATATTGCCATACCCATATTTGACGTCCCTAAAAGCATCACATTCCCAAAATAAAAATGTTTATTACAACAATCCCCCTATAAACCTTTACCATCCAGATGCATGTAACCAATTTTTTATAATAATATATCTCAGTATAGGTAAAACAACCAAATTCTGAAATATTGGGATTTGGCTCAACTGTACAACATGTTCATCAAGTAGTTTTTGTTGTAACCACATTGAACAATATTACTAGAGTAGACCCATTTAAAGCACAGATCTAATATGAGTCGAGATGGATCAAATTTCCTTAGTTGCAACCTTATTTTAGAGTGCAAAAAACAATGTATAATATTTTACGGTTTAAATTGCATTTTTGAATGTTATAGAGATTACATAACATGTGTATTGAACCATTTTATATTAATTCATATTAAAATATTGTATTCATAACTTAGATTGGATATTTTCTTTTAACATTTTTTTCTATATATAAATATATATAAAGTTGATATCTCATATTAAAATGCTTTTTAATATATAGGACAACTAATTAAAAATTCATAGCATATATATTTTTTCTTTTTTATTATAGCTTACATTGCTTTTCTATTTAGAGAATATTTTATTTTTATTTTAAGAGGGATGGACATAATTAAAAAGGCATCATATATATTTTTTCTTTTTTATTATATCTTACATTGCTTTTCTATTTAGAGAATATTTTATTTCTGTTTTAAGAGGGATGGACACTTAAGCATAGCCTTAGTATAGATTCATTTAAACCATGGATCTACCAAGAGCCTAGAGGGATCAAATCTCAAGCTTGAAAAAAGATTTAGACGTCAATTAATCCATTTTAGTACTTGGTAAATATGTAATTAATATAGATCTATAGTGGTAATTTTTCATTGTTTAAATAGTATATTTTGATATTTTATCATTATTAATATTTTATATTAAAAATTGAATAAGTTACACATTTCCCTCTTATTAAGAAGCAACTACTCTAGTTTACCTTTAATTATTTTTTCTTTGATAGCTAAGGTTCATATGGAAATATATTAGTTAATATGGATATTCAAACAATTTATTTAAGTTATATATTGAGATATTTATAAGAGAAATATAATTTTTTTTTAAAGTTATATAAAATTATATTAATTTAAGATAGACATCAAAATATTGTATTTATTACATGAAGAGTGAAAGTGAAATGTCAACAACTGAGTTAATTGTTGTGTTAATAGTTTTTTATTTGTTTATTTATATGGTTTTTGTTTATTTTTTGGCCAACATGAGCAGAAATTATTTTTATTATTTTTTTGAGGACTTGACATACTTACACATGTCCCTCATAGTTGATTGTAAAACAAGCCTCTTGGCTCAATAATGGTTGGCATATTCATATAACTTAAACCATATCGTTCGCCGATGCATGGGATGGATAGCAATCTTTTCCAAAATAGGAGAGGAGTCAAAAGTATTATTAAAAAAGAAAAAAAATTGGGACCTAAGTGGAATACAAACCCACATCGCTCTACTTCTTGTAAATTATAACATGTTAAGGATAATCACATAAAATGTGACTAGTAACTTCTCATATTTCACATCTAAACGATACGGCATCATTCTCTAACTCCATACATAAATATTGACCCCCCCATAACAAAGAGACCAAATCAAGAAGGATCTCATCTATACTCAAATGAATTGGCATGCAAGGAACAAATCCCCTATCTAGGGTTTCTAGAGAAGACCATTAAAGCTCCCAATAATATCCCTAATAAAATTCAAAACATTAATACAAATAAGATGATGAGATAAAGTAACCATACTAATCAGCAATAATTAGAAATCTCTAAATGCCACAAAGGTATAAAAATGGTAAAACCAAGGAAAAAGTACAATGCCAACTTCACCATAATATTGGGGACCTAGTATAATACAGCATCACAATCCTCCATACACTTCAAAATGAAAGAGTAAAAAACACCTCCTCAAATGGAAAAAATTAACCTTGGAGGAAGGAAAAACCAAGCATCATTAAAAGTAAGCCTCGTCTTAGGAAGAGAGAGAAATTTCCCACAAAAATTATCATTGACATCTCAATATTATATCAACTTAGTGCCTCCAAAGACCACTCAAATGGAAGTTTGATTTCCTTTTCTCTATACGGTAACTTGAAATTAATGGTTTGTATATATCCACAATGAGCAAAATCTACCATTCATTATAAAAAGTAAGCTCTAACATGATTTCAACTAGAATATGATACCAAATAAAAATCCCTCACCAAAAATCCTAACATCTTCAAATCCCATTAATCAATAAATGATAATTAATCCATAAATGATAATGTGTGTGAGATTGTAAATACCTATTTATCTGTGTCCAAACACATTATAATTATAACTAATCTCTTAAAAATTAGATATATAATCAAAATTAATTATATAATTTTATTAAATATATGATTAAAAACAAATATATAAACTCATATATGTCACATATCTTCGTTATATATCACATATCTCCTTCTCCTTCTCAATTTTGGTTCTTTTCAGTTCAATATATTATATCAAACTATATAAATATAACTTTTCCTTTTGAGGCATGATCCATTATATTTTAAATATAGAACAATGGGTTTACATGATATTCGTTGGCACTTTTTTCGCTTACTAATTTACCTTTTACTTGAGTTAGAAACCTCCCCAATGGGAATGAGCTAACCTCTTAGGCTCATGAGCATGAACATATTTATTTACTTTTATTATTTATTATGATATTTACTCAAACAAAACTCATGATTGATCATCGTTGGTTTGTAGAAGAAATAGCACAAGCTAAGACATATTGGTTGGTTGGTTGGTTCGTTCGATTTTCATTACCAGAACACAGATTTAGTATGAATGGATATACGAAAGTTTCTATTTGTATGAATAAATCGACAAAGTAAGAGAAGGAGCGGCGGCAAGAGCATGGGAATGGAAACGAAGGAGAGGAATGAGATGATGACTACATACAATCTTATCCAAACGCCATCTCCGCGGTGGGCTGAAACACTTTAACTCGTCCTTTCATCGAGGTGAGAGTGACAGTGAAGGCAATGGCAGAGAGCGTGTAACCGTGGCGAAGGTATTAACCACTCGCCCATCCCATTCCCATCTCTCTTCATTGAGGGTCACGATATTTTTGCATCCCTTCAATGAAATCCTTGGTGATATTACGGGAATGATTGCAGACTAGTTGGTTCACTGTATTCTGCTGCATTATTCCTTTTGCTTGTCATACAAGCATATCATACAAGTTGTGTGCTTGTTGTTTTTCAACCCTTCAATGAAATCTATTCTTATATTACGGGAATGATTGCAGACTAGTTGGTTCACTGTATTCTGTTGCGTTGAAATCCTTGGTGATATTACGGGAATGATTGCAGACTAGTTGGTTCACTGTATTCTGCTGCATTATTCGTTTTGCTTGTCATACAACCATATCATACATGTTGTGCGCTTGTTGTTTTTCAAACAATGCCTCTCAAGTCATGAAGCAACAAATGTGTCAATGTTAGCTATGAAAAATACTGAAATAGTCCCAAACCTTGGAACGACAAATACAAGAGTAGATTATTATCACTGTCAGCAGATGCAAAACGTTAAACTAAGGTCATCCTATAAACCATAGTTACCAAGTTCGAATTCGAATTCGGATTCGAATTCGATACGATACGATAAAAATTCGGATGGAAAAATTTCAATTCGGAAAAAATTCGAGAGTATATATCTTAAGCATTTAAATATACATACTCTTTTTCTTATAACAATAATGTCTTGTCATTTTCTTCCCATTCATTTTGATATTTGAATAATTTTAATCAATATAAACAATTTTAAAATTAGTCTTTACCTACCAAAACTACAACCACACTTATCTTCAATCCAAAATCTATCTCTGTTTTAAAATTCAAAATTCCCTCCTAGTTTCAAATCCGATCTAAAATCTTTTTATAATTAATATTTATTTAAAAAAAATAATATTTAAAACTCAAAGCTATCGTTCTTTAATTTCAAATTTCATCTAAAATCTTTTATAATTAATACATATTTAGAAATGAAATATTGAAAACTTATTTTTATAATATCTAAAAAACAATTAATTATTATAAAATTTACTCTTCACTTACTCTTCAAGATTTTCTCAAATTATTTCTTTTTCTATTATCTCAGCGTTTTAAACTCTTTAAGATAACACTAAAATTTAAAATTTCCATTTCCTACGTGCAATCGGGCTGCTATCTCTTCAAGATTTTGCTCCTAAATTTTTTTCATAATATTTAAAATATTAATTATTTTTTATAAAAATTACTGTTCAAAATTTTCTCAAATTATTTCTTACTTTTATGATCTAGGTTTTTTAACACAACACTGAAATTTAAAACTCGAAATTTTCTCAATCGGATAACCTTTCCATTTCCTACCTGCTCACAGCTATATTTTCAAGATTTTGCTCAAATTATTTTTTTCCTTATTTCTTTTTTTCAGCTTTTTAAACTCTTTAAAACCATACTGAAATTTACAAGTCTTTTCTCAATCTTGCAAACTTTCCATTTCCTACCTCCGATCCTGCAGCTATCTATTTTGTACTATTTTAAATTTTCAGACACCCCAATTAATAAATCCTTGAGATAAACTAAAAACCATAAAGCTACGCAAACTAACTCTAAACGAAGCTACACGAACCGAATCGAATTTTCATCGAATTATTCGATGTACGAATCGAATTCCCGAATTTCCGTATTTTTTTGTCCGATACGGACGAATTTGGTAGCTATGCTATAAACAACAAATAAGACATTTCCATTCTGTATTCATTTACTTACATTTACAATTCAAATAGCATTAATCACCAAATAAGACATTTCAATGTTGTATTCATTTCCATCTACAATTCATATGGAATTAATCATCTTAAAATGGAAGAAGATGATGCAAAGCTGACAACAAATGAAGTAAAAGATCAAATCAATCCATGGATATTTTTATTAGAATAAAACGATAAGAAAATATTAGGATTATTAAGAAAAGTAAATTGAGTTTTATTAATTATATAAATTGTAGTTTTCATTGAAGGGGAGAATTTGATTTTTTCAATTTCTTACTTGAGAAAAGTTTTTCTCAAAATTTCTAAATATTTTTCCATAATTTTAAAAAATTCCTTAAAACCTTGATTTGGGGGAGAAATAAGAGCTCTTGTGTTGTTCTCAACTCCCTTGCACATCTTAAGTTTGGGAAAAAAATAAAAGGTATTGTGTTTTTTTACGAAGGTTTTTTTTTATGATAACTTTATTCTTTTATAATAATATACTTAATAAATACAAAATTTGAATTATATTTCTTTTATAAAAATCACTTTTAGCTAAGCCATTGTATTTGAATTATATTTCTTTTATAAAAAACACTTTTAGCTAAGCCATTTTTAATAGAGTGATTCCTTATGGTCCCCTATCTGATAAAGTATTAGCAATAAATAAAAAATCTGTTTTTTAACTGGTTGTTTTTGAGTATCTAAAAAAACATTCATGATCTAAATTAAGAAAATGAAATGTAGAAAATTGTGATAACTTAAAAAATATAATTTTTTCTGTTATCCCATATCGTTGATAGAGTCTAAAATATTATTGCTACGTAAGTCTACTAAAAACAAGGAAATATTCAACTATGAAACATTCAATTATCTAATTGATATTTCTTTGATCAAGCTGCAAAGTTTGAGTGACTATTAGGCGAAGATTCAAAGAGGTAATGAATTTATTGATCTAATTCCTCTCAAACTCCCTATTGTTACCACAACTATGTAATGCTTTAAAAGGTGAAGTGATGTAATAACATCTTTTCAAGTCAACAAGGCCTAGAAGGTATTACCACATTACTAAGGGGAGTTGGTTTCCTTAATTTAATTCAATGAAATTAAAGTTACAAATTTGATTTTCCAAAGATATAGGGGTTCATTATAGAAATGAGGGATTATTTCTTCATCCACATTTAATGCATTAATTTTGTTATAGGTTTTAGACCTAGAGTAGATATTTTCCATGAATGGATGATTTGATCCATCCTTAGTAGATCTCAACAAGCCATCCTTGTTATATATAATTTATCTTTGTGAATAAGAGAGAGGATAAAGAATAGAGAGATAGATAGAACTAAGTAATATAGGAAGGTTGAATAGAATTAAAGGGCTATAATAGGCCTTTATTGTCAAATTTGGCGAAATTAGGATCAATATAGTTGACAAGAGGAATTTTAGGAGGGATTCATGTATAGAGTGAGGTCTACTAAAGAGATTTTGTCACCAATTTTCATATATGAGTATTTTTTATCACCATGTAAATCAAAGAAGGTTTGATTTGGATTTGGAATGAACGTGCTGGTTTAGTTGAATGAGGAGTAGATTGTCCAATGCAATTGTATGTGTAAAGCTTGATTGTTGTGAGATTGTGATCCCCCCATTCCATATTTGAATCAATACCACATTGGCAATTATTCTTTGTGTGTTGTGAATCATGTTGTATTGAATGTCAAACTAGCTCAGGTTCTATATTGTTGCAAGAAGAGTCAATTGTTATAGAGTGATTAAATTAGACTGAATCCTTTCCACATGTAGCAAAAGAAACGTTATAGTGATTTGAATCAGTTGAGGTTCTACCCAAGGCTAATTTTGGGTTTATGTAGTCAATCATTCTATTGATAGAGCTCTTTGTAAATGTTCCACAAGTAAACAAGCATGATGAATTGTCCATCACATATCATTAATGTGCAAGTAAAACAATCCAATTCATAAATAATCATACAACCATAAGGTTGAATTGAATCCTCAGATAGTGAATTGAAGTACTAGACTGTGCAAATATATTTGGATTTGTGAGGTATCTAGATCCCTAGATCAAGGTTCTTGTGAAATGTTATCCAGATTGGATTGCATGTTGAAAAGGTATTTGGATTTGAATGATAATCCAATATTAAGTAGTTCGTTAGTTGAAGTATCTAATGTAGACAACATCACAAGTCATAAGTAAGAGTAGAGTATCTTAATCGAAACATAGATATCCAATTCTATTAGAAATAAAAGGGATATCCAAATTAGAAATACATATCCATATTAAAGAAAATATCTAGATCGGAAAAAGCATCTAGATCTATAGATTGCATGAGTTTGTTATAACGTGGAAATTTTAACAAACTGAGGACGATAGGCCTTAGTGTATTTTGATTGAGAACTAGGTCTCAAGTTGGACTTAATGTTGTTAATTTCCTAAGAGCTAAGGGAGGGGTAATTTTAGCTTATGAGCATATGTGAAATATAAACAAAGTTTGGACATGATCTAAACAACAACACTACAAATATTGCTCCATTGATTTGACTAAAATGAATTTGTGGGATTCCACCACCATGAGATCAAAGCATGATCAAGGCAAGTATGATCGAATTTAATTTGGGCCATCATGTGTTTGGATAGGTTGATTCATTCACCTCATTTATGGTATCAAAGTAGGATAGTTCCACTCATTTGAATGTTTGTAGTGATATGAAATCATTGCAGTGACACGAGAAAATATAATGGAAAGATTAGTGATGGATTAGTACATTAATTTAGAAGAATTCAAAGAAAGAAACCATAGTAGGAATTCTTTTGAATTTGGATAAGTTTTCAAAGTTTAAAAGAATATAACAACATATTTTCAAGAAGATATTGTAGGGAAATATGTATGCACAAAGAGGATCTTGTGTAAAGGAAAGCTAGGATATAGTAAAATTCCTACAAATTGAATAAAATTGTAGCTAAGGAGAAGAGATTGGTATAATTATTAATGATATTTTCTAGAAAAACTTGAGAAGAAAGGTAGCAGTAAAAATGTTGAATGGTTTTGTAGCATAGAACTCCAAAGTTCTCAAATTTGTAGATCTAATAGATAACATGGTATTTATATTTTTAAGTTAATTTGGGAAGAGGAATTGTTTATTGTAGGTAACAATAGAGAAGGAAGAAAGAAGTGTGGTAGATACTATTAAAGTAGAAGAGTGATATGAATTTATGAACAAAATGAAAGATACGCTATTAAAAAACACAAAGATATTGTGAAATATTAGTTCAATAAATAAATAGTAAATGGTGAAAAAATGTTTACATGCAAAATGAGAACAAACTAGCTCGGTTGAGGTTAACCTATCTTTGAGAAGAGATGTGATGGTTACATGCCTTTTGAACTATGTCACAATTAGGATCTTAGCCATTTTTATCATCCAAAGTCAATGAGAAGCCCTAAATATCCAAAAACATAACCATAGGAGATGAAGTGCCAAAAGCTTGTGGATCTTGATGGGGTTAGTTGGAAAATCAACTTCCTAGGGTGATAACTTTGGCATGTGATATCTATTTGGTGTGTACAATAACCTATTAGAAAGGTCTATCTGAGGATATAATTTTCAGCTACAAATGTAATCTTTGTACCACGATTTCTTGTTTCCCCAAAAAATGTTATATATGGCCTCAAAATGGCTTCATAAGTTTAGGACCAGAAAAACTACCAAAAGTAGAAAATTATCAAAATAGGAAATTGTGTTGGAAATTAGGAAACTGATAGAAAACATTGTTGGGGGTCGAGGTTTATTAGGAAAGTGATCACCAATATCCACCTTGATCATTCCTCACCCTTAGGAAGCAATGGTCCTCATTGTGTTGAGTGCCTCCATGAGATGGAGAAAATTTTGCTAGACTTGGTCCCTAGTGAGCCACTTGCTTTGGTGCAGGAACTGGCCATCTTTGATAATATAATACAATTGGATCCTCTCTTAGTGAGTGTTCTTAATGTGTGTGTCCATGATCATGATTAATTGTTTCCTATTCAATGCAATCTTGGTTGAGCTCTATTGGTGTCAACTGCTAGATAATGTTTGATGTGTCCAACAATGGTGGAAAGTATGGTTAGAGGTAGTCCACATTGAGTATTGGGTACAGGCCAAAGAATTGGGGGATGCTTAGCTCAAAAGTGTTGTCACCCATAGATTTGGTGATGGTGTAAGGCCCATATCAAAGTGGTTAAAGCTTCTGATGGGCTCTTGCATGGCTTTCCTTCTACAAATGCAACCAAACCCTGTCACCCAATTGAAACTTACGTGGCACATGGTGTTGATCATGACATTATTTTCACATAGTATTGAATTTATCCAATATATCATGAACCTACTAGAAAATATGTTGAATATGTTCAATAAACATGGTGGTTTCATCAACATCGAATTGTACATGTGCATATTCTTCTTGTTAATTGAAAGAGGCATTGCAACATCAATGGGACATAATGGTTGAAATCTCACGGCCACTTGAAATGGGTTGTGGCTAGTTGATCTATGAAGAGCTCCATTGCAGTTGTGTTGAATGTAGGGGAGACTTTCATGCCATATTTTTGGTTTCTTAGAGTTCTACATGCGTATGATGTATGCAATCATCATTTTGATGACCTATGTATCTCCATCAATCTCGGGGTGGAAGGAAATTGACTTGGTGCCCTTGGTGTCCAAAAATGACTAGAGGCTTGACCAAAATGTGCTTAGGAACCCGCTATCTTGATCTAATATGATAATTTGCACAATCCCAGAATGTACCCACACCTATTCAAAGAAGATTTTGGTAGTGGTCTCTACTATGATACTCTTCTTATCTAGAGGTGGAAGTATGGAACTCTGTGATATCCAAAATTCAAATCAATATTGGTAAAGTACTTAGCTCCCTTGAGTTGGTCAAGAACGTCATCAATCCATGGAATCAAGTATCTATTCCTGACCATGATTTTATTTAGTCCTAATAACCAATGCAGAGACTCCATTTCACATCCTTTTTTTTTGCAAATAAAATAGAGCACCCATAAGGTGAGGAACTTGTTTGGATGTGCCCTTGGGATAGAAGCTCCTCGATATACCACTTGATTTCCTCATTTTCCATAAGAAAGAGATAGTATATTAGCCCATTAGGTGAAGGTGCTCTGAGAGTTAAACCAATTGAATGCTTGAAGTGACAGTGAATAGGTACCCCTATGTGTGAGTAGAAGATCTCCTTGTACTCTTCCATGACCTTATCAAATTTCTTCTGCTCCATGCAAGAACCCTTTCTGGGGGCCATGGATGTGGCCACGATATTCCCTTTACTTTGAGAGTGAATCATGAAGAACACAAATTTCATGTTATGGGAGATGATCTTACTACAATTCTTAGAAGAGATCAAAGAAATGGTGGTAGGTGGGGCTACCTTGAATATCCTGTATAGTTTTCTGAACAAAGTAATAATAACAGTATGAGTTCTAGACTCACACACAACATGATGCTTCCAAAAGTATGGTTGGCCTAATAAAACATCACAAACTTTAAGGGGAGTAATATAACACAATACCTAATATGTGAAAGGCTTGATGTTGTAGGGAAGATGAGACTATTGGCTGATGTGGAGATCTTGCCCTTGGTGGAGTCACTAGATGGTGTATGGTTACGGGTGTGGTGTTTTTAATAGTCCCTATTGCTTAATGATCTCTACTGATATGAGGTTATTTTTAAGTCTTGCTATCGACAATGAACTACAATAGAGAGACCTTCACCCACATTTTTTATTAGAAGAGACACTCACCCTCCTCCAAATCTTTGGGCTCACTCTTCTTGACCTTGGTGGTGCTATGGTGGTACTTGGTTTTGCATCAATTATCTATTTCCCCTTGTCGGGTTCTGGCTCAGAGTTAGAACATGTATATGATTCTTAATCTTTTAGCTTGGTCACCAATGAATGCTTTGAATGACATTCACTTTGTTGTGAGTGTGGCTCTTATGGAAGTCACACCACTTTCTAGTGTATTTATTCATATTAACATTGTTAGTCTTTGTTGGTTGATTTGATGGGTTTTGATGGGTCAAGTTCCCTTGGGTTTGTCCTTTTTATGGTTTAGAGGTGCCCTTTCCCATCTTCAGGTTCACATATCCATAATCTTGCTTCTTCTATTTAAATTTTTGTTCACTCTCAACAACATATCAGTATGTTGTGCCAAGTAAGGATATGTACAATAACTCTATTTTGTCTTAGATGTATTTGTGCAAGAAGCCATGGTACTTGAGAACCATATGTCACTTAGAGTCCTTGATACGCAACTTCATCCATAGGGTATGAAAGATATTCATGAACTCTAGCTTTTATTGGTCCCTTTATTTCTATAGTGTGGTTCATTTTATGTACTTTCCTTCATAGCTCCCTAGGGAAAGCTTTAAGGGCTAATATTTGTAGGTGGGATAGTATTCCATGTTTTTTCCAAAAAAAGGATTCTCCATTTTTCATTTCTTCCAAAAATGAGTTGCCTAAATTCTATCGTATAAAATTATATTAACTTAAAAATCCACAATATTATATATTTTCTAATATAAGATAATTATAAATCTAAGCATTTTAACAAAATTATCATCAAACATTTTCAAATTTGGATATTAGAGATGAGTAAGGTTTGCCAAGGTTGCTAAACTTTAAGATAAACTTCCATCCTGAAAATATTCGTTGTATATCCCAATAGGGTAACATTGTTCCTTAACAAAATCTCAGTAAGAGTCCAAAAGGGTGCAACTAAAAATAGTGAAGTTTCCTCCTCATCCCTCTACTCATAGTAACTTTCCCACTAGTCCCTGACATGGGGGGTGGCCTTAAGGAGTGAAAAAGTAACATTTTCCCTACTGGAAAAATTATGAACTTAAAAATATCCTTGTAACAAATTTAACCATCTATCTAGAGTATCTGTGTCTATCTATCCTTGAAATATAGGAATGTAAAATTCAACTTGTACATTAAAGGGGGAGGTTCCTCCAAAGTGACTGCTAAATGAAGATGTTTGTCCCATTAGTATTCATTGAAGGATCTGGGTAAAATCATCCTTCATCTCATTCCTTTGTCACTCGAGGGCTTCTTCAAGCAATCATTTGAAAGGATATCCTACTCACTCATCTTTCTTTTCTTCCTCGATGGCTATTAGTCGGGGTCAATGAGGCCGATCTTGGAAGGTCTCAACCAATTCCAGTCCTAACCCTTATACCCTAACCTCATTGGGGACATGCACTAAATAAAAGAGAAAGAGGACATTGCTCTGGTAACACTGATCCAGATTTATGAGGGAATGAAATGAACCACATATTTAAATAAAAATATAGAGATACAACAAAATAGAACTTCAATAAATAAATAGCAAATGCTAGAATTTGTTTACATGTATAATGATAACAATGTAGCTTGAGAAATGGTAGCTTATCTATGAGAAGAGATGTAATGACTGCATGCCTTCTGAACTGTGTTACAATGATGTTGTGAGGCATTTTTATAATCTAGAAATGATGAGAGATCCTAAACATTCAAAAAAATAACCCTAGGAGATGAAGCGTCAATGACCATGGTTCATTTTCATATTGAGACAATCCTTGTCACAATGCGACGTAGGACCATGATTAACAGTGCTTGACCATGGTTGATTTTCATATCAAAACAATCTTTGTCACAATGTGATGTTTGACCATGATTGACCATGGATGACCACGTTTTATTTTGTAAAACATGGTTGACCATGGTTGACCAAGGTTGACCATGATTAACCATGGTTAACCATGATTATCATATTGAGACAATTTTTGTCATAATGTGACATTAGACCATCCCTGACACAACGATTAATTTTTATATTGAGACAATCCTTGTCAAAATGAAAAGTTGGACTATGGTTGACCATGATTGATTTTCATATTGAGACAATCCTTGTCCGAATGGGAAATTAGACCATGGTTGATTTTAAAATCGAGAGAATCTTTGTCACAATGTGACATTCAACGATGATTAATTCCCATATTGAGACAATATTTACCATAATGCGATGTTGGGCCATGGTTGATCATGATTAAATTTATAAAACATGGTTGACCATGGTTGACCCTCATTGACCATGGTTCACCATGATTCACCATGGTTGACCTGATTGATAGTATAAATCCAGGGGAATAATAAACCCTAGGGATTAATACTAAAAAGCCAAGGGACTACAAACCTAAGGGAATAGTATTAAACCCTATGAATACGAACCATTAGATTAATGAAACCAAGGGATTGATATTATAAACAAAAGTGATAAAAATTATAAATCCAAGGTATATAAAACCTAAGATAAGTATCATAAACCCTAAAAGAAACATTGTTGACTATGGTTGACCACGGTTGATTACCATATTGAGACAATATTTGTCACAATGCAACGTTGGACCATGGTTGACCATTAACGAATTTCACATCGAGAGAAACTTTGTCACAATGCTGACAATGGACCATGGTTGACCATGGTTGACCATGATTGATATTATAAACTGAAGGGAATAATATTCAACCTAAGGGACTAATAATATAAACCCAAGGCATATAAACCCTAAGATAAATATTATAAACTCTAAAATAAATATGTTTGACCATGGTTGATTTTCATATTGAGACAATGCTTGTCACAATGCAACATTGGACTGTGGTTGACCATAGTTGATTTTCATATCGAGACAATCTTTGTCACAACGCAACATTTGACCATGCTCAACCATGTTAATAAAATATTATTATCAAATATATGCAAATTGTTTTAGAATTTACGTTTACAATTCAAACTTTAAATTAATTTTATTTTTTTTAATGTGCTTAACATTAAGTGGAATAAGTTATCAAGATTCCAAATTGTAATCATATAAATCATAAAGTAAATAAAAATCCTTTACATTGCCTAATTTAATTTTAGACGGTCAAATGCTAAAAAGAAACCAAACCAACAATTTATTTAGGATTCAGTTACACTTTGGCTATGTCCTATTTCAGAAGCATTTAAGTCAGATTTACACTTTTAACATTTCTTTTAAGGCCTCGACAAATTATGGAAAAAATATTATGCAAACGTCCTATTTTTCTAAAACTAAACAATACTTTATTATATATATATATATATATATATATATATATGCTTGTTTTCTAAGATACCATGTGTAACAGTATGAATTTTGAAATAAACTAAATTTAGTTTCATTGTTCTATCTTAGTTGTGCAGTGCACGCCATTCTTCCATTGACGTGAGCATGATAAGAAAAAATAGTATTTTGTTTTTAATGAGTGTCTTTTCATGTCGCTATGTGAGAGAAAACAATATCTATATCTATATCTATATCTATATATATATATATATATATATATATATATATATATATATATATATATATATATATATATATAGATATATATATATATATATATATATATATATATATATAGATATATATATATATATATATGGGTAAAAGCATGTTAATGTGTATCACTTTTTCCCTTTTTGTGGCAAAGAAGTTTTATAAAAATAAATGGAGTTGGAATGTTTAGTCTTAAATTCACAAAATCATCAAAAACTAGGTGGTGGTAAAAGAAGACAAAACATGTCAATTTAAATTCAATTTCATGTCATATTTTTTCTAAAATTTAATATATAATTTTTATCTAATTTATTCATTTTCTTTAAAAGGTATCATTAATATTTTACATAAATTTTTAAGTAGTGACAAAACCGCGACCCCCCATTTCTCTATTGATTTATGTTTTCTAATTCCAATTTCTTTAAGAGATGTGTTGTAAACATTCTAAAGATTGCTAAACAAATTTAAAAATAAAAAGTAAGCATATTTTTTAATTATTATTAAAATACTAGTAAAAATTATCATATTTTCGTATATATAAAACCGTGACCCAAGAAACTACCCTTTCAAGTTTATAAAATCATTTTTTTTTAATAGAAATTTGAAAATAACATATAACAAAATGTTAAAATTATTTTTTGAAATTTTTTAAAATATATTTTATATTTTTTATAATAAAATTTTTAATTATGATTATAATAACGTATTTTATATTATTCAAAATATAATATATAAAATTATTTGTTTAGAAATTCTACTTCTATTTTTATATATATATTTAAAGAGTTTTAGCATTTCATTTAACTTTACATAAAGTTATTTATATTTTGTGAGTGATTAATCATAGCTTTTACCAATATTTACTATCAGTTGACTTATTTGCAAATTTAGTATTTAATTTTTATAACATTATTTATGTTTTCTAAACCCATCAAATAGGTTCACTATAGCTTTTACCAAAATTTATTGTCAGTTAGCTTTGTTACAAATTTAGCATTTATTTTTTATAAGTAACAAGTATGAAACTCAACTCATTTAATTGATATTTTTATATTATTTTTTTTATCTTTTTTTATTTGAGTACTTTTTTGCTTTTTCCATATAATGAGACACATTAACATGCTTTTACCCATATATATATATATATATATATATATATATATATATATATTGCACCAGATGTTGCAAAAGAAATGTCATAAGGCATAAATTCGAGAAGCATTGTGAGATATAAGAAATTTTTATCTTCAATGGTTCTTTATATCTCACAATGCTTCTCGAATTTATGCCTTATGACATTTCTTTTGCAACATCTGGTGCAATATATATATATATATATATATATATATATATATATATATATATATATATATATATATATATATATATATAGATATAGATATATTGCACCAGATGTTGCAAAAGAAATGTCATAAGGCATAAATTCGAGAAGCATTGTGAGATATAAAGAACCATTGAAGATAAAAATTACTAAAAAATATGCCTTTCAAAAGTAGAAGATAAAGGGAAAAAAATTACATTACCTGGGTCTATTAACAACGGATAGATGGTATATACGTCCCAATTTCAATTTGTAGCATTCAAACAAAACCATTGCAGCTACACTAGATTCTACGGAGAGAAAAATGAGAGTAAGGTATAGTGACCAATGTGAATTATGTGTTGAGAATAGAACATATAATATTACCCCGAACAAATAAAAACCTTAAATCAATTTATGCCTTCCCATTAATCGGCATTGGCCTCAGACTTAGTCTGACTTTAGCAGTCATTGCTACTGTCAGAACTACCTAAAACCTGCCTGCGCCATCCTGGTTGCAGAGCTCGAATCCAAGGGATCTTTGGTGAAAATGAATGGGACGAGTGGTAGACAGGCCATCTAAATGGTCTAGGGGAAACTGTTTTCTCTCAATTTGTTTCACCACGCAAATAAAACCAATCACAAGGAAGATCACACAACATTTTGCTTTGGCTAAGACTCAGGCTCGCAACAGAGACCTGCAACAGCTTAAGGGATGAATCCATGTCTTTCTATTGCTATTATGGTGTTGTAGGCTATATATCATAGATATTTGTAGGTCTTAGAGATTTAGTTAGGTAGTTAGCTTAAATGAAGGAGGCGGTGGATCGAATGGGTTAAAATATTTCAATCGTCTAACATTCGATCCAATTGTGCAAATAGGTACACAGTGGTAGCTAGGGGAGTTGTTTTCAAAGGGAAACTCCTTACGGTGTAATAAGAGACAAATGCTCAACATAGATGGGACTTTGATACCCCACCCGTCAACACCTTATCCATGCAAGATCATTTAATTTAACTCAGTAAATTATTTATATTTTATATATTTATTATAAATTTCTTAGAAAATAGTGTAATAATTTTATTTTTAAAATTTATTCCTCCAACATGTGCTACTTTTTCTTTATCCTATGCTACTTTTTCTTTAGATTCTATAGTTCCTTTTAATACAAGACCAACTGGGGATGCTGCACAATCCGGCTCGTAAAATGTTGGGTGTGGAGCCTGATTATCTTCTTTATTTAGAGGTATCAGTGCATTGGACCCTATATCGTAATGTGGTGGTAACACTGCCCGTAATATTTGTGCTACAAGGGGGGTCTAGGGGGGAGAGACATTGATATTTAGGAACCCCCCTGGTGGGGATCGTGAGCACTGCCCCCAAAGATAAAAATAGATGTAATTTTTTTTTTGTAAAATGTTGTAATTTCATAGTCAATCTAGGTCGTTCATTAGGCAGAGATCTGATGGTAGAAGTTATGTTTAATTTAGAGTTTTTTCCATAAAAGGCAACCCCTCGCTATATATGAGGGAATTTTATGGGGTCTATGTATATCTGTATTCTGAGTGAGAAAGAGAGAGGAGAAGAGGGAATTACAGTGGATCTGATGTAGGTCGTATCTCTTTAGTTTGCTAGATAATATAAAAGGAAGGACTAGATGTTCCCCATGGACGTAGCCGAAACTGGGTGAATATCTGTGTCTCTCTTGTTTTATGTTTTTTCTGTGTTTATATTTCTGCAATATATTTTATGTGTTCCATTTCTCTATAATATATAATTTTCTAACAACTGGTATCAGAGCCGAAGCTCTATTTGGCTGATAAACGCGTAGGAGAGAAGGGTTCCTAGTTCGAGTAGGAGAAATGGTAGAAGATGGTAAGTTTAGGGTCGAAAAATTTAACGACCAAAATTTCCAGCTATGGAAGATGCATATGAAAGCTTATTTGTACCAAAAATATCTATACCAACCATTGAGAAGAAAGACAAAGAATCCCATGAGTATAACAGACATAGAATGGGATATTCTCGATAGAAAGGCACTTGGAACAATATGGCTGTGACTAGCAATGACGGTAGCTTTTAATATTTCAAAGGAAACGACAACAAAGGGTTTAATGTTGGCATTGGCCAAACTATATGAAAAACCGTCAGCCTCAAATAAAGTATTTATTATGAAGCATTTATTTAATATGAATATGTCAGAAGGTGGATCTGTTGCTGATCATTTAAATGAATTTAATATAGTTACCTGTTAGTTAAGTTATGTAGGGGTAACTTTTGATGATGAAGTTAGGGCTCTGTTATTTCTATGCTCATTGTCAAAAAGTTGGAATGGTTCAGTTATGGCCATTAGTAACTCTGTCTCTGAATCTAGTACTTTAAAGTTTGATGATGTTGTCTGTGCAATCCTTAGCGAAGAAATGTGATGGAAAAGCTCTGGTGAGACATCAAGTAATGCTTTGACTATAGAGACTAGGGGAAGAAAAATGGAAAGAGGAAAGAGCCCAAGGTATCACAGTAAGTCAAGGAAAAGCATATCCAAGTCCATATCGGGGATAGTGTTCTAGAAATGCGGGAAGAAAGGACACTTGAAGAAAGACAACAAGTTGCGGAAGGGAAAAGAAGGAGACGCGCAACAAGAAAACAATCATGAAGTGAATGTGATAGGTGATGTGCTGCAAAATTCTTTTATTCTTTCATTAGAAACTATTATTGATGCCTGGGTGGTAGATTCAGGGGCCTCATTCCGTGCCACACTTGATAGGAAACATTTCCATGATTATGTTCAAGGATATTATGGACAAGTTTGATTCAATAATGGTAAACCCTATAAAATCATTGGAATGGGTACAGTTTTCATAAAACAACGAAATGGAAATCAATGGCTAGTGAAGGAGGTAAGGCATGTTCCGGATCTGAAGAAAATTCTAATTTCAACAGGGCAGTTGGCAGGTGAAGGTTGTGTGACTACTTTTACAGATAAAACCTAGAAGGTCACAAAAGGATCCCTGGTAATAGAAAATGGACAAAAGTTTGGTACATTGTATTTATGCAATGGTATTTCTAATTATGTTGATACTTTAACCTCTACAGGACAAGATACGATATTGTGGCATCATAGGCTTGGGCACATGAGTGAGAAGGGGATGTAGATTCTTCACTCAAGAAATTTGTTGCCAGGTTTGAAGCATGTTGATTTAAAATTCTGTGAGAATTGTGTTTATGGAAAACAGAAGAGAGTCAGATTCCTCAGAGTTGGGAAAGAAAACAAGAGCGAAAAATTAGAGCTTTTTCATACAGATATATGGGGACCTGCTCGGGTATCATTTCTCTATGGCTCTTGTTATTATGTTACTTTTATTGATGATGCAACCAAAAAAACCTAGATTTATTGTATTTGAAATGAATCTGATGTATTTGATACTTTAAAGAAATGGAAAGCTTTGGTTGAAAATGAGACAAGAAAAAGGTTGAAGTGTCTCAGATTGGATAATGGAGGTGAATATTGCAGCAAAGAGTTTCATAGGTACTGTTCATAGAATGGAATTCACAGAGAGAAGACAGTTCCAGGAACACCACAAGAAAATGGTGTGTTAGAAAGGATGAACATGACAATCATGGAGTGTGCAAGGTGCATGAGATTGCATGCATGATTTCCTTTACAATTTTGGGAAGATATTGTATATACTATTATTTATCTAATAAATAGAGGGCCTTTAAGTTTCTTGGATGGTGGTATTCCAGAGGAGGCATGGACAGGTTAAAAGGTAAACTACTCATTTTTAAAGACTTTTGGTTGTGAAACCTTTGTCCACATTAATAAAGAAAATAGAATAAAGCTTGAGGCAAAATCAAAGAAATGTATCTTTATTGGATATGGTGTTAATGATTTTGGTTATCGCTTTTATGATTATGAAAAACACAAAATCATTAGAAGCAGAGATATCATTTTCAATGAAAAGGTTTTGTATAAGGATCAGCTGTAGGAAAAGAAACAACAAAAAGAAAACAAAGAATACACAGTGCTTGATGAGATCACAGAAAAAGTGAAGGTGCCTGAAAATCATAATGATCAACAACAAGAACAAATACAACAACCACAACATCAACAAGGACCTCAAACATTTGAAAGTGATGTTAGAATATCTACCAGGATAAGTAGACCCCCTTAACGATACTCTCCTTCATTATATTATCTATTGTTGATTGATTCTGGTGAACTAGAATGCTATGAAGAAGCAGTGCAGGTAGAAACCAGGAAGAAATGGGAACAAGCCATGAAATAATAGATGGACTCCTTAGCACATAACTAGACTTGGGACTTAGTTAGGTTGCCTTCAGGTAAAACAACATTACAGAATAAATGGGTTTACAGGTTGAAGGATGAATATGGAGGTAGAAAAAGGTATAAAGCTAGACTTGTCGTGAAAGGTTTTGCATAGAAAAAGGGTATAGACTCTGATGGGATATTTTCTCATGTTGTTAAAATGACTTCAATTAGAACTATTTTAAGTCTAGTAGCAGTTAAAAATTTGCATCTTGAGCAGCTAGATGTAAAGACAACCTTTCTCCATGGGGATTTGCATGAATAGATATATATGCAGCAACCAAAAGGATATGACGGAAAAGGGAAGGAGAAACTAGTGTGCATGTTGAAGAAGAGCTTGTATGGCTTAAAATAGGCTCCAAGGCAGTGGTATCTAAAATTTGATAGTTTTATGTCTAAACAATGTTATACTAGATGACACACTGATCATTGTGTTTATCTCAAAAGACAAAATGATAGCAGCTATATTATATTTTTATTGTATGTAGATGACATGCTTGTTGCAGGTTCTAAGATGTAGGAAATAAATGTGCTCAAAAGAATATTGGTGAACTCATTTGTAATGAAGGATTTGGGTGCTGCAAAACAAATCCTTGGTATGAGAATAACTAGAGACATGAAAAATCGAAAATTAACATTGTCTTTGAGTGAGTACATAGAAAGGTGATGAAAAGATTTAATATGAAAAATGCAAAACTAGTTATTATACCTTTGGCTAGCCATTTCAAACTAAGTAAGGAGGTGTGTCCCAAGACTTAGGAAGAAATGGCTTATATGTCTAAAGTTCCATATGCATCAGCAGTTGAAAGCTTAATGTATGCAATGGTCTGCATAAGGCCTGATATTGCACATGTAGTGGGAGTTGTAAGCAGGTACATGAACAATCTAGGAAAAGAACATTGGATGGCAGTGAAGTGGATTCTCAGGTATTTGAGAGGTACCACAAATCAAGCATTATGCTTTGGTGGTTCAAACATTTCTCTACAGGGATGTGTTTTTGCAGATATGGTGGGTGATAGAGATAACAATAGGAGCACAACAGGGTATGTGTTTACTATAGGTGGAATAATTGTTAGTTGGGTATCAAAACTGAAAAATGTTGTTGCACTCTCAACGACAGAAGTAGAGTATGTTGCTGCTACATAGGCTAGTAAAGAAATGATTTGGTTACAAAGGTTTCTGGATGAATTGGGTAAGAAGTAGGAGTTGGGAAGGTTATACAGTGATAGTTAGAGTGCCATACATCTTGGAAAGAACTCTGCATTTCATTCCAATTCTAAACATATACAACTCAGGGACCATTTCATGTGGTCATTATTGGAAGATGGACAGTTGAAGCTGGAAAAGATACACACTATCCAAAATCCTATAGATATGTTAACAAAAGTTGTAACCAGGGAGAAACTGAGATTCTTCTCAGTTTCAATTGGTCTTCAAGTATGATGAAGAAGATGAGAAATAACCAGGTCCAAAGTGGAGTCATTGTCCAGCAAATGAAGTAGTGGTGGAGTTGCTATAATCAGTCTCCAAGTGGGAGATTGTTAGGTGTGGAGCTTGATTATCTTCTTTATTTAGAGGTATCACCGTATTGGACCCCAGTTTGTAATGTGGCAGCAACATCGCCTGTAATATTTGCATTGCAAGGGGGGTCCAAGGGGGATGGCAGTGCCCCCAAAGCCAAAACTAGATGTAAAATTGCCTTGTAAAATGTTGTAAGTTCATAGTCAATCTAGGCCATTCATTAGGTGGAGATATAATGGTAGAAGTTATGTTAAATTTAGGGTTTTTCGCCCTAGAAGGAAACCCCTCACTATATATGAGGGAATTGTATTGCGTCTATGTAGATCTGTATTCTGAGTGAGAAAGAGAGAGGAGATTATGTGAGAGCGAAGAGGGAATTACAACAGATCTGATGTAGGTTGTATCTCTTCAGTTTGCTGGATAATATAAAAGGAAGGACTAGTTGTTTCCCATGGATGTAGCCCATAATGGGTGAACCACGTATATCTGTGTCTCTCTTGTTTTATGTGTTTTCTGTGTTTATATTTCTGCAATATATTTTATGTGTTCCATTGCTCTATAATATATAATTTTCTAACACAAAAAACATCGAGAATTTTTTGCATCTCCTCTTTTGTAGGCCTCCTTGTAGGAATACAATTTGAAAAACTAAGAAGATTTGTCATCAGAATAATTCATCTAGAAATAGGTTGAGGATCAACCTACTTCCGCTGAAAAATGTTCTTGTATCGATCAACCTTTACTAATGGAGTCACCCTCACTCCAAAGTTCTTGGTGAAATCTGTTTGAACCTATATCATAACATAATTTTGTCTAACTTATTTGGAATGTGCTCATCCCCAGCATAATCCCATTCCCTATAAAGAGCCCAAACATTTGATTTCCTCAATAGAATTTTTATGATGCCTTTGATTGATTTCAAACATCTCAACGCACGAGAGAAAATATTAAGCATGTCATTACTACTCAATTTTCCCACCTTAAAATCCCCAGAAGCTTGATACTTGTTCAACTTTAGCTCTATCCAATTCATCTCTACTTTGAATGGGTTCAAGGAAAAAAATATATATGTACCCTGGTTCCTGAGATAATATCAACTCCATTCTTGGCATGATTCAGAGCTTGCACCATTGTAATTAAAGCCTACCTGGCATCACCTTCTTCATAAACGCTCGTCAGGTAGTTGTGCATTTCAATAGCAACCTGGATTCACAAACCATAAACTCCAAAAAATCCCACTTAAAAACAACTCCATAAAACAAATCCAAAAGTAAGTCAGTTAAACAATTCCATGTAAAACTCTCAAATGACCCTTGTTTTCATGGAAATTTTAATACAATTTTAATAAAAGACAACATCAACCAAAAACTTCAAAAAGTATTAAAATCCACTAAATCAATTGGAATTATGGCACCTTATTTCCCGGATTCTGACACAAATAACTGAAACTGAAGCATTTTCATGTGTAATTTCTAAAACACATGACTTATTTTTGACCCAATTTCTGCCACAAAAGAATTAAAATGACATTTAAAAATAATGGTATTATTTTTCTTTTCACAAAAAAAATATCATTGTTAATTATAAGTAAAATATTTAAATGTTCATATTAAATGTCATGTACCTCTATACTTCTACCCGTTTTACCATATAATAACACATAATTTTTTATTTTTATTATACAACACTTTACATTTTTACAAATGTTACCCATATATATAATATAAAGGTTATATTTTTACAATTGTCTGGCATATATCAAAGATTTGTGCATGAATTGATTTGACATATCTTAATCACAAAAACCATAGTATTTATGCAATCACTCTATAACCTAATATTGTTGTAAATATATTGATTCATGTGACCGCCTGTCTGGTTAAAGAATCCCGCCAAAGAAACCCGTGGTGGGTTGGAATTATCTAGGATCCTCGTTTGCTCCATCCAACTTGCAGTCCTAAACTAATAGCAACACAAGGAGACCACTTTAAATTTTTATAAATGTTACCCATATATATAATATAAAGGTTATATTTTTACAATTGTCTGGCATATATCAAAGGTTTTTGTGTGAATTTATTTGACATATCTTAATCACAAAAACCATAGTATTTATGTAATCACTCTATAACCAGATATTGTTGTAAATATATAGATTCATGTGACTGTGTGTATGGTTAAATAATCCCGCCAAAGGAACCCATGGTGGGTTGGAAATATCTGGAAGCCTGGTTTGCTCTGTCCACCTGGCAGTCCTCCCTTGGGATCTGGGCATTGATCTACTGCCTGTGGTGGTCGAGTTGATTGGACAACAGAGGAATAGAGGACCGAGGATCTTCGGAACTAACTCGCAACCACACCTCTCGGTTGATTCTCATTTTTCACTCCTCCTTTTGTGCCGAGGCTGCTGTCTGCTCGAGGGTTTGATGGTTTAGTGTTTGTGTTGCTAAGGCTAACATGCCTACAACCTACCATGGAGTTTTATCAAGATTTTACTGTCTAAATGTTTCAGTTTCTAAAGTTACGGCTATGCCAGTCGGATATACAAAAATTTTTCAAGGTATTCTCCTGATTTGCATACATACTCTCACTCTATTACCTGCAATTATCAAAATTTTAGTTCACTACAATTTTTTCTTGTGTTCAAGAACTAGGTTTCAGCAGTGACTCTAGGTCCAAGGGTTTTACTATAGCTTCCACGACCTGGTGTAATGCGGCCATTTCATTCATAGGTAAGTTATCGGTCTCATTCTCACTATTTCTAAGTTGGGTTTTCATCTCCAAGTTCAGTATTTAACTACCCTACTTGGTTATCTAGTCTGTGGAGCATGGTTTCTACTTCCCCAAATTTTCCACTCAGGTATTCTGCACTTGTATAGATTACCCATAAATTTCTCTAAAGTTCGGCAATTACTGTTCATGAATTGTTAATATGCATTGTGTTTATTTGCATGCAGGTAGGGAGGGTTTCTTCATAGCGATTCTGGCTCGAATATGGAATTTACCTTACCGAATCCTAACATACCCTCTGTTTTCATTGCATTTACTAGGTGTGTTCCTTCGTTCTCATGTTCAGCCTTGAAGGCTTTATAGCTCTTTAGAGGGCGTCTAATTCCAACAATTCCTGTTCTTTTTAATTGGGTCAACTTACTACTGCTACTGCAGTACCTAATTTGTTTTGAATTTATTAAGGGTTCTTGTGTCATTCATGGCCTCCTTCTATTGTTATGGGTACATTCAACCGATTGTTTTGAAAATTTTCCAACAGGACTGTAACTATTGGAAGTTCCTTTTTTTTAAACGTAAGTAATTTTCATTATATTTTTCTTGCTTGCAGTGATTAGTTATGTGCATACAGACAGGTCTGTAATGAAGTTGTAATTTATGAAGGGTTTACCTTTTTTGTATTAGCTGTTTCTGGGAGTTATCGATGCTTTGTTGTAATGGAAGCCTGTGGAAAATACTTTCATTGTTTATCTAATTTATATACATATCTGTGTGGTTCGAAACGTTATTTCATACATTTTTTTACATTATTTGTAAATTGTAATTATGAAATGGAACTGTTGGGTTTATCCTCATACCGAGACTTTGTTATTGTTCTATCTGGACTTGGAGGGATTGCTCTGGGTCGCTAGTCCCCTAGCACTACCTGGGGCTAACCCTCTCGGATGGGTTCTTCCTGGTGTCCAGAGTTTAATTGTTAAATTCAATCCTACATGATTTATACTATACTGTGTTGGTTGCCTCTGTTAACAGAATTTAAACATGATTTTCTGAATTGTATTACAGTGTGTGTGTGTGTGATATATAGTGACACTTGCATTTCTTTCCTACGCAACAATTTGTTCTTTACAGTAGTTCATAAAATAATAATGGTTAGTATTATTCACAGCCATTCGTAGAGAAACAATGAAATTTTTTTTTTCTTTTGGTTTTACAACTTTCCATAAACAAACAATGTCAACATTATTTACCTTTTCTTTCCTTTAACAAAACAAATCACAGGGAAGAGAAATACTCCACCCAACCGTGAGGCCAGTCTTCACTTCACCTTCCCCTGAGCTTGCCTTACACTCAGGTAGTTCTCTCGACATATTTTTCAGATTCCTCACTCTATCTGGCCATTACCAGACATAGTCCCAAATCCCTAGTGCTGAGCTCTTAGCCTCAGACAGACTCCACTGGCCAACCAGTTTGACAGTCTTCTCCTCTTCTCTTTTTCTTCTTGCCTCAATTTCCTAATACCCTTTTGACTTTATTTTTGGGAGTCTTTATTTCCCAAGAGAAGTTTGGGTCAATAACTACCCCAACTCTTGAACTACCTTAGGAAAGCTTACTCCGATATTTCTTTCCCAATCATGGTTTAAACAATTAATGTTACGTTAACTTATTAATAATAAAAGAAAAGATTAACAATACTTCATATACACCCGAATGTTCTTGTATCCGTCAACCTTTACTAGTGGAGCAACCCTCACTTCAAAATTCATGATGAAATCTATTAGAACCTCTACCATATCATAATTTTTTCTAAATTCTGCTGGAATGTGCTCATCCCAAGCAGAATCCCATTCTCTATAGAGAGCCCAAACATCAGATTTCCTTGGTAAAATTTTGATATTACCTTTGGTTGATTTCAAACATCTCTTCATGTGAGAGAAAATGTTAAGCATGTCATTACAACTCAAGTTTCCCACCTTAAAATCCTTAGAAGCATGATACTTGCTCAACTTTGGCTCTATCCAATTCATCTATACTTTGAACGGGTTCAAGGAAAAAAATACATATGTACCCTGGTTCTTGAGAGAATATCCACTCCATTCTTGACATGATTAAGAGATTGCACCATTATAATTAAATCCTACCTAGAATCACCTTCTTCATAAATTGTTGTCAGGTATTTGTGCATTTCAATAGTAGCCTGGATTCACAAACATCCAACATTTTTTTATCTTTTTCAATTCAACAAAATTTCGTATTTCCAAGCTACGTGACTAGATGAATTTTACCCTAGCATCCATATCTGCTATTTCATTCATGACCCCCTTTTAAAGGAGCCTTTCTTCCTTGTGACCAAGTAGAAATAAGTGTTTGTCAGATGTTGGTCCTTCCTTTTCCTTTTCGAAGTAGAATATGTGATTTAACATGTCTTTGAGAATTCTTATGAAAGGAGTATCACAAGGTTGGATACCTGTAAACATAAGCACATCATATTTCTTGCGTCAGACCTCCATATGGCGCATCCATCCGAAGTTTGGGAAACCTGCACATGGTTTGTCTTTCTTTCAAATCCTTATAATCTTGGATTTTTGAGTTTTTTATTTCTTTCAATAATGTTCAACATACATGGATTTCTTTCATTTTCTCTGTAGAGTCCATGCTCTTCTCTTAGAAGTCTTGTTTTTCTAGTTGTAGGGACCTCCACTTACAAATGACAAAGAAACTTCATCTTAAAGCTAAAAGTATTAAATTAGTAATCACCTACGATAAAGCTCTTTTCATCTCATGGGATTTAGAAGGGAAAAAGAAAACCCTATTTTTGAAATCTAATTGAATTTAGATCTATAAGAAAACTAATTGTAATTTAACAGATCATAAAATTAACCAACCTGCATATGAGAAGGGAGGACATCCCACGATGATGTTAACTTTTTGTGCTTCTTAGGATTTTCATCGATAAGAGGGAGAGGATGATGATATTCTACAACATAATCCATGTTTGTCTTTTGGCATGGGATTCAACACCTTCTCTCAGTCAAATTGCGAGGGTTCTCTGGCCCAAGAAGAATATTAAGTTTCGACTGTTCTTGATCCAAGAAGATTATAGGGTTTCTAAGGTTTATTTATCCCATAAGAAGGTACAATTGCAAGTATTTGAGATCCAACTCCTTGGATTTAAGACCTCTGTGGTTAATATCTTGTAACTTAGAAATTGGAGAACCCACAGTAAAAACCATTTTTTGTCAACGTTTCAAATCCCAACAGGGATCCATCATCAGGACTATTTTGAATGTTGATAGTAGAAGAGCTCAATTGCGAGATTTAAATAGTTATGAGGTGAGCTTGTTTTGTTTTAAGGAAAAAATGAAGGTCGGCTGCTTAATAATTAATAATTAATTTTATCCAAAATTAAAAATCCAACACCTTCTCAAAATCGAATTGCATGGAAAGATCTAGGTTTTTGAGGAGCAGCGTTGAGAATCATCTTTCTTTTCATATGGTTTCAATGAAGTAATATCGGTATTGTTTCAGTTATAACGGATTTTTTGATCAACGGTGGAAAACATTTTAATCATCTAAAATCAAATTAAACGGATCATAGTAAGATAGGTAAGACAAGAGGGGAATTGATTTCATAAGAGAATGCCTTAAAAATATAATTATGTTGATAGATGAATTATTAACATAATTTTAACAATATTATTAATTATTGTTTTTCTGGTTATAAAAACAATTACTTTGCACTTCTTATTCTGTCATTACTATTAATTTTTTTGTCAAACTCTAAATCCCTAAATTATTAACACATTATGCAAAGTCTATAATTGGAAAAATATGGCTACTGAGAAAAAAAGCGAAAAAGATACCAAAACATTTTATCTGAAATGACTTTTTAGAACAATCAAACTCCATGTGCAAGACAAAAGGAACATTGTTTAATAGGTGCCGAGACAAATCAGTAGATTTAAAAAATGTAAATGTGGTATTAGGTGAATCTAAAAGAGTTTTAAATCATAAATAACATGAATGTAAAAAAAGTCTCAGGTATTATATTGTTCAGCAAAAAATCCAATATAATCAGACTTGTAGATATCATTTTTCTTTGTAGATATGGTGGGCATATAGCATTTCCTTTTGCGATCATATTATCTTCTTTTTCTAATGCAAGAGAGATTTCCACAATCATTTTATTCCATGAGTTTAATCCAAACCTATATATCAATACCAGAGGCTGGAGGGTCATATTAAAGTTGATAAAGAGTTCGGGTGTGGTGTTGTGTAATGCGGCCCAATGACTTCTCACAAAGAAAACCAGTAAGAAGGAATCTTAGTTTCCAAAGGATAAGCATTCGTCCCCGCCTTTGCATGTAGGAATTTTGACGTGTGAACCCTAAAACAGAGTTATCATATTTAAAAGAGCCATCTCGCCTGAACATCGATTTCAAATGACAACGCACTCCACCATCCCAAATGACATTATCTTTTTCAGTGTTGCGATTCCATAATCCAGGTAGCAGGTTCCATAAGGGTTTACATGGTCTCATAGAAGTGCAGACCTTCAAACTGGGGGGCAAACTTTACTGCCACCTGCTCCTCCTTTGTTTTCCCGCTCGCCATCATGCCACCTATAAGTCTGATTTTGCCAGGCAAACTTTACTGCCTCCTGCGCCTCCTTTATTTTTCCTTCCGCCGTCATACCACTTGTAACTCTGATTCTACTGGCCCAAAAGCTACCATAACTACAAATCAGGAGATTCAATTTCTTTATTAAATCGATTCAAATCACAACGCTCAATGATTCATAACACTCTGCGATTCAATTCAAATCGATTCAAATTTATTTGTTTCCATTTTCTATCAGCAAATCACAACCCTCAATTCCTCTCTCAGACGAAGAATATTCTATTTATATTTGCCCAGGTTAAATCTGATCCGTCAATTTCAATAAATAAAAAATTAAAAAACAAGGTCAACAACGCCCCATCCACCTACGGTCGAAATAAAAACGCGTACTTTGAATCAACAAAATGTAATTATATTGATAGATGCATTATTAACAAAATTTTAACAATATTATTAATCACGGTTTTCTCATTATAATAAAAAATTACTTTACAGTTTTTATTTTCTCATTAATAAATTGTTTTTTTCAAACTATAAATCCCTAAATTATTAACACGTTATGAAAAGTATATAATTAGAAAAAGATGGCTACTAAGAAAAAAGTGACCAAGATACCAAAACGTTTTATCTAAAATGTCTTTTTAGAACAATCAAACTCCATGTGGAAAGCCAAAGGACACATTTTTAATAGGCACGAAAACAGATAAGTAGACTTAAAAAAAGTGAATTTGGTATTAGCTGAATCTAAAAGAGTAGTATTTAAACCGTAAACAGTATAAAAGTAAAAATGGCGCTTAGTATAGTTCCATGGGTAGGCGAGTTGGTAATCACAATGCAGTGAAGTTTGTTAGAAAGGCGGGCTTCGTACTGAAGGTCACGAGTTCAAATCCCTCGGACTAGCCCGGAGCTGTGGAGAGGGACGGGAGCAGTTCCCAGGGGTTATAGTGGTAGCGGTCAGAATGGACCCCGTGTTACGTGAGGTGCGAGGCTGCTCCAGTGGCCGCTTATTATTATATTGCTCAAAAATGGCGACGAGTATTATATTGCTCAACGGAAAAATCTAATATAACCAGACTTGCAGATATCATTTTTCTTTGTAGATATGCAACACATATAACCTACAAAGAGTGTGGAAGTCCATGGTTGGGTCGAACCATAAGTAAAATTGCTGCTCACGATTCCCAAGGCCTTGAGAAAAAACCTTAGTATGCAAAATATAAGGATCTCCAAACAGGTTGCCTAGAAATTCAAAGTCTATTTCATCGTGCTGGGAACCTTGAGATGATAGCTACAAATAGCCATAACATCCTAAGGCCTTGAGCAAAGACATTAGTATGCAAAATATAAGGATCTCCAGACTTGTTGCCTAGAAATTCAATGCCTATTTCATCGTGCTTGGGACCTTGAGATGATAGCTATAGATGGCCATAACAACAAAAACATGCTAGCAGAAGTTATATCTTCAATCTAATGAACTAAGGTGTTGCTAATTAATTGAATTCCAATAATGTTGAAATAAGGTGAAGTTAATTACATAGAAGGGAGTGAAAGAAGTTAATTACGTGAAGAGTGGTTGAGAGTAAGTCACAATGGTTGGCCATTGTCAAGGATTTTAGCATGAGCATTACTCCATGTGATGTTAGAAATCATTGTAGAAATTTGTAGAAGCAAGAGCTACTGAGAAGGCTAATAAAAGAAAGAGGAGGTAAAGAGGTGTGTCCATGTTTTACAGATTAGGAAAAGAGTTTGTGATCTATAGCAGTTCTAGAAATGAGAGAAGAGATAAATGTGCGCAAAGAATAAATATATGTAGATTGTCGTTGTTGATGGTGAATTGGTTTGATGTGAGTTTGGGTTTATATAGGGTGAGAAGGGAGGGAAGAACGTTTGGAATCTGCTTGGGAAAAAAGAGAAGAAACATCTAGAAGCCAACCATAACAATAGCACATAATGATATATGATAATGTATGTGATTATGAATATCCATTTATATTCCTCAAAAGACATTATAATTATAGCTAATCCCTTGAAAATTAAATATATAATTTTATTAAATATATAATAAGAAAAAATATATAAAATCATATATATCACATATCTTCTCTAAATATAACATATCATCTTCTACTTCTAAATTTTGGTTCTTTCCACCCATATATTATATCAAGCTATATCAATATAACTTTTCCTTTGAAGTATGATCCATTATATTTTAAATCATTGTGGGCCGTCTGTGTCCCGGGCGGACGAGGACAATTTTGTAATCTCGCGCGGTTTATAAAATACGCATGGAAGAATCCGTCGTTTTCTTTTAACCAACAATTCCAAACTGCACCCATTAAACATAATCTCGAATTAAATAATTTACCACCTAACATGATCTGCTGTTATATACTATAAATTATATAAACTATGTACTATGATGGGTAAATTCATATTTCACCAATAAAACATAATATTATTTGCTTCGGTATAATAGGTTTATTTTAAATACGGATCTAACATTAATTTAAAGGGATTTATATTTTTTATGTGTAAATTTTTTTATGAATGGATATTATTTAAATATTTTATATAATTATTTAAATTTTTTAATATTATTTTTAGATTTTTTAAAAATTTATTTTAGTTGACACAAGTAAAAATTTCACTTTGATGAAAAATAGACAAATTTTCCAAAGGGCATAATTTCACTTCCAAAGGCATAGGTCTGATGCATAGGCACCCACCAAAATCTGATTTCCAAAGGCTAGTCCTAATGCGGAGGGGAGAGTCTGTAGGGTGTTAGTGTGATTTTGAAAGGATAGTTCCAATGATAGCCCTATGAAAGGATAGTTGAAAGGATCGTCGGTTTGCATGGGCATCTGCAACCCGCCATCATGTTGGTTGGTTCATTAGATTTTCATTACGAGAAATAGCACAAGCTAAGATGAATAGAGATTGAAATTTTTTGATTTGTATAAATAAATCGACAAAATAAGAGAAGGAGCGGCAAGAGCATTGTGAGGATTGTATGCTATATCATGGGAATGGAAACGAAGGAGAGGAATGAGATGATGCGTATGTACAATCTTATCCAAAAGCCATCTCCACGTTGGGATGAAACACTTTAACTCGTAATAACATCTCTTTAAGTCAACCGGGCCTGGAAGGTCTTACTACATTAGTAAGGGAAGTGGGTTTGCTTAATTTAATTCAATGAAATTAAAGTTACAAATTTTATTTTCCAAATAAATAGGAATTCATTATAGAAATGAGGGACTATTTCTTCATTCACATTTAATCCACTAATTAAGCTATAGGATTTAGACTTAGATTAGATATTCATCCATCGTTAGTGGATCTCAACAAGCCATCCTTGTTATATTATAATTGATCTTTGTGAATAAGAGGGAGGATAAAGAATAGAGAGATAGATCGAACTAAGTAATCTAGGAAGGTTGAGTAGAGTTGAAAGGCTCTAATGGACCATTATTGTTAAAGTTGGCTAAATTAGGTTCAATATGTTTGACAAGAGGAATTATAGGAGGGATTCATCTATAGAGTGAGGTCTAATAAACAGATTTTATCACCAAATTTCATATATGAGTAATTTTTCATCACTGTGTAAATAATAAAAGGTTTGATTTGGATTTCGAATGAACATGTTGATTTAGTAGAATGAGGAGTAGATTGTCCAACATAATTGTATGTGTAAAGCTTGATTGTTGTGAGACTGTAATCCTCCCATTCCTTATTTGAATTAATACCACATTGGAAATTATTCTCTGTGTGTTGTGAATCATGTTGTATTGAATGTCAAACTAGCTCATGTTCTATATTGTTGCAAGAAGAGTCAGTTGTTCCAGAGTGATCAAATGAGACTGAATCCTTTCCACATGTAGCAAAAGAAATGTTATAGTGATTTGAATCAGTCAAGGTTCTACCCACGTTCTACCCAAGGCTTTAATTTGGGGTTTATGTAGTCAATCCTTCTATTGATAGATCTCTTTATAAATGTTACACAAATATTCCTAGTGTCACCAATCGATGAGAATGATGAATTGCCATTACATATTATTAATCTGAAAGTCAAAGAATCCAATTCATAAATAATCATGTAACCATAAGGTTGAATTGGATTCTCTGATAATAAATTGAAGTATTGGAGTGTGCAAAGATATTTGGATTTGTGAGATATCTAGATCCCTAGATCAAGGCGCTTGCGAAATGTTATCCAAATTGGACTGTAAGTTGAAAAGGTATTTGGATTTGAGCAGTAATACAATAGTAAGTAGTTTGTTAGTTGAAGCATCTGGTGTAGGCAACACCACAAGTCATAAGTAAGAGTAGAGTATCTTAATCAAAACAAAGATATCTAGTTCTATTACAGATAAAAGGGATATCCAAGTTAGAAAGAGGTATCCATATTAGAGAAAATATCTAGATTGGCAGAACCATCTAGATCTATGGATTGCATCAGTTTGTTATAATGTGGAAATTTCAACGAACCAAGGATGATAGGCCTTAGTGCATTTTTATTGTGCACTAGGTCACAAGTTGGACTAATGTTGTTAATTTCCTAAGAGCTAATGGACGGGTAATTTTAGGTTATGAGCATATGTGAAATATGAACAGAGTTTGGACATGATCGAAACAATAACACTCAAAAAATGTGAAAAAATTGCTCCATAGTTTTGATCAAAATTAATTTGTGGGATTCCCCACTATAAGATCAAAGCATGATCAAGGGAGTATGATTGAATTTAATTTGGGCCATCATGTATTTGGAGAGGTGGATGCATTCACATCATTTATGGTATCAAAGCAGGATAGCTCCACTAATTTGAATGTTTGTAGTGATATGAAATCATTGCAATGACATGAGAAAATATAATGGAAAAATTAGTGATGGATTAGTACATGAATTTAGAAGAATTCAAAGAAAGAAATTAGAGTAGGAATTCTTTTGAATTTGGAGAAGTTGTCAGAGTTTAAAATAATATAGCAATAAATTTTCAAGAAGATATTGTAGGAAAATATGTATGCACAAAGAGGATCTTGTGTAAAGGAAAGCTAGGATATAGTAAAATTTCTACAAATTGAATACAATTGTAGCCAAGGAGAAGAGATAGGTAGAATTGTTAATAATAGTTTTGAGAAAAGATTGAGAAGACTAGTTGGAGTAAAAATCTTAGAGGGTTTTATAGGATAGAACTCAGAAGTTCTCAGACTTGTAGATCTAATATATAACATGGTATTTATATTTTTAAGCTAATTTGGGAAGAGGAACTATTCATTGTAGGTAGCGGTAGAGAAAGAAGAAAGAAGTGTGGTAGATACTATTAAAGTAGAAGAGTGATTCAAATTTATGAAGGAACAAAATGAAATATATGTTTATAAAAAACACATAGATATTGTGAAATATAAGTTTAATAAATAAATAGAAAATGATGAAAATTGTTTACATGCAAAATGAGAACAAACTAGCATGTGCGATGGTATCCTATCTCTGAGAAGAGATGTGATGGTTACATGCCTTTTGAACTATGTTACAATGAGGCTCTTAGGAATTTGTTTGATCTAAAATAAATGAGAAGCATGAAACATCAATAAACATAATCATAGGATATGAAGTGCCAAACGTTTGTGGGCCCTAATGGGGTTAACTGGAACAGTAACTTCCTAGGGTTGTAACTTTGGCATGTGATATCTATTTGGTGTGTACAATAGCCTATTAGAAAGGTCTATCTAAGGATAATAAATTTCAATTAAAAATGTAATACTTGTCTCACATTTTCTTGTTTCCCCAAAAAGCATTATTTATTGCCTCAAAAATACTCTAGAATTTTAGGACCTAAAAAACTGCCAAAAGTAGAAAATTGTCAAAATAGGAAGCTTTGTTGGAAATTAGGAAACTGATAGAAAATAATGTTGCAGATCCAGGTTGAATAGGTGAGTGACCACCAATATCCACCTGGATCATTCGTCCCACTTAGGAAGCAAAGTTCCCCATTATGTTGAGTGCCTCCATGAGATGGAGAAACTTATGCTAGACTTTGTCACTAGTATTCCACTTGCCTTGGTGCAGGAACTACCTAACTTTGAAAATCTAATACAATTGGATCTTCTATTGATGAGTGTTCTTCATTTGTGTGCCTATGATCCCGATCAGTTGTTTTCTATTCAATGAAATCTTGGTTGAGCTCTATTGGTGTTAGTTTCTCGACAATGTCTCATGTATCCAATAATGGTGGAAAGTATGGTTAGAGGTAGTCCACATTGAATATTGGGTGCATGCCAAGGAATGGGGTCATACTTAGCTCAAAAGTGTTGTCACCAATAGATTTGGGGATCATTTAAGACCCATATCAAAGTGGTTAAAGATTTTGATGAGCTCCTGCATGGTGTTCCTTCTGCAAATGCAACCAAACCATGCCACCCATTTGAAACTTATGTGGCACATGGTGTTGATCATGACATTATTTGTACATAGTATTAGCTTTATCCAAGATGTCAACATGCTAGTGAATGTGCTGAATGTGTTAAATAGACATGGTGGTTTTATCAACTTCAAATTGTACATGCGCATATTCTTCTTATGTAGTTGCAAGAGGCATTGTAAAATCAATGGTTGGAATTTTAGGCCCACTTGAAAGGGGTTGTGGTTAGTTGAGCTATGAAGAGCTCCATTGTAGTTGTGTTAAACATAGGGGAGACTTTCATGCCATGTTTTTGTTTACTTAGAATTCTACATGTGTAGGATGTGCATAATCATCATGTTGAGGACCATTGTATGGCCATCAGTCACAGGGTCGAAGGAAATTGACATGGTGCACTTGGTGTCCAAAAATGACTAGAGGCTCGACCAAAATGTGCTTAGGAACCAGATATCTTGATCTATTATGATAGTATGCAGGATCCCAAAATGTACCCACACATATTCAAACAAGAGCTTGGAGGTGGCCTCTATTATGATACTCTTCTTGTAGGTAGCCAATATGTCCATCTAAGAAAATATGTCAATGACCACAAACACATAGTCATAACCATGCTTTGTAGAAGGAATTCCAGACATAATTCCATGAGATGGATTCCTAAGGCTAACCAGTTGTAGGCAAGGGCATGTACAAGCCTTGCTTCTTAATTATTTTCATAGAAATGGCATAAGAAGTGCACAATCTAATATATTTTCAAACATCTTGTTTAATTTTCGGCCAATAAAAATACTTTTGCAAAACTATCACTATGTTATCCATGCAAGTGTTCCATGTTAACCAATTCTAGTGAACCTCTTAAATCTACTTGGCATGCTTGCTTGAAGGAACACAAAGTTGTCCCAAGTAGCATAATAGTACATCATGGAGGTGGAAGTCTAGATCTTGGTGATAGAGAAAATTTAACTCAATATTTGTGAAGCACTTAGCCCTTTTGAATTGGTCAAGATTTTATTCAGTCCTAACGATCAATGCATAGTCTCTATGCCCCATCCTTCATTTTTGTGAATACGATTGGGCTCCCATAAGGTGAGGAACTTGTTTGGATGTTCCCTTTCTATAGAAACCCCTGGATTTACAACTTGATTTCCTCATATTCCATAGAAAAGTGGCAGTAGATTGGCCGATTAGGTAGAGGTGCTCCAAGAGCCAAATCGATTGAATGCTTGACCTAAAAGTGAAAAGGTACCCCTATGTGTGAGGAGAAGATGTCCTTGTACTCTTACATGAGCTTATCAACTTTCTTCTACTTGATCCAAGAACCCTTTCTTGGGGCCATGGATATGGCCACGATCTTCCCCTTACTTTGAGAGTGAATCAGGAAGAAGACAAATTTCATGGTATGGGAGATGATATTACTACAATTCTTAGTAGAGATGAAAGAAATGGTGGTAGGTGGGGCTACCTCTGGTATATTGTATCGCTTTCTTCACAAAGTAATAATAACAGTATGATATCTAGACCTATACACAACATGATGCTTCCACAAGTATGGTTGGCCTAATAAAAAATCACAAACTTCAAGGGGATTAATATCACACAATAGCTAATCTGTGAAAGGCTTGATGTGTAGAGAAGATGAAACTATTGGTTGATGTGGAGTTCTCAACCTTGGTGGATCCACTAGATGGTGTATGGTTGTGGGTGTGGTGTTTTTAATACGCCATACTTCTTAATGAATTCTACTGAGATGAAGTTATTTTAGCTCCCGCTATCGACAATGAAATACAACAGACAACCCTTCACCCACATTTTTTATTAGAAGAGGCACTCACAGATGAGCACCATGTGGTGCAGGTAAATTCTCAGTATGGACACAAACAATACCTCTAGCCCGAGAGAGTGGGTCTAGCCACAAACAAACAATCTAGAATCAAATAAGAGGGCCTGCTTCTTAGAAAGCTATTTAGATTGGTGATGATATTGCTTCCTTACTCCAACTTCTTTTCATTTCCTTTCTTTGAATACCTGAAACAAGCAAACAAACATGATAGCACACAAATTGCATTTAGTCTACTTAACAGGTCAAGGAACATTAAGCCATCAAATGTAAGATAACACTTCAATGTAGGAAATCAATTAATAGTTGTATTTATATAAGTTCAAAAAGAGATTACAACCAATGCCTTGACGTTGTTGGTCTCCTTTGACGTATCCAGGTTCCCACACTTCTGCTAGCATCTCATGGATAGCCCCAAAAATGGAAGTTTTAGGGCCTCTTCCCTTTAGTCTCAAACCAAAAAAAACACACTATTCTCCCCCAAACATAAACTAGAGAGCTACAAGCTATAGATGTCTTGTTGATTATTCAAGCTCCAAAAATACTAAGATTGAAACTACATCCAAAAAGCTAGTTCAGCTTGGGAAAGGAGGAGCTTATATAGCTTTGATAGAGGGGAGATGGTTCCTCTTATCATGGGTGAGGCCTTATCTCTTGGGTTTGTTCCAACCTGATAGGGGAAAGGAACCCAAACTGACTTCCTTGGCTCCATCCAGCCCAACCATTTACCAGCCTTCCGTTACGAAGATTCTAGACCTCGAAGCTTCAACTCCATATTTAAGAAACTTGCCAAAAGAGGATCAGAGTGACTAAGACAAGGCTCAGTAGCACTAATTGGCACTATTCCCAGTGTTAAACTCCGCATATCAACTTGGGGGTTGAACTAGTCATTAGCACTGGTCTTGTAAACTAGGGTAAAAGGAAGATTCTTGGGAAATGATGCAAAGGGAAATGTCCTAATCATGAAGAGGGATACAATGGGAGTTTCTTTATGATGGGAAAATGCATGAGGGTCACTGTAGAGTTCCTCTAGGATCATGGAATGGGGAGTATAGGGACAGTGACAAAATGTTGTGTAACAGATGCCCCCTAAAGTGTGAAGGCTGAACTAGAGTGAGGGGTGAAATGTTTTACAAGTAGATGTGGGGAACCAGAGTCTGTCGTCAGAAATCATGTAAGCAAGCATACATGTACATATATGAAATATGATGTTCATGCCTAATAAATGTGAGAGGCATATAACAATACATTAATCTATGGTATATGCACAACTATCCATTAAGAAAACGATCATGTGCATGGATCCTCGGCATGGAAGCAACCATATGAGTGGAGGGATCATATGAAATAGGTCCATGGCATGGGTGCAGCCAACCATCTAAAGAATCATGTATATAATCATGAATGACTCATTACTCCTCACAGCCTGGACTTTTGTAACCTAAGCCCAGGGTCTTACGCTCCAACACGAACTGATCAAAATACAAATTCTAGCATGTGAATAAATGTGTTGAAGTCGAACATGTTAGGAAGTCACTTGATTAAGGTCAATGATGTGAACCATTAGCAAGCACGAGAGAAACCACCAATAATTATAATCGTTCTCAAGGTACCAATAGCACCATTCACGGGGTGTGAATCAGGAATTAAAGTCAAACACTCATGAAATCATTCGATCAAATACTAGTGATGAAAACTTGTCATCGAGTGCGAAGAACTTTCCATTGAGGCATGCAAGCTCTAAGGTATTGTAAAGGAGTTTCTAGATCAACCTCCTAGATAATGAGCTAAAGCTGACATGAATTGATCCACCGAAGGAAGGTCATAATGAATCCTTCATCATCGACATGAAATGGGAACACAATGAATGAGAATAATCCAAGATGATCAGCCAATGTACAGGTAGGAAGATTTCTCTTGAACATATGGATGACACAACTATGGAGTTTGGCAACATTTGACATCATAGGATCAAAGGTCATGGTAACATGGCAGAGATCATATGCGAGGTTTAAAATGGATAACCCAAAACGTAGGGAGGGAACTGACAGAGTGAGGATGTCCCAAAACCCAACATGAACAATAGATGAGTGTCAATGTTCAAGAGCGATAGACTGCCTCAAGTGAATACAACTGATGAAATACTTCCAATTTTCCCTCACCATTTCTGGTGAGTACCCCAGTTATTTTTACACAAGCTTGACGGGGATAGCATATGCTTGTAATATAAGTCCATCCTTCAGATGAATCTAACCTAGTAAGATTAATGAGCCCTAGGAAGGAGAAGCTCATGTTTGTCATGGTGATGAATCCGATGTCGTTTAATGTTTTAACGAGTTCGACAAAGGTGTAACTCGGTATCTTTTTCATGTTTAGAGAGTTTGAAAAAGACATAGAAAAGAAAACTCTGCATGGTCCCTTATCGTACATTTGTGTCTCTTGAGCTTGAAAAGGTAGAAAATGATACTTGAGAGAACCACCTGACCATTTCAATCAAGGGGTACCTTTTACGTAAATAGTTTATCCCAACCTGAAATATGGGTAAACATACACTGGGTAAACAATGTTTTTCAACCTTTAACGAGTTCAAAATGATAAGAGATCGACAATCTTTTTCTTTTTAAAGAGTCAAAAAAGAGCTTAAAAATCGACCCCCCATTTTTTTTCTCCTTTACGAGTTAAAAAGAGAAAAATACTGGGTAATCTTTTCATCTTTTACAAGTCATAAAAGAGCTTAAAGGTGACTCGTCTTGGAGGAACGAGTGGTATAAAGGGTAGCAACTGGTTCCGGAATGGAGGAACTATTCAAAACATGTAATGGTCAAGAGGTTGGCTAATAAAATCACTCATTGTTGCAGTTCCTCAGGAAAATAAAAAACAACCAAGTGAAAGCATATGATCGGCCAAAGAGATGGTGGGGATGGAATAAAACAACCAAGTTTCATCTAGCAGAAATCAGCTGGTTAAAATTGCAATCACGAGATGTAAATTAGGCATGGGTTCATTTTTACAAAAGCTTGAACCATGGAGAACTCTACTTGGATTTAGTTTCATGTTTACACAAGCTTGAAACAAAAAACTATGCTTGAGATAAGTTTGCATGCCCCCGCATAATGACTCAATTCAAGGTACATGCCCCCTAAGCTTCAGTTCATTCAACTAGGTGAATGGAATGAAGGTTCACTTTCGAGATCTAGGAAAGACTTGACTGGGATTTTATGAGATCTTAATCAAAGAATCGATTTGGAAAAGGGAGGTGCTTCATTTTTTAATGAGGTTGACAGAGTAAAATAACTATCCTCAAGACCCTTGTTTCATTTTTTAATGATATTGACACAAGATAAGGAACTATTTTCATACTCCTTGATTCATTTTTTAATGAGGTTGTCACAAGACAATGAACCAACCTCATGACTCCTTGTTTCATTTTTTAATAAGGTTGACACAAGACCAGGAACTATCCTCACAATGTCTGTTCATAACCCATAAGAGAACATGGCTCCCAAGAGGTCTTCACTAGACGGAAGAACCATGCTCTGGGAGCAATACATGTCATTTGGTACAAAAGACAAATCGGGTTCTAATGCCCCTTATACATAATGTATAATACCATCTGTGTGATCATCAACAGATGCAAAGACGGAATGGATAGCCACATAATTGACCTATGGTGGGGAAGGTACTACTTGTAAACAAGAGCTGATAGGGGATGATGGTTGCAAAGGAGGCGCTTGGTGACAAATGAATGACAGTTCATCAATAGTCATAATTCGCCCTTCGTGCGGAACACAAACCACACAGAAAAGTGAAGAAACAAGAGCTCACATGACATAAACATAGTCGCATCCAAGAAGAATATTGAAATCTAAGGGACCTTGGACTACCATCATGTCCATATAGACAATCTTTCCTCCCAAAGTAATAGGGAACTTCGGAAGGATCCATAAGGGTTGACTAGTTCCTCTGTTGAAAGCCAACAGATTCTGGGTGACAAGTGCAAGCTGTGGGGAACCCAAATCTTGCCAAGTAGTAGAAGACATGATGCTAACAGACGTGCCTTCATCTAATATAGTGCCATGGAATACCATATTATAGGATTGTACTGTGATCTAGAAAGGCAGATAAGATGGAAGGTGGAAAGTAGTCAATTTACTCTAATCAAAAGAAACGACATAACTACTTGGGGGGGGGTATCATATGATTTCCCCCATGATCTGCAGCAATCGGAGAATGAATCTCCTGAACAACCAGGATGGGAGGGTCACCCTTTGATTCATGAGAATTTGAGGAGATGAGAAGAACATGAGCAGTATGATCACCACTCTCTTTGGGAAAAGAGTGAACAACTGAAGGCAAAGCCAAGTTGACACTCTTTTCGAGCAATGGTTGGTCGGGAATAGACACAAGAGAGTCATGCTTAAGAAGAGTAGGATGGGCAAGAGATGAATCCAAGTTAATCTCTTTACCAACTAGGAGAGGGTTGGAAGAAAGGCTTTGATAACCAACAAGAAGTTGGGGTTGAGGAGCTGTAAGGTTTTCCAAAATTTTGGAAGCTTTATCCATAAGAGGAAAAAGGTGAAGAAGATGCTTCCCTTCACATAACCTATAGGGGAATCTAATATTTTCCTTCTTCTTACGATCATTAGCTGAAGGTGTAGCATCAACATAATCTCCAGAGGTTGACGGGGATGATCGATTCAGGTCTTGAGACCATACCTCTAAGACTATAGGAATGCTAGGACAATCTCAAAGGACATGGTCACCCTTACATAGCCTGCAAGGGAATTTTACCTTTCGTGGAGGATCAAAAGGTTTGTCTACAGGAGGTGCATTTGGAGTAACCACTGCACGGTTGGCTTCTCACTTATTTGTCTTCTTTTTCTTCGTCTTCTTATTCTTCTTCTTAGCCTCCTAGTTACTAAATTTCAAACTTTCACCAGGTGAAGTAGAAGAGGAAGGTGAAGAAATAGGGGAAGAAGGTGAGAGGCAGGGAAAATTTTAAGAACCACCTTAAATTTATATGTATAATAAATGGGTTAATCCCCGTGATACATAGGAAAAATGGGAGGCGATTTTATCAATAATATAATATGTATATATAATTTTTTGGTGAATCTCTCACCAGATTATATTATCTTGTATAGTGATGGAGAATCTTTCACTGAATTATAAAATCTTGTAAGATCTTGGCAAATCTTTTACTGAATAATAAAACATTGTGAAGTCTTGGCGAATGTTTTGTTAAAGTATGAAACCATATATGATAATAAGAAAACATATTCATTAGACTGTAATATACAAATATACATGTTTGGAAAAAAGAAACATAATTTTCTCTTCCTACAAAAAATGTTCCAAGGTTCAGTGGCCATGTTTTTCAAGGTTCTTACAATACACTCTTTCATATCCTTCTATTAGTTTTGATAATATTCCACAACAAAGTTCGTGTAGGTGTTGATATTGACAACGAGTTCTGTCAAGGTAGGAGAGATTAATCATTTCTCTACAGCTTTTGTAAAGCTACCACTTTTTTCAAGTTATCAAATTTCTTTCTTATTCCATAGACTCCAACTGCAAGATAAAAAAAACACATCAAGTTTGTTTACCCCAACATTCCAACAAGTAGCAAGCCCCAACTATATTATATAAGAATGTATTAGGTATCCCAAAGGCTTGAAGGGGATCTAATTGAAAGAAGTGACCATTGTGAGAATCCTTCCGATCAATATATGAATATATAAATGTAGAGTTATTATTATTTTAATTGGAAATCTTTAATTAATTAATAAAAGTTAATTACGTCTCTTCCAATCTAAATTGCTTATTAGCATAATTCACTACCATCATAGGTCTCACATTTTTTAACAGCGTTGTAACATGTAGATTAATTTCCTTTTTGGTGAACAATCTCCATCTTTTCGGAAAATATGGTGCAATGGCTCCAACCCCTATAGATCATTAGGACAAACTAAGAATAGCACAGAAGATGAAAGGTTGTACAAACCAGCTTATTTTTCAAACAACTAATCCAACATTAGTACTTAAACTTTTTCATGAAGATATCATATTGAGAATGTTTGAAAAATGGTGAGAAATCTTCTGCGAGGGTGATGCAGAAAGAGTGATAAGGTTTCATTGTTTTGAATTTTTTTTGTTAAATCAGAAAAAATTAAAAACCAATATTAATGGATATATTGGTATTTTTTACTAAATTTCGTGAAGTGACTAAATCTAGCTTTAACCATTCACCTTAAGATGTTTTTACAGTATAATTTCCTAAGTCTATTTAATATCTTCGTTATCATAAAAACCAACCTATATCCATCTTAACTCTACATCTACCACTCTTAGGGGGATGAAATCTATTTATCCCTCTGAGCACTTGGTAGACCTAAAATTAAGATGGATCTAAGATGATAGAATTTCCCTTTTAAATAGTCTATGCTCACATGAATACCATGGTATTACCATGGGTCAATAACTTGGGTTATCATAAACTTGGAGCTTAAAAATTACTATTAGTAATTTATAAAAATTAATAAAATTAATAATTGATTTATATTTTATTTTTTATTTTAACCAAGTTAAAATGTTTAACATACATTAAATTACAACATTCATTTTTACTCTTGATCCACCAAGCCCGAGAGGGATCAAATATTTTTTCACTCTATGCTAGTTTGCATATCATGATATTTGATTCCTCTTGGGGCTTAGTAGATCCAGAGTAAAGATGGATCTATGCTGGTTTAATTCCCTCTTTTAAATAAGCTACATTCCACGTGAATACCATGGGTCAATACCATGTGCCATTTTTATTTTTATTAATACTAATATTAGGGTTAATAATGTTTTTTTTCATGGTATTAATAATAATCTAGCCCGTGGTATTTGACCCATAGTATTTTTCCCATAGGTTTCACCTAAATATAACGCACTTTTTTAGTGTTCATAAATATAAGGTGACTTATGGAGTAAATATAAAAAAATGTTTTATTTGTTTACCATACCTCTCGTTTATTTATATTTTTATTAATTTACCATACCCTTTTACAAATATGGTATTTGGCCCATACGATTCACTTAAATAAAACCTCTTTTTTGAGCCTTCATAAATAGAAAGAGGGTTATGGACTAAATATAAAAAGAGGTTTCATTTATTTACCATACATCTAGTTTATTTATATTTTTATTTATTTATCATACCTTTTGAGTAAGTATAAAAACAGGTTTTATTTATTTACCATACCTCCACTTTATTTATATTTTTATTTGCTTACACCCTTGCATGTATATAAGGTGACTTATGGAGTAAATATAAAAAATGTTTTATTTATTTACCATACCTCTCATTTATTTATATTTTTAAATTTACCATACCTCTTTTATAAATATGGTATTTGGCCCATGGGATTCACTTAAATAAAACATATTCTTGAAAATTAGGCGAATGGAAGGTTGTAACTCCTAATTTCAAGGGCTAAATTTACCTTTTTTACCGTCTCCCTTAAAATAAGGTGAGCTATTTGAGGCGATTTGTAAAAATGTACTATGATACAAAATATTTTCCCACTAAAAATTTAAAACCCCTTAATTTCGCCAAAGGGCGAACATTCGCCCCTAAAATTTTTAGTGGTGAGAGGTCAACCTTAGAATCACCGTGATGTGTTTGAAATGAAGGAGAGGGTTGGGCAGGGGTCGGGACTATCGAGACCACCGAGGTCGAAAATAACTAGATAGGTAAACCAATGGTTAACCCAAGGAGGGGCAACATTGTCATATAAGGAGCACCAACATTTCCAAAAGAAGGAAAAAGACTAGGATTCCATCCGAGGGGAATCCTTAACTGGTAGACTTTGGAAATGTTGCCATTGGAAACGACTTGAAAGAATCACTAAGGAAGATTACTTTAACCAGGAATATTTCGTGGGTAGTTAATTTTAAGAGGCTGAAACAAAACTTTTCCTTTTCATATTTTAAGAGTCGAGAAAAGGATGAAAGGTGACTCTAGTTGCTTTCAAATTTAAAATGAGCTCGAAAGGACAAGCACTCGGTGATCTTTTAAATTTAAAGAGTTAAAAATACCAAAATGACTACTCAGAATAATATAGGCAAAAGGGACTATCAGGTAACTGTGAACTAAAAAATACCTTCCGGTGATTCAAGAAGTACAAGCAGGAAATCTCCCCAAATGGTGTGTTCGATGTATCACGTTTACAAGGCAGAAAACTCACCTTCCTATAGATAAAGGATTGCAAACCTAGTGGGGTCTCCCTTTTTATATGCGGCGGTATGGGGCACACAAGTCCATACTAGTGTTGTCTAATGTTGAAGCGAGCGACAACTTCTAGGTTTAAATACGCTAGAACACATCTCTAGCTTAGACCTCTAAATACAAGTGTTAAGTTTCAATACTTCCTTAGGTTAATTCAATAGATTTTAACGATTTATCTTGAATTAGGTTTCAATTACAAGGCCTTACTGCTATCAACTAAAAAAAGTCCTGCATGCATCTATACGAGAAAGGAAATCTTTGTCTTCGATGAAAGTTAACACTAATTAAGAGATAGAGAACACATAATCAATGCAACAATCAAAGAATAAAAGCTTTCACTAATAAATCTCCAAAATTCAATGAACCTTCCTATCAAATTCACTTCAATTAGTCCTTTTAACAATAAAGAGAATTTGTGGTGTAGGTAAATTCTCAGTGCCAACACAAACAATTCCTCTAGCTTGAGAGAGTGGGTCTAACCACAAACAAACAATCTATGGAAAACTTCCTTAAGCTAGAATCAAATAAGAGGGCCTACCTCTTAGAACACTATTCTTCTTGGTGATGATCCTTCTTCCTTACTCCAACTACTTTTTGTTTCCTTTCTTCGAATACCTGAAACAAGCAAGCAAGCAAACAACAACAACAAACGTGATAGCATACAAATTGCATTCAACCTACTTAACAAGTCAAGGAACATTAAGCCATAAAATGTAACATAACACTTCAATGTAGGAAATCAATCAATAGTTGTATTCATATAAGTTCAGAAAGAGATTATAACCAATGCCTTGACGTTTCTGGTCTCCTCCGATGTATCCAAGGTCCCACACTTATGCTAGAATCTCATGGATAGTCCCAATAATGGAAGTTTTAGGGCCTCTTCCATTTAGTCTCAAACCAAACCAAACATGCTATTCTCCCTCAAACATATACTAAAGAGCTACAAGCTATAGATGTCTTGCTAATTATTCAAGCTCTAAAAATACCAAGACTAAAACTACATCCAAAAACCTAGTTCAGCTTGGGAAAGGAGGGGCTTATATAGCTTTGATGGAGGGGATATGGTTCCTCTTATCATGGAGATGCCTTATCCCTTGGGTTTGTTCCATCCTAATAGTGGAAAGGAATCCAAAATGACTTCCTCAACTCCATCCAGCCCAACCATTTACCAGACTTCTGTTACGAAGCTTGTAGACCTGGAAGCTTCGACTCCATATTTAAAAAACTTTCCAAAAGAGGATCGACACGACTAAGAGAAGGATCAGTAGCACTAATCGATGCTAGTCCCAGTGTTAAACTCTACAGATTGGCATGGGGGATGAACTGGTCATTAGCACCGGTCTTGTAAACTGGGGTAAAAGGAAGATTCTTGGGAAATGATGCAAAAGGGAAATGTTCTTCTCATGAAGAGGGACATAATGGGAGTTTCTTCATGATGGGAAAATACATGAGTGTCATTGTAGAGGTCCTCCGGGATCGTGGAATGGGGAGTACAAGGAGACTGAAAAAATATTGTGTAATACACTAGTATTGTAGTAAGGATGTTCCAACTCCTAGGGCTACTGACTTTACTTCCTCAACCCGGGGATTGTACAAACTTGGAGGTGACAATGTTGTATACATAAATAGATGTAATTGGTCTACTTTCTTTCACTGTCGATTTGGGTTGATAGACCAATAGGGTTTCTCAAACCAACCTTCTATTGACTAGAAGAAGTCTAATTACCAACTTGAAGAAGGGAAATTTACCCTAATTGGAAGAAAATAAATGTTGTCTATTTTATGAAGGAAAGACTGAAATAAATGCTTGCAAAACAACATGAAATCATCTATCTATTTACTAATATAATTTTCTTGCAAAAGAACCCTATTTTAACACATGTGAGGTATTAACTAATCTAAGCATGAAATCTGATCTAAATAATGCTAACTGTTGTGTGCAATAATAAATATAAATAACTTTTTGTTCTTGTCCTTTTGCTTGAAAAATGTAAATGCTAATCTTGCTTGGTTCTTTGGTATGGGGGATAGATATGAAGGAAAAAGAGGAAAATGGTTCAGATGACTTGGAGGGAAATTAGGGACCTAGTCGAGGCTTTTGGTGATGTTTTTTCTCAATTCGGGCTCAAAATAGGCTACTGTAGGTTTTCCTACAGGATGTCTATAGGAAGTATTAGTTCACCTACGGGATCCCATGTTTTACTACAGGAACAGGCTAAAACCTTAGGGAGTGGTCTAGAAGCTGGGATGGAGCTTAGAAAAGGTGAATAAGGAGGGAATAAGGCATAGCAGTGGTAGGCACGCACATAGAACTCAAGCCAAAGCTTTAATATGGTTGGATTTTCTCAATGAAGATGACAAGTTTTCCTCATAAGTCAAGAATTCAAATTGAGATCTTAGTGACTTTTGGCAATCATGGGTGGATATGGCTTGGCTGAGGCTAATGAGATCATGTCTCCGTGCAATTTAGAAACTCCTGCAACAACAAACATCATTCTTGGCATTCATATATAAACTCATCAAAAATAAGAAAGGTTTATTCAAGTAAAAGAAAACAGAGTTATCACCATTTACTTGCTAAGTTGATGCATGGAAATGCTTGGCACCAATATGAAAATGAGATGAAATTAGTGCAAAACTTAAGAGATCAGAAAATATCAATTGCAACTTTTCTATGAGATTACAAGATAATGATCTATTTAGCAAGGAAACCCTAAATTACACAAAAAGCAAGAATTCTGTCTTTTTGGGCTATATGAGAAGTGTTCCTCAAACCATGATCCCGGAAAGGGAGAAATGAGGTGAAAACCACTTGCTGTCTGCCTTTTTGGAATGTATTCTTATCACTATAATGCTACTGTTAGAACCATCCAAAAATGGAAGAAAACTAATTACATCTACCAATGCTTGAAAATTAACAACACCAAAATCAGTTTAACATTAACTATGAAGCTAACCTAAGCATGCATATATAAAAAGAGGAAACTTTGCCTGTAGGGTTGGGCCCTAACCCAAAAGCTTCAGCCCTCTGAGTCAACTCAATGCTGGATCAAGGGAATGCTACTCATTTTCATTAAAGAAATAAAAAATACATAAGAGTGCTTGGTTACAATTCAACTCGAAAATTGCTTAGCTATTTTGAACAAAAAAATATGAATCCTAATGAGGCCGAAGACCTCTTGATTTATACAACTGAACTTACCAAAAAAATCCTTAAATCTAGGGAGGCTTGGCTCCTATCTCAAGATCAACTGGTCTTCAACTATCACTGGCTTGGCTGCCAATGAACTTCATGACTCGGCTGCTTGCAACTCCAAGCTGATGAGATTTGATTGAGGAATCTTTGAGTGAGTGAGGAGTTAAGGAGGGAGATCTTATCTCATAGAATCCCTCTTGTTTGTCTCCATTTGAGTTCCTACACTTTAATTAGCCCAAAATTTTCTCCAATACCTCTAATCAATGCACATTAGACCACTAGACATGACACCTCATCTTTTCTCTCCTCATTAAGCAAAACATAATTAAAAAATGTAAAGAATGATGAGAAAAGTTGATTTTACTAAGTTGGAGATGCATTAAGGTACATATAATTTATCCATTAATGAGCCTCATCATCACTGCCCTAATGAACATGTTGCTCATCCTCTGAGCAACTTAGTCTATGTCCATGTCTTTCATTGCTTTGGTGGCCTCCCTTAATTCGAATTTAAACAGGAACAAAACAAATTATAGATATGACCATAAATACAGAGATGCAACAGAAATAATACTTCACTTCATTGATGTAAAATACTGAAATATGCTTACAAACAGAAATTGAAATAAACTAGCTCAGACGATGGTAGCTTATCTCTGAGAAGAGATGTGGCAGCTACATGCCTCTGAACTGTCTTACAATGAGGCTCGAAGGCCTATTTATTGTTGAGAAACAATAGAAAACCCTAAAAATCCAAAAACCTAACCCTAGGTGATGAAGCGCCAAACTATGGGCCCCATTTTGGGTAAATTGGTACATCAACTTCCCGAGGTCGTAACTTTGGCATATGATCTCTGTTTGGCACGCATAGTACCTCATTACAAAGATATATATAAGGAATACAACTTTTGAGTGAGAAAATTGGTCCATGGACCAATGTTGCTCCCAATTTTCCCAAAAAAACGTTGTTTAGGGCCTCAAAATAGCTCTAGAAGTTCAAGACCCAAAAAACTGCCAAAAATAGTAAATTGTGCCACAAATAAGGAAACTAAAAAATTGAAAGAAACAATGGTGGAGGTCCAAGTGGAATAGGTAGGTGGCCACCGATTTCCACTTGGATCATTCCTCTCCCCTTAGAAAGGAATGGTCCCTATTGCATTGAGTTCCTCCATGAGATGAGGAAACTTCTATTGAACTTGGTCCCTGGTGGGCCACTTGCCCTGATGATGGAGTTGGCCTACTTTGACAACTCGATATAGTTGGATCTTTTGCTATCAGGTGTTCTTGCTCTATGTCTCCATGATCTGATCAATTGTGGCCTATTCCATGCAATCTAGATTTAACTCTGTAGGTGTGAGTTGTTCCGAAATGTCTGATGTGTCTATCAATGGTGGGAAGTATGGTCGAAGGCAGTCCACATTGAACATTGGGTGCAGGCCAAGGAATGGGGAATGCTGAGCTCAAATGCATTGTCTCCCACAAGCTTGGTAATGGTGTAAGGACCATATCAAAGTGGTCTGTGTTTTTGATAGGCTCGAGTAAGGCATTCCTTTTTCAAATGCAACCAGACTTTGTCGCCCACCTAAAACTTGTGTGGCACCCGATGTTGATCATGTTGCTGCTTATACTTGGCAATTTATTTCTCTAGAATGTCGTGTACCTGTTGGCGGATATGTTAGATGTGCTCAATGAAGTTTTTTGCCTTATCAGGTTCAGATTGGACATGAGATGAATCTATCTGAGTAGTTGCAAATGGGATGGCCACATCAATGGGACATAGTGGCTGGAATCCCAAGCCCACCTGGAAGGGGATGTGGCCACTCGAGCTGTGGAGAGCTCGGTTATAGCTGTGCTAGACATAGGGGAGGCTCTCATCCCATGTGCGTGGATGCTTTGAGTTGTACAAGTGCATAATGTGTGCGATCATCTTGTTGACAACCTCCGTCTGACCATCAGTTTGGGGATGGAAAGTTGTGGATTTAGTGAGCTTGGTATCTAGCATTGACTAGAGGCTGGACCAAAATGCATTGAGGAACTTGCTATCTTGATCTGAGATGAGAAAATGTGGGATCCCAAAGTGTACCCACACGCATTCAAAGAAGAGTTTAGCAATGGCTTCTTTTGTGATATTCTTCTTGCAGGCCGCCATAATGGCCATGTTCAAGAATCTGTCAAAAACAAAAAAAAATGGTCATTGCCATGCTTAGTAGAAGGAAGGCCCGACATGTAATCCATGGATATGGATTCCCAAGGTCAACAAGCGGTAGGCAGTGGAGTATAGAGGCCTTGATTCTTAATGGTTGGTTTGGAAATGGTGCAGGTAGTGCAGGATCTGATGTACTTTGCGACATCCCGTCGAAGATTTTGCCAATAAAAATACTTATGTAGTACTGCAAGCATTTTCTCGACCCTGAAATTCCTAGCAACCTGACTATAGTGCACTTCCCAAATCATCTTGGCACGCTCGCTTGAAGGAACACAAAGGTCACCCAGGTGGCATAACAAGGCATCCTAGAGGTGAAAATCTGGAACATCCTGACCCTATAAGAGTGTCTAGTGTGTGTGGCCGAATTCTGGGTTGCTTTTGTAGAGAAGTAGCCAATCATAAGTCTTGTGCCCACAAGAGTTGAGCACAGTGGTTAATGCCATGATCGATGGTTGGCTGAGGCAGTATGCAACATTATTGGTGCTACCATTATTATACTTGATATTTAAATGGAACTATAGGAGGCATGTGGACCACTTCTGATGGCCATCATTCTACAACTTCCCTTGTGTCTGTATGAACTACAGGGGCCAATGATCTATGTGGATGACCATTTCCTTCCCCAAAATGTAATGCTTCCATTGTAGGTAGGCCTGCACAATGGAATACATCTCTTTGTCATAAGTGGGATACTTCCAGAATATGTCTAAAAGTGTCTCACTATGATATGCCACTAAATTCCTGTGTCGAGTAAGGACTGCCCCAATAACATAGTCAGAGGCATCTATCTCGACCTCAAATGGCTCTCGAAAGTCTAGTAATGAGAGCATTGGTGTTGAGCAAAGGTGATGTTTCAACTCTGTGAATGCTTTCTGTTGAGATTCAAACTAAAAGAATTTTTCTTTCGCTCCTCCCTTGGTGACTTGACTCAATGGCCAAGTGATATGAGAGAATCCCAACACAAACTTGTGGTAGAAATTGGCAAGACCCAAAAATCTACAGAGCTCTGTCAGAGTAGTTGGAGCTAGCCAATCCCGAATGACTTGGATCTTGGCTGGATCCACATGAACTCCCTGTTCATCAATAATGTACCCCAGATACTGAACTTGGGCCATGGCGAAAGTGCATTTCTCCAAATTGGCACATAGATTTTGTTGCCAAAGTGTTTAGATAACCTTTCAGATGTGATGGAGGTGATTTTCCCAACTTTGGTTGAAGATCAGGATGTCATCCAAGTATACTACTAAAAATGAGTTGGTGAATGGCTGCAAGATGTCATCCATCATCATCATGAAGGTTGCAGGAGCATTCGTCAACCCAAAAGGCATAACCAACCATTCGAAAAGGCCCTCCTTGGCTTTGAAGGTAGTCTTCCACACATCGGAGGGTTTGATTGGTATCTGGTGATATCTTGACTTCAGGTCGATCTAGCTGAAATATTTTCCCCCTTCATTTGGTCTAGAAGGTCATCAATTTGTGGGATCGGGTACCTATTCTAGACAGTGATCTTGTTTAGCACCTAATAGTCAATACAAAGCCTCCAAGTCCCATCCTTATTTTGTACCAACACGATTGGACTCCCACAGGGCAATGAACTCAGTCACATGTGACCTTTCTGTAGCAGTTCTTGAATCTACTTCTTGATTTTGTCATTCTCCAAAATGGAGCGTTGTTAGATTGGTCCATTGGGTAGTGGTGTGTTGGGTTGTGTTATCTTTTTTCCACGTAGTTAATAGGGGGGTTTGAGGGGCACCTGTAACCCCACTTTATGGGGTCCGAGGAAGCGCCATAGAAAATTTTGGTTCTGGACCCTATGTTAGGTTGGGCAGACCCACCTATGGTTTTGTGCATGATTTTCACACATGTTTCTTGGACGCGATGGTTTTCACTGCATGGTATTCGATGCTTCGGCATGTATAAATATGTATTATAACATTGAAAGGAACATAATGAAAAATCAAGCTAGTAGTCCCAGTTTTGGGATCCAGGGGAAAATCTCTGTGTATATGTGTTTTATGTGTTCTGCTCTCGCATTATTTATTTTCTATGTTTTAGAATTCATATGCAGGTAATTTCTGTATGGGGTTAAAACCTACATTTGGTATCAGAGCTGATTTGGCTTCAAGGGGATGCCTTTGTTGCTGAGGGGTTTCGCTCGGGCCTGTGGTAGACCCTGTTCAGTGGGAGATCTGTGAGATCGATTTTGGTGGTGAAAGAAGATGGCGAGCAGTGGAAAGATAGAGATCGAGAAATTTAATGGTCAAAGTTTTGAGTTGTGGAAACTCAAGATGGAGGATCTGTTGGTGGATAAAGATCAGTGGATTGTGGTAGATCCGGGTACTAAACCAACGAGAGTGTCCGATGAAGAATGGAAGAAGTTGGATCGGAAGGCAAAGAGCACAATACGATTGTGTGTCTCAGATTCAGTATTGTTGAATATATCAGGGGAAGCTACAGCAAAGGCTTTGTGGGACAAGTTAGGGACTGTGTACCAATCTAAGTCTCTGGTGAATAAACTATTCCTATGGAAAAAACTGTATAACCTGAGGATGAAAGACGGAGACTCGGTGACAGAGCATCTGGATGCATTTAATACTATGGTAAGTCAGTTGGCATCTGTTGATATTAAAATTTCAGATGAAGATAAGTGCATCAGTTTGCTGTGTTCTCTACCAGATTCATGGGATAGTCTAGTTATTGCAATAGGTAGCAATGCAACTGCCTTACAGTTTGATGAAATAGTCTCAGCCTTGCTAACGGAGGAGATGAGATGGAAAAATATGGAGAGCCAAAATGGTGATGCCCTGTCTGTACGAGGATGGTCCCAGAACAGAAACAAAAATAAGTCATCGAGTGGGAGATCTAAATCTAGAGGGAGATCTAAATCTCCAGGAAAACCTGTAAAGGTGGTGTGTTGGAAATGCGGAAAGGAAGGCCACTTCAAAAGGGAATGTAAATCTAAAGCTCCTGACAAAGGAAAGGGATCTGATGAGGCTCCTTCTGCAGAGGCAAAAACCACCTCAAATGAAGGTGGGGATGTGTACTTGGCTTCTTCAAGTACACATGTAGATCATGAGGCATGGTTGATTGACTTAGTGCATCCTTTCACTTCACTCCCCATATAGAGTGGTTCTATGAGTATGACAAATATGATGGTGGTGATGTCTTCTTGGGGGATGACAGGAGGGCTAGAATCATTGGTCGTCGAAAAGTAAAGTTGAAGCTGCAAGGTGGAAGGGTTAGAACACTTTTGGGTGTTCTACATATTCCTACGTTAGCCAGAAATCTGATTTCTGTTAGTAAGCTGGATGATGCAGGTGTAAAAATAGTGTTCAAGAAGGATACCTGCAAGATGGTTCAGGGAGCACTGGTATTGATTCGGGGAGTTCGGATTGGAACTCTGTACAAGCTACAAGGTAGCACTATTGTTGATGGGTGCAACAGTTCCATGGTTCCTGAAAGTGGAGCAGAAAATCTAGTGGTCTCTATAGAAAAGACCATGCTCTGGCATCAAAGGCTTAGAAATATTGGAGAGAAGGGCCTTCGAATACTTCATGGTAATGGTATGGTAGAAGGTATGGGTAATAGCTCCTTGGATTTTGATTTCTGTGCAAATTGTGTATACAGGAAGCAGAATCAGGTGAGTTTCCCCTCCGTGGTAAGAGGGTGAAACATATATTAGAGTTTATGCACAGTGATGTGTTTAGACTTGTGAAGGTACCATCACTGGGTAAGTCTGTGTACTATGTATCATTTATAGATGAATTCCCAAGGAATACATGGATATATTTCCTTAAGAAGAATTCTGAAGTCTTTGATAGGTTTAAAGAATTTAAGGCTTTAGTGGAAAACCAGATAGAGAAGAAGATAAAGGTGTTGAGGATAGATAATGGTGGAGAGTTTTGCAATAAGGAATTTGAAGAATTCTGCAAGAAGTGTGGTATAGCACGGTAGAAGACTACTCCATATACACCATATTAAAATGGAGTTGCAGAAAGAATGAACAAGACGTTAATGGAAAGGGCAAGAAGCATGCTCAGTGGTTTCGGGTTAGGACAGGAATTCTGGGCAGAGGCAGTGGATACTGCATGTTACCTGGTCAATAGGTCACCTTCATCAACGTTGGAGGATAAGACTCCACAAGAGGTATGGACTGGTAACAAACCCTCTCTTTCACATCTGAGGGTATTTGGATGTGATGCATATGTACATGTTCCAAAGGAGAAAAGAACAAAGTTGGATAGTAAATCAGAAAAGTGCATATTTGTTGGGTATAAGGATGGTTTAAAGGGTTATATGCTTTGGAACCCAGTAACAAGGAAGGCTATGTACAACTGAGATGTGGTGTTCAAAGAGGTGAAAGGTGTTATTAAACATGAAGTCCAACCAAAGGAACCTGAGAAGATAGAGTTTGAGCTAAAGGAGGAAGAATCAGACTCTACAACAAAGGAGGAATTAGAAAATGAAGAGCCACAAACTCTAGATGTGAGAAGATCAGTGTGAGAAAGAAGGCAACCAGAAAGGTATCATCCATCTTCTTTCTATTCAAAATTTTCTTTGTTTGTTACTGATGATGATCCTAGAACTGTGAAGGAAGCAGTGGATTCAGAGGATGGAAAACTATGGAAAGAGGCCATGGTTGATGAAATGGCATCTTTGCACAAAAATGAGGCTTGGGATCTGGTGGAGTTGCTGGTTGGAAGGAAACCCATTGGTAGCAAATGGGTGGTCAAAAAGAAGACAAATGCAAAAGGAATAGTGGAGAAATACAAAGCTCGGTTGGTAGCAAAAGGTTATTTCCCAATGCTGGGAATTGATTTTGGTGATATTTTTTCTCTTGTTGCCAAGGTAACTTCTATTAGATTACTTTTATCTGTTGCTGCTACTTTTGATTTTGAGGTAGAAAAGATGGATGTGAAGACAACATTTCTTCATAGGGATCTGGAAGAGGAGATCTACGTGAAGCAACCAGAAGGCTTTACGGTGAAGGGTAAGAAAGAATTGGTATGTAAGTTAAAGAAGTCTCTATATGGGTTAAAATAGTCCCCAAGGATGTGGTATCAGAAATTTGATACAATTATATGGGGACTTGGCTTCACCAGAAGCAAAGCAGATCACTATTTGTATTTTAAATTAATTGGTGACCGTGTTATTTATCTGGTCTTGAATGTGGATGATATGTTGTTGGTTGGAAATGACAAAGAAGTTATCCAGGATTTGAAGACCCAATTGTCCTCCAAATTCGACATGAAAGATCTTGGTGCTGCAAACTATATTTTGGGCATGGAAATTAAAAGAGATCGGGCAAAGAGGAAGCTCTGGTTAAACCAGAGGAAGTATGTTGAGACAATATTGTAGAGGTTTAATATGCAGGATAGTAAACCGGTGAAGGTTCCTATTCCTATAGGTGTGAGGTTATCTGCTGAATAGTGTTCCAAGACACAAGAAGAGGAAGAGGACATGTCTCATGTTCCATATGCAAGTGCAGTCGGTAGCATGATGTATGCAATAGTCTGTACTAGACCAAACATTGCACATGCAGTGGGAGTATTGAGCAAGTTTATGTCAAAACTAGGGAAGGAGCACTGGACAGTAGTGAAGCGGGTTTTCAGGTATTTGCGTGGCACTAATGATTATGGTTTGTGCTACCAGGGAAGACCAGGATTCGACAGAGTGTTGGATATTCATGGCTTTATTGATGCAAACTGGGCTGGAGATCTGTATCAGAGAAGATCTACAAGTGGGTATGTGTTTAACCTATTTGGAGGTGCAGTCAGTTGGATGAGTAAGAAATAATTTGTAGTGGCACTATCAACTACAGAGGCAGAATACATGGTAGCCACTCATGCAAGCAAGGAAGCAGTTTGGTTGCAGAGATTGTGTTCAAGTATGGGGTTAGTACAGGAAGCTATAAGGATACTCTGTGATAGCCGAATTGCAATTTTCCTGGCAAAGAACCCCACCTATCATTCAAAGACAAAGCACATTGATGTTCAGTATCACTTTGTGAGGGATATGTTAGAAGACAAAAAGGTGTTGCTGGTAAAGGTGGACACTTTGAAGAATACTGCAGATGCATTAACAAAATCTGTGAGCTCTGAGAAGTTCTCTTGGTGTAGAGAGACAATGGGCATTTCAGGGCTAAAGAATGACTAAGCTCTCTTGTGGCCCCCTGTGGAAAGAAAACAACAAGTGGGAGAAAGTTGGGTTATGTTATATTCTCTCCACATAGTTAATAGGGGGTTTGAGGGGCACCCGTAACCCCACTTTATAGCTTGGGCGGACCCACCTATGGTTTTGTGCATGATTTTCACACATGTTTTTTGGACGTGATAGTTTTCGGTCCATGGTATTGGACGCGATGGTTTTTGCTCCATGGTATTGGATGCTTTGGTGTGTATAAATATGTATTATAACATTGAAAGGAACATAATGAAAAATCAAGCTGGTAGTCCCAGTTTTGGGATCCAGGGGAAAATCTCTATGTATATGTGTTTTATGTGTTCTTCTCTCGCATTATTTATTTTCTGTGTTTTAGAATTCGTATGCTGGTAATTTCTGTACGGGGTTAAAACCTACATGGTGCACTTATGGTCATATCAATGGAGTGCTTGACTTGGCAGTGCAGAGGCACCCCTGCGATGGAGGTGAAGATGTCCTCATACTCCTCCACGACCTTGTTCATCTGTTATTGTCATGCAGAGGGGCCTTGTCTTGATGTCATGGCCACCATCTTCTTCTTTCCTTGAGGGCGTATCATCAGGAAAACAAATTTCCCGATTTTTGAGATGAGCTTACTCCATTGTTTTTCAGTAACCAAAGAGATGGCGGTAGGCAGTGCTACCTCCGATATCATGTATAAATTATTTCCCAAAGTAACAATAATAGCACGAGGCCTTGACTCATACACAACATGTCGCTTCCACAAGTATGGTTGGCCTAATAATACATCACTAACATTAAGGGGAGCAATGTCACACAATACCTCATCCGTGAAGGGCTTGATGTTGTATGGAAGGCAACACTGCTGGTTCACACGAAGATCCCGTCCTTGGTGAAGCCACCTGATGGTGTACGGTTGTGGGTGTGCTATGGTCGGTAAGCCTAGCCACTTCATGACCTCTGCTGAAATGAGGTTCTTTTGGCTCCCTCTGTCGACAATGAACTGTATTGGGGAACCCTTTACACACATCTAGGAGTGAAAGAGGTGCTCCTCCTCCTCTGGATCTTTGGGTTCCTCCTTGTTGATCTTCGTGGTGGCAATAGTGGCATTGGGCTCCACATCGATAATCTCCTTCCCTTTGTCATTCTCCTTATCAGGTTCTAACTCAGAGTGGTAACATGCATCTGATTCCAAGGACTTGAGCTCAGCCACCAGTGACTGCTTGGCCCAACACTCACTTGTGTTGTGAGTGGAGCTCTTATGGAACTCACACCACTTTCTTGTGTCCTTCTTCGGCTTTGCAGTTTTTTTCTTTTCTTGCGGCTTTGGTGAGTTTTATGGGCCACCTCGCCTTAGATTTGTCCTTTGTTCAGTGGTGTTGGGGCACCTTTCCCTTGCTTCAGATTAGTAGATCCGAAGTCTCACTTCTTCTGTTTAAACTTCTGCTTGTTGTTGACAGCGTATCGGTACACCATGCCGAGTGAGGAGATGTCCAGGAACTCCATCTCATCCTAGATGTACCTATGTAGGCAGCCACGGTATTTGAGTGCCAAATGCAGCTCAAAATCCTTGATACCCAACTTTATGTGAAGGGTATGAAAAATATTGGTAAACTCTAGCACGTCTTGGTCCCTTCCCTGCCGCAAGGTGGTCCACTTTTTGTATTTATCCTCATAGCTTTTGATAGGGTAGTATTTCTCCTTGATGCAGTTCTAGAATGAATTCCACGTGGGTATGACTGAAAACAGTGAGGTTGTACTTTCATCCTTCTGGTCAAAGTAGGTTTCCCACCAATCCTTGACATGGGGGCAGCTTTGAGAAGAGAAAAAGTAATATATTTCCCAATCGAAAAAATCATGAATAGAAAAATACCCTTGTAGCAGATTTAACCATTTATCTACAATGTCTACATCTATCTGACCCTCAAATATGGTAATGTCAAAGTTAACTTGTACCTTAAAGGGTGTGGCACTTCTGAAGTAGCTGTTGTAAGTAGATTTGTCACCATTGGGTAGCCGCTGAAGGATTTGGGCAAAGTTGTCCATCATTGCATTCCTTTTTCACTCGAGGGCCTCTTTGAGAAATATTTTGATAGGATCACCTGCCCCCTCATCTTTCTTTTCATCTACCATGGGAGGTTGTCAGGATTTGCGAGGCTGGTCCTGCAAAGGTTTGACTAGTTCAAGCCCTAACTCCTTATATCCCGACCTCGTTGGGGACATGCAAAGAAATAAAAAGAAAGAGCAGACCGCTCTAATACCACTGATTTGGTTTTAAACAGGAACACAAAAAATTATAGATATCTCCATAAATACAGAGATGTAATAGAAATGTCAATTTAGCCATTGGAGACTCTGCTCAGACTATTTATCATGCTAAGCTGGATCTGTTTCTTCAACTTGTCCTGACGATGAACCACACTAGTTGGTTTGAAACGCGTCGAAAAATGGTATTCCATGTGATTTTCATCAAAAAATCTCTCATAAATAATACTTCATTTCATTGATGTAAAATACTAAAATATGCTTACAAACAGGAATTGAAATAAATTGTCTCAGGCGATGGTAGCTTATCTTTGAGAAGAGATGTGGTATCTACATTCCTCTAAGTTATCTTACAATGAGGCTCAAAGGCTTATTTATTGTTGAGAAACAATGGAAAACCCTAAACATCCAAAAACCTAACCCTAGGAGATGAAGCACCGAACTATGGGCCCTGTTTTGGGTAAATTGGTACATCAACTTCCCAGGGCCGTAACTTTGGCATAGAATCTTCGTTTGATGTGCACAATACCTTCTTAGAAAGATCTATCTAAGGAATACAACTTTTCAATGAGAAATATCAATTTAAGGACCTTTGTTGCTCCAATTATTCCCAAAAAAACGTCGTTTAGGGCCTCAAAACAGCTCCAAAAGTTCATGTCTCGAAAAACTACCAAAAATAGTAAATTGTGCTACAAATAAGGAAACTGAAAAACTGAAATAAACAATGGTGGAGGTCCAAGTGGAATAGGTAGGTGGCCACGAATATCCACTTGGATCATCCCTAGCATCCCAAGCTTCTGTTGTAGTCTCTTCTTCTTGTGGATAAAACCCTCAACTCCTCTCTTTTTCTTCCCACTGCTTTCTTTCTTCATCTTCCCTCTAACATACCTAAAAGGAATGGTGGGCTGAGTTTCAACCCAATCCAATTGAATTTGAGCATCTTTAATGTTTTCTTATACATTGGGACTCTCTCTAGTGAATCCCTTATTCTAACAGGAGAATGATATTCTTTGATCTTTAGGCTGTAGGGTAAGGTGTTCCATCTCCATTGGAAGGCTTACTAGTTGTCATCTCCTAGAAAATTTAGCATGCCTTCAAAATGAGTGACTGCTTGTTCTTATACAACAAGGTATCGTGGTGCAAGCTTGGGATCATTGCGATGAGGTTGTGGGTGCTGATGGTAGCCATTGGGTTAGACTATCCTACTTTGATGAAGGGATTCAACTTCTTCTCTTGCCGATACCCTTTTCATTTCTGTAGCTTTGGCTTCCTCATGACTCATTAAGGATGAAAAGGCCATTAGTTGTAAGTGCCCTAGCTTTGGATTTGGGTCCCACACATTTAAATCTATTAGAGATAAATTGTGTAGGTAGAACTCAGATATCTTTGCTCTATCTTTTAGGGTGCTTTGATCATAGAGGTCAATGAATTCTCTGTAGTCTTCGAAAGGAATAGTTCCTATTTGTGCTAGGGTTTTTATTTGAAACTGTAGCCATTGTTCTTTGATGTATAAGGCATATGACTTTGTTGGCATCTTGCATTGAGTTTCCTCCATGGATAAACTTGCCATAGTTTCCAATTAGCCTTCCTTTTCCTGTAGTTTATTTCTTAGCCATGTGTTCTCAGCCTCTAATTAGAATTTCATTATTGTTTCCCTATCTCTTATGCTACCTAATTCTCTACCCATTTCTTGCAGCTTCTCTTCCATGTGGCCCACATCCTCTACCCCTTTTTACTTAGTAATTTTTTAGGTCCCTATACTACTAGTGTAATCCCTTATTGTTATTAGTGCAACCCTGTTATTATATTGTTGTGCCCATGTATTCCCCATATTGTTATTATTGTGCCCCATAGAATCCCGCTATTGTTATTGTTATTGTTGTGCCCTTACATTATTATTTTTATGTTGGCTCTGATTATAATATGACCCCTTAGAATCCTATATATAGAAAGGAGGTATTGTCATTTGTATCATCCAAGAAGTTTTCATTGGTGTAATGTAAAGGAGGTTTCCCCCTCGAAGAGGCTGATTTCTAAGTTGTTGATCTATCTTTTCTATCTTTTTCTGAGCTAGTTTCATAACATTTGGTATTAGAGCTTTGGATTCTAGGGTTTCGACACTCCAAACAAGACATCATGGCATTTTATCTATAACATTTTCGCTACAAATTTTTGGAAGCTAAAAAAAACCATTTGAGCCGAAATCATTTTGAACCTCTGGTCTGAATTTCAGATCTTGTCTCGCTATATTTTTGAAGATATGATCTGAGGAAGTTAGGGATTTTGAAGACTCCCAAATTACATTCCAAATAGGTGACCTTGGGAAAATCATCATAACTTTCGCTCTGAGTATCATATTGAAATTTCATAAGAAGTTACAGAAATAGGACAGACTGTAGTTTTCTGTGTATCGTTTTTAGATCTAAAGTTTGAAACAATGACACTTTGCATATCATACAAGTTCGCTCTACTGAAAAATTATATAATCAGGTCATAGTGGGGGATTAGCCATACCTCTTACTTGGAGAATACAATTTTTATCAGACTAGTGGCATTGGAAAGAGGGATCAAAGGGATACTGGAGGAAGAAATTTAAGACCCTAGAGATTTGTAATTATAGAGATACAACAAATTCAATATCTAGCTTCTACAAAGAGAAAAACAATGTGTATTTTTTTTAAAGTTTTGCATAAGTTTGGGTTGGAAAATTAGTTTGAAGTTCAAAGGGCATATTGAAGCATAATTATCATTAAGTGATGCTTTGAAGAAAGAAAATGGAAACACCTAGTAAGAAACCTAAAAGCTCTAGCATGACTCATGAAGAAGAGGAAGAAATGCAACATGATATATCAAAATTACGAGACCAAGTGCAACAAATTTCACTCTCACAAAAGGTAACAAAAGCTAAGATTGATGGTTTAAAGAAAGGCATGGAGGCTAATATGAATGGTGTTGAATCTAAGATGAATGGTGTGGAAGCTAATATGAATAGCATGGACGCTAAGATGGATGGTATAGAAGAAAAGTTGAAAGGTAACAAGGAAGATTTGAAGATAGTTTTGACTAAGTTGCCACAAGAAATGCTTACTAATGGTGAAAGGTAGTAAAGGAAAATCATGATGAGAACAAAAGAAATTTTAATCATGATTTCATAGACTCTAGCATTAGATTGAAGATCCACCATGTTCCAAAGATCGATATGAGAAAGTCTGAGGGCAAGGATCCTGTAACATGGATACTACAGATGGAGCAATATTTTGATCTCCATAATGTACAAAACGCATAGAAGGTATACATTGCAACTTTATATTTGGAACCAAATCAGTTTGTATGGTATCGATGGATTTGATCTCATAAAAATATTATCACTTGGGAAATTTTTGGGGAAGAAATGATAGCACAATATGAAGATACAAAAAGCAACACGGTTTTTAGCCAACTGATAAACCTCAAACAAAAGGGTTCAATGAAGGAGCACATTGAGGACTTCCAAAAATTGAATATAAGGGTAAATGATATTCTAGAGAAGAAAATGATTGATTTCTTCATAGGAACTTTAAAGGACAACATTCAACATGAGGTTCGTCTTTGGGAACCTGGTTCATTGGAGAAGACATTCAAGTTGGAAGGAAAAATTGAAAGCGGAATTATGGAAACAAGGAATCCCATCACTCACAACTATAAATATGGAAGTGTTTTTTATCTTAGTCTTTCACAACCTACAAGGTTTACACCACAAAACTGGAATAAAAAAGAGAAAAAGGGTGTTGTTACAGTTGTGATAAAAAATACACTAAAGGTCATAAGTGTGATGAGAAGAAATTATTTTACATATATTGTGAAGAGGAGGAAGAAAAGGATCAAGAACTGTCAAAATAAGAGGATATACACTAGGAAATAACCCTAGAGAAAGAAGAAATGAATTCGACCATATCTTGTAAAGAATTGGAAAGAATTACCACTCAAACTCTCAAGATAAAATGACATATCAAGAAGAAAAGGGTTCAAGAAGTGAAAGATCACATTGAGCATCAAGAAATGAATCTGACCATATATTTTAATGCATTCGCAATAATTACCACTCTTCAAACTCTCAACACAGAAGGACATATCAAGAAGAAAATTGTTCAAGTAGTGACAGATCATATCGAGCATCAACAACAAGTTCTCCAACTTTTAAAGGATAACTCTAGTTTGGTGCAGAATCGAATGAAACAACATGAAGATCAACATTGTAGTGAAAGAAGTTTTGATGTAGGCGATTGGGTATTTTTACAAATACAACCATACAAAGAAATTTCCCTCAAGTAAGCTAAGAAGGATAATAAATTATCACCAAAGTACTATGGTCCTTACAAGGTGTTGCAAAAGATTGGTACTATGGCATACAAACTGGAGCTTGCTTCATATTCCTGAGTGCCCCCAATTTTCCATGTTTCATGCTTAAAGAAGGTTATAGGTGACAAGATCCCAGTTCAAACAATATTTTCTGAACTTGATGAGGAAGGAAAATTCATATTGGAACATGAAGCAGTCACAGAAACAAGAACTTGACAGCTACGAAATCAATCAATTTTAGAGTATCTCATTAAGTGGAAGAACTTACCTCATGGAGGACAATAATTTTATACAAAAGCATCTAGAACTACTCAAGCGTTGAGGAAAACATTTTTTGAAGGAGAGAGGCATGTTAGGGCCCTATACTACTAGTGTAACCCCTTATTGTTATTAGTGCAACCACCTTATTATATTATTGTGCCCTTACATTATTATTGTTATGTCGGCTCTCATTATATTATGACACCTTGGACTGTTATATATAGAAAGGAGGTCTTCTCATTTGTATCATCCAAGAATTTTTCATTTGTGTAATGTAAAGGAGGTTTTCCCCTCGAAGAGGTTGATTTCTAGGTCGTTGATATATCTTTTCTATCTTTTTTTGAGCTGGTTTCATAACACAACTTGCATCCACCTATTTGTCCTTGCTCTCTCTTTTTCAAGTTCAAAGAATAGAGGAATGGAAAAGTTTTGTGGTATCACCCTACCTCCTTCAATGAATCTATTGTAGGAGCCGAGGTTTGGCTGTGGGCTACGCTCCTTTAGCTCCTAGGCCTCTTCCTCTATTTTTCCTTGAGTAATTCCTTCCTATTTTCCTTCCCTTTGCCCTTGTAACCTTTCCTTCTCTTTTTTTTGTGTTTCGTGGAGGTTTGACATGGCTTCCTGTAGGAATTTTTTTGTTTCTTTAGGTCTAAATGTGTTTCCTGTAGGATACCTTTTCCTTTTTTTGAGGCTCACCTTGTGACAGGTCTCCTAACATAGGTGATTGGTGACTTGGGAGAGGCTTGTTTTGATGTTCCTTCTCCTTCTTTCTTCCCTAGAGGGACTACTTTCTCTTTTTGTTTTGGTGATTCCTCTATGACAATTGGAGTTTTGGTAGGGGTTTGAGGTATCCCTTGTCTAATCCATGTGCTCTTCCTTGTCCTGAAGTAAACTGGAGTTTTCCTTTGTCTCTTCCCCTTTGATTTGATAGGTGTACTTAGGGCAGTTAGAGGAGCTACTACCTCCTTCTCTGTAGGCTCTAGAGACACCCTTGGTGATTCTTCTTCTTCCTTGCTCTGTGTTTTAGAATTTTGTTCACCCTTATATACTTGATCCTCTTTTTCATCTTCTTCTCCATCCTCTTTGTCTTCTTATTTCCATTCTCTATTTTTTTCTCTTTGTCATCTTCTATTTCTTCTTCCTTGACATCTTCTGTTTCTTCTTCCTTGTCATCCTCTATTTCTTCTCCCCCCTCACTAGCAGTAGGGCTTCTATCATACTCAATGTCTCCAATTTCTCTTTCTTCTTGCATGTCTGTAAATGTTGACCATGAAATATGGATTCTTAAATTGTGTAGATCATCTTCGAGGATGAGTTTGATCAACCCATGATGTGCTAGATGTTGATGTTTTCCCTCTTCTACCTTGATGCTCATGTCTATCATTGATTATAACAGAAAATAAGGTATACTAAGTCTGTTATAAGGAGGTGTCTCTTCTCCAAATCTGATCTCATGTAGGAGTCTAAAGTGGTATCCATACACTACAGTGTATCTACCTTCATAGAAAATATACTTGATGATGTGCTAACTCACCTCATTCTAGGGATATGGAATGCTTTCCCTTCTAACCCCACTTTTGTATTCAATTGGTTCTTCTGCTTCCAATTTTTTTTTTTTTTTCTTTGCAAGAGTGTTGTTAATCTTGTCCTCCTTTCTCCATTACAACCCTAGGGGGAGTGTATTTATTCAGCTAATAATATCAAGGGTAATTGTTACTAACAAACCCTTCACTACGGCAGTGGCACTGGCTCTAGTGAGAGGTATGAGTGACAATGAAAATTCTCTAGTCACATCATCATCGTATCCCCTTAGTATCTCAAAGAACCCCATCCATTGATGCCTTGCAAATATTTCTACCAGAGGAGGATGCTGGTGTATTCTGGTTGTGTTGGTGGGCTCTCTGTTGTTGAAATCTCCTACCATAATTTTTGGAAATTCTTGTTTGAGTGAGGTTTTGGTGATTATAGTTTAAGAACTCTAGTAGGTGATAAGGTTTCAGACCTTATCCTTCACTAACCATCACATAATTCTCTCTGCGTTTATGCATATAACAAATACTCAAAATCAAGGAAGATTTATTTTTTAAAATGAAAAACACAGAAGGTATGGTACCTACCTCCCTTTCCTATGATCTGGTGATGAGAATTCTTGAACTGGTTTCCCTCGGTGTCCTCTTGCAACTCTATGTGATAATATCTCTATATCCTCTAGCCTTCCTATAGTTTCCTGTAGGTGCTCTTGTTTGTTACAAATGGTGATTTTTTCCTATAGGTTTCCATTGTAGGTATTCTGAGAGTATCTTTTCTTTCAAAAACTCCTCGAAGTTGCCTCTTCCTTTAGATTTTTAAAATAACTAGTACTTCCCATTGGGGTCAATGATTATTTCTATTTGTGGATGATTTCATTGGGTGATGTGTTGGCTGGCCATCGGTTCATCATATCACCTTTCCTCATAATCATCTCCCACTTTCATTCTCCATAACTTAACCACTTTTTGATTCATTCCCCTTGTTTTGATGTGACCTTGCCACGTGTGGAGTTGACTAACCCTTTTTCTTCTCATTATCTAACCGAGGGTGGCCAAGTCAACTGGCCAACTTCACTTATAGAATCAACTTCCTACCTCATTCCTATAGTTTAATCATATTCATACCTTTTAGGGAGTACTGGTGAGATGACATACTTGTTGGTCCTTTGCTTCACTGATGCATGCTGGAGAATGGTTCTAATTCATTGTTCTTTGACCTTGCTACATATTCTTCAACTCTATTTTTTTCTTCTTATTTTGTTGATGGGTTACTCCCTTGATGATGTACAGGTGCTAGATTTTGTTTTTTTTGAGCTCTGGAGGAGTGTCTTCATCATTGGTGTCCTTGTGCTAAAGGTTAATTGGAGTTGCTGTCATCTTTTTTGTGGAATAGGCTGCTACAAGAATTCCTACATGATGTCTTGTAGCTGCCTTTTTCTTGACCTTTTGAATCTCTTCTCTGCTTTTGAGGTTGAATGGGTCTTGAAATGAGTGGAGGATGTGGTTTTGGGGTGGAATATGAGGTAAGTTGTTGTGGCATGCATCTTTTTGATGTTTTTTTTTTTTTTTTTCTATTTTCTATTTTCTAACTTGATTTCTTTGATGGATGCACTGGTGACATTGTCATGGAGGGTGTTGGCTGAGGTATGGTGAGGTCAATGGCTCTTTTCATAACCCAAAATAGTCTCATGTCTCCATTTTTCCACTAGACTTTCGTTCCTAAACTTTTTGAATGCCTCCTGTAAAACCTACAGGAAACTCCTGTAGTATTACAGGGAATCCCGTAGAAAACACAATGTTTCTTGGAATTGGCATCTGGAGTGGAGTATGGATGGAAGAAAATGGGGATATGGAGAAGATGAGATGGATGAAGAAAACATGGTTTGTGGTAGGGCCCGATGTCCTCTGTAGCATGTGCACATCATCTTCTTACAAACCAGCATAAACATAATTGTTATTTTTTTGCATGCTTTTCTCTTTGTTTTTTCTTTTTTTTCTTCTTGTTTTTTTTTAAAAGACAACTAGGCTGCCTCAAAGGAGGTTCTCATCCTTGTTTCTTTCCTTGAGCACGTCAAAATAGGTTTTCACCTAGAGATATTCTATTTTTACTCTCTTTTTTAAATACTCTTGAGCTACCTCAAGAGGTTTTCAACCCAAAAGTTGAACACAGGTTCCTCATGGAGGTTTTCACCTAGGTCCCTTTATTTTTTATTTTTATTATTTATTATTGATTTATTTTTATTTCTTTTCTAAGAACTTGGTGAGGTGGAAGCTGAGAATTCTCCAATCACCATTACTGCCTTGTTGATGCTACTGATGAATTCCTACTTTGATAAGGGCTTTTTTTAGACCTTTAACCTGTAGCAATTGATAACAAAAGGGATACCTTCTGCATCGATGGCTCTTATCTGAACTACACCATTGTCATGGAACTTTTATATGGTCCCAACCATATGGTCATTAACTTTCCTTTGAAATATTTGTACTAGGAGTCATACAACAAGGCCTAGTCGCCTTCTTGAAACAATTTTTCCTTGATATTTCCGTCATGCAATATTTTCATTTTTACTTGACTCACTTCTGTGTGCAGGAGGGCATGCATCCCAAGTTCATCTAACCCATTCAGTTGGAGAAATATTTCTTGTTGTGCCCTTCTGATACCTAGATCTAGTTATGTTGCCATCCTTAAGGTGTTGTATTCAAATTCAATGGAAAACGAGGCTTTCTTCCCTTAGTCCAACTCATAAGGAGTGAAGCCAGTGGTGGGTTTCCAAGTAGTATTGTAATCCTAGGTGGCCTAAGCCACCAATCTAGATGCCCAATCCTTTTTGTTGTTTCTAATTACCTTGGTCAAAATGCCTTCCAATGCTCGGTTGGTTACTTCCACTTGCCAATTACCCTGTGGGTGGTAAGGAGTGGATTTTTTGTGCTTGATATTATGCTGGCTTAACATATTTTTAATCATGTGAGATGTAAATTGGCTACCTTGATCAGTGACCAACTCTTGAGGGTATCCAAAGTTATAAAATACATTGTCCCTAAAGAATTGAACCACCTTTTCTTTTGTTGCTACCTTGATAGCCTTGGATTCCACCCAGTTTGTTAAGTAGTCAGTCCAAACAATGATATACTTCTTTTCTCTGGATGGAGGGTCAATGGGCCCGAGGAAATCCATGTCCCACTTGTCAAATGACTTGAAAGTCACTTGAGGTTGTAGGGGCATTTCATCCCTGGGTGTAGTCTTCCCCATCCTTTGGCACCGATCACACTGGCTATTATACATTTTTACATCTTGGTGAAGAGTGGGCAAGTAATATCCATATTGTACTACCTTGAATTTTGTTCTTTTGGCTGCAAAGTGACATCCACAAGGCCCATCATGATAGGCCAGAAGGATGTCAAAGAATTCCTCCTCCCTGACACATTTTCTCAGAATTTGATACGGACCTAGCTTAAAGAGATTGCTCCCAATCCAAGTGAATGAGTCCATTTTTCTTATGATTCTGCTCTTTTCCTTGGAGGAAAAATTTGGAGGGAACTGTGCAGATACCAATTAGTTTTCTATGTCAGCAAACCATGGAGAGAGAATTGAAATGGTGAATAAATGTTCATTTGGTAATTGATCATCAACAATTCCTTCCTCCCCTGTAGGCAAAGTCAATCTTGATAAAAAATCCCGCACCTACATTCTATTTCCCTGGTTTATCAATAATAGTTAGATCAAATTGTTGTAATAAAATTGACCATCTAATAATTCAGGCATTTAGATCATGTTTTTTTGTCAAGTATTTAATTGCAACATGGTCAGTATGTACAAATGTCTGGTAACCAGTAATGTAATGTCTAAATTTATTCAATGAATGTACAACAAATGGGATCTATTTTTTACTTATTATGTAGTTTAACTCAGCTTTCAACAGATTCTTACGGATGAAGTAAATGGCATAAAGTAGCTTGTCATCTATCTGTCCTAGAGCTACTCCTATAACATTGTGAGAGGCATCGGCATGAATGTGAAAAGGAAGAGCACAATTCTGGCCTTGTAGAATAGGTGTAGTATTCAACTTGTCCTTTAGGGTGTCCAAGGCTTCTTGGCAGCTTTTTGACCATAACAATTCAGAGTCTTTGGCCAACAACCCAACTAAGGGAGAAGCTAACTTGCTAAAATCTTTTATAAATTACTATAGTATCTGGCTAACCCTAAGAAGCTTCTAACATCCCTCTGCTTCTATGGAGTTGGGACCCTTTTGACGAGGGCTATCTTATTTGGGTCTACTTGCAGTCATTCCTAGGATATTTAGTGACCTAGAATAGTTCCTGTAGCTATCAAGGACTCACATTTTTTAGGACTAAGGGATAAGTTCATTTCAATGCATTGTTTAACACCTTTCCTACGTTAGAGAGAGCCTCCTGGAAATCACACCCATAGGGTGTGAAGTCATCCATATAAATTTGCATCATGGAATAGCTATGTAAAGATACTCAGGCCTCCTCTATGGAAAGTGGTAGGGGAATTACATAGACCAAAAGGAACGACCCTATAAGCCAAAGTACCCCAAGGATAGGTGAAGGTGGTTTTATCCTGGCCCTCTAGGCTGATATGACTTTGATTGTACTGGTTGAATCCATCTAGGAAAGAAAATAACTTCTTTCCTACTAGACCATCTAGCACTTGGTCAACGAAAGGTAGACAAAAATGGTCCTTTGTGGCTTTGTTTAGCTCTCAGTAATTCACAAAAATCCTCCACTTTCCAAGATAGGGTAAATGAATCCTGCATCCAACAACTTCTGCAATTCTTCTTTGACTATATCCTTGAGAGCTATATTCATTCTCCTTTGGGGTTGGCAGACTGGCTTTCACCCTTCCTTGATGTAAATGTGGTGAGTACACACTGAGGGGTGCACTCCCTTCATTTCTTTGTAATTCGAAGAAAAGGCATCTAGATGCTCTCTCAGAATGTTACATAACTCTTCTTCTTGGTGTACAGAGAGAGTGGGGTTGATTTTTATTGCCCTTTCAGGGCCGTATTATATTTTATTGAAATGAGTAGGGTTTGATTCAGCTAATCATAGATCAATCCAATGGTTTTCCTTGGTTTCCTTGATTACTTCCTCTAGATACATGGTGTTTGGAGTTTGATTTTGGAGGATGTGTTCAATCCAATCATCTTCATCAGGTTGTCCCCCTCCTATGGCAGTTTCTAGGGTATAGATCTGGGAGGAGTAGACTTCATCTTCTTCCTCCTCTTCTAGCCATAAAGGTAAGTCATGTTCTAGGGATGACTCAGAAGGAGGGTACATGACCAATTGTTTGGATAGGTGCCCATTATTGATAATCATATTTCCAGCCTTGCCACTTATATAGGCATTGGTAGTGGCTAACCTAGGCCTCCCAAGGATGAGAGGATAACCATTGAATTTGGTCTTAGGCTGGAGAACTAAGGAGTCTATAGGGTATTCTTAGGAATCAATGGAGACTATCACATCTTCAACAATTCCCTTAGGGACTGCTTTCGATCGTTCTGCAAGCTGCAAGACTATTGTGGTCTTCCTTAATGATCCATGGAGATTCAACTTGATCATAGTGTCTGGTGAGCCTAGTATTGCAGCAATAAAGCTACAACTCCTCGAACTCCCTTCTTTAATTTTATCAACCTGGTAGTTCGTAACAAATTTGGAAGTGACGGTGCTGTATGCACAAGTACTAGCTCTTACCGCGGCTATCACTTGATCAGCTGGCACAAGTTTGCTAGGAGCTCAAGCCAACTTCTATGAGCTCTTAGAAGAATCTTTTTAACTAATGGATGAAAGCTAACTCAAAGGGGGATAATCTACTTGCAAAAAGAAACTGAAAGCGGAAAGGAGATGAAAACCCTAGCAAACCCTACTTTTACCAACTACCCCTACTGGTGCAAGAAAAATGATGAAAGATACAGAAAGGAATTCCATTGACTCTTAGAAAGGTAAACTACATGTGACTAAGCTACTTCTTAAGTGAAAGCTAAAGAGAAACATCTTTTTGTATTTTTGAGTAAGTTGGCAGAATTATTATGCATGTGCTTTAACTGTTTTTTTACTGTGCAGAGGTGGATTGGCGAAAGGAAATTCTTGCAGGAGGTTGGGAAGGTTAGAAGAGGGCCTAAGGGGTCCCTAACACCCTTCCAGAGAGTTTCACAGTGTTCAGATCTCAAGAAACTACTTACGTGAGCTTCTACAAGAAGTCTGCAGGGGTTCTACAAGATGTTCTGAAATTTCTACAGGATGTTCCGAAAAGAAGATTTTGGAGGGTTGATGGAGGAAAAATGGTGGGAAAGTGGAAATGGAGGTTGGATGAGGATGTTAAGGGGTCTAGGACCTAGTGAATGAGGCTAAGGAGTGATTGGATTTGGTTCAAGGACGGAGGGAGCAATGATGCACAAGAAGGTAGAAATTAGGGCAAAGGGAGAAAACGTAGCAAATGAGAGGCAAGAATATAAGTTGGAGGACAAAGCAGGTTGCATGGATGGGGTAAGGGTAGGAGAGGAGGTTTCACAGGTGATTTGCACGTGATTTTTCAAAACTAAAAAACAAAGAGTAAGAAAATCAAGGACCTAGCTACTTTAACCTAATTTGTCCTAAATAATAGCAAGGAAAATGAACAGCAGTTTATTTGCAATGAAATCATGTGAAGTAGCTATGAGAACTAAGAAATCATGAACCTCAACATGTAATCACAACTGGTATCAACTTCTGCAAATGAGAATCTAACACTAATAATTGCATGATGAAGCAAAAACAATGTTTTTGGTGGCAGCAAGGACACCTTGGTCCCAGATCATGGTCCCACTGAGGGAGAGGTGAGATCAGAGGTGCTTGATAACCTTTTTCTGAAGATCTTCTCTGTTATTAACCCATAAAATCACTCTAAACATGAAAATCCTTTTTAATCATCAAAAGAAACCTAAATAACAAAACAAGATTTAAATCTAAATAGCAGCTTTTATTCTAAGAATGCAACAAAAACACATAAAGGTAAACAAAGGAGGCACTGGGCACTTGGGTTGGGCCCAACCCCAAGAGCTACAGCCTCTTAAGAGAGATTAGAGCTGGTGAAAAGTTGGATTCATCTTTATTGAGCAAGAAATAATAGTTACATCAAAAACTGTCCACAAGGGAACGCTTGAAAGTGTGTTGAAATGCAGAGCTAATCTACTGCCTAAAAAATGACTAAAAGGACTAAAATCGAACTAAAAACTAGCTAACTTCTGCCTACAAAGTGGCTAATTGAAATGAGGCCCTAAGCCTTCTTATTTATACAAATTTAGGACCCCAACAGCCCTCCTAAACCATAGGAACTCGACTGCCAAAACTTGTAGTTAACAACAACTTTACTAGCCCTTACTCGACTGCCCTTGTGATAATCGATTTGGTGGCCCTTGAACTCTGAGCTGATGGTGGAGAATTCAAGGTAAGGGCCCATAAATGAAGGGGACACCTTCCTAAATATCCTCTCCACGAATTTGACTGCCAACTGCTCATTTAAACCTTTGATTTTGTCTCCAAATTGACCAAAAAGACTGCATAAAGCACACATTAGACTCGTTGGCATAATGACTAACCCAATTCAATCTATTAGCATAAATATAATAAAAAACATGCAATAAACTAATGATCATGGTGGATTAAGTCGAATTAAGAGGCTAAATGAGCCCATATAATTATCCATTTTTGGGGCTCATCAGTGTCCTTAGTCATTACATTGATGACAACCTGAAGATCTATCAAGGCATGGGGGAAAATGGTGCTATCAATGTGTACATATACTACAAGGCTCTTAGGGTCTAAATACTTCAGGAAAATTACCTGACCCAGTATTAATTCAGACATTTGTCCAATGACATTAATGGTAGTGGTGTCTCTTTTTCTCCTCCCTCGATGTTTGAAACACTTCTCTTTGATCAACTTGTTGTAAATTAGGACATCTTTGATAGCTTGGAGAAGCGGGATTTTAACACTGATTTTTCAACTCGTCGATAAGTTTAGTTTCTTCTGGGGTGTTCTGGAGTAGATGGGTTAACTTTTTAGGAAAAATGGGTGGATTCATTCTAGGAACACTTTCCTCTCTTTCCTCCTTACTCTCCTGAGGTGTAAATGGAGGTTGGTTATCCACGAGAACTTTCCCAGGTCTGAGGTTAATTACATGAATTTCCACAACATAGGAAAGGTAGGATGCTTCTCCACTATAAACTTGTTGTGTCTGTCTGTTGTTTGGGTTCAGGTTTGGTTTGGTAGGTATCTAAGGCTGTTTAGGTGGAGCAGGGTGTAGGATATGTGGTTGAGATGGAGGTGAAGGCAATAAAGCTGGAGCTTGGTTGTATTGGGGCCTCCACCCTTGGGGTGGTACATTCCACTGAGGTTGTGGAGGAGTATATGGATGAAATGGTTGGTTGGTCGATTGGGAATTGTATTGAGGTGCAACGAACCAGGGAGAAGGTGTAGACTAGGAATGATGAGCTAGGGGGCACCCATGGCAAATGTATGTGTTTTGATTAGGGTTGTAATATGAATAGGATGACCCTTGCATGTCCTGATAGTATGGTCGACGTCCATGAGGCCTCCCTTGATTAATGTAGTAGAGCTGTTTAGTCACCCCGTCGGTTCCCTGAGCATATTTCTATAAGGTTCAATGGAAATTCATTCTTAGGGTCCCTCCTTGTGCATCTAGGGCAGAAGATGGCTAATGCTCTATCTGCTTCCTCCTTCTTCCATTTGATTTGCATAGTGTCTATTTGTAGAGAAAGGGTTTGTAACATTTCACTCTTAAAGTCTTCCAACATCTTCCCAATTTCAATTTTTATGGATCTATTGGAAGAGGATGAACTAGCCACTACTTGACTAGCCCTACCATTCTTTCTAGTTACCCTAGAATGATTCTTGAAAACTACCTTGATAGCATCATAGGGTAACTATTAGATGTCCCCTCCTGACAACAGGTTTATGGTTTCTAGAAGGTCTTCCTCGATCCCCCTGAGAAGGACTAACTTAAGTGACTCAAGATCAAGTGTGCACCTAGACCTTTTATAGCTGAGATGGAATATTTCCTCATAATCCTCTAAGGACTCACCATATCCTATGGTCATTCTAAAAATTTCCTCTTTGGTATCTTTGGACCTACAATAGTCCCTATACTTGTTGTTGAAAGCTTGTTACATCTGGGCCCAAGTGGTGATACTATACCCAGGTAAACCCATGAACCAAGACAGGGTTGCATCCTTGACAGTGGATAGGAATAATTTCAACTTCTGATCATGAGAGGTGTAATCATAAGTTTTGTATATGACATAAAATTCAAACAAAAAAGTATCTAGATCTTCTGTGGTCAAGCCATGGAAGGGAGGAAGAGCAGAGGGGCTTATGTTTTTCATCTTGACTTCCCCATTAGTTTCTCTGATGGGAAAAGCACCCTCAATTCTTTCCCTGTCTCCCATTTCATTTCTATTTTCAGTCATTGTGTCAATTGGAATGGTTTCTTCTTCTTCCCCTATAGGCTCTTCAAAAATCTCTAGTTGTTCACCTAAGGGGTCCTCTAATTCACACTCACCAAAGAAGAGGGAAGGTTAGTTGTTTGAAGTGGTGGGGGTATTTGGTAGAAATTTTCCTAAGTTATCCCTATTCCTATGAGGCACGAAAGGAATAGTTTTTTGGTTTTAAGTTTTAAACTACTTGCAGAATTGAAAGAAAACAAAACTGAATTGCAGCTAATTACTGAATGCAATTATTTGCAGAATGACAGAGATAAGAAAAGGAAGGAAGAAAGAACAAATCACATCTACTAAAAAACTCTCCAGAAATGGTGCAAAAAATTGGTGAGCACCAATAATGTAGCAAGGACATTGCAACTCCTGGGGCTACCAAATTTACTTCATCAACCCAGGGTTCGTATAGACTTGGAGGTGACGATGATGTATACACAAATCGATGTAATTGGTCTACTCTTGTTCACTGTTGAGCTCAAGTGATAGACCATTAGGGTTTCTAAAACCAACCTTCTATTGACTAGAAGAAGTCCGATTACCAACTTGGAGAAGGAAAATTTACCCTAATTGGAAGAAAATAAATGTTGTCTATTTTATGAAGGAAATACTGAAAGAAATGCTTGCAAAACAACATGAAATATTCTATCTTCTTGATAATATAATTTTCTTGCAAAATAAACCTATTTTAAGACATTTTAGGTATTAACAAATATATGCATGAAATCTGATCTAAAGAGTGCTAACTGTTGTGTGCAATAATAAATATAAAATAACTTTTTCTTCTTATCTTTTTGCTTGAAAACTGTAAATGATAACCCTACTTGGTTCTTTGGCAGGGGGAATAGATGTGATGGAAAAGGAGGAAAATGGTGGAGATGAATTGGATGGAAAGTAGGGACCTAATCCAAGCATTCAATGATGATTTTTCTCAATTCGGGCTCAAAAAAGGCTACTATAGATTTTCCTAGAGGATATCTACAGTAAGTATTAGTTCATCTACAGGATCCCCTGTTTTACTAGAGGAATATGCCAAAAGCTTAGCAAGTGGTCTAGAAGGTGGGATGGAGCTTGGAAAAGGTGAATAAGGAGGGAATAAGGCATGGGAGTGGTAGGAATTTACTTAGAACTCAAGCCAAATATTTAAGATGGTTGGATTTGCTCAACGAAGATGGAAAGTTTTCCTCATAAGACAAGAATTTGAATTGAGACCTTAGTGAATTTTGGAAATCATGGGTGGATATGGCTTGGCTAAGGCTGATGAGATGAGGTCTCCCTGCAATTTAGAAACTCCTACAATAACAAACATCATTCTTGGCATTCATATATAAACTCATCGAAAACAAGAAAGGTGTATTCATGTAAAAGAATACAGGGTTATCACCATTTACTTGCTAAGATCATGTATGGAAATGGTTGGAACCAATATGAAAGTGAGATGAAATCAATGAAAAACCTAAGAGATCAAAAAATACCAATTTCAACTTATCTATGATACTACAAGATAATGACCTAATTAGCAAGGAGACCCTAAATTACACAAAAGAAAGAATTCTATCTTTTTGGGTTGTATGAGAACTGCTCCTCAAACCATGTGTTGGCATTATGATGCATGTGTTGTACTTGATGGCAAACAACTCATAGAAGATCAACTCACTTATATATATCTAGATGAATCTACGGAAGAGATATCAGATGACAATTCTCAGTATGACAAGTCCAAAGGGGGAGATTGTTGGCATTATGAGACAAGTGTTGTCCTTGATGGCAAATCACACAAATGATAAATTATAGTGCAGAAAATTTATTTGATAAATTATAGTAGAGAAACGTTCACGCACTTTTATGCAGAGAAAAGTTTATTCCATGTAGAGAAAAGTTCACGCACTTTTATGCAGAGAAAAGTTTATTCCATGTAGAGAAAATTTCACGCACTTTTATGCAGAGAAAAGTTTATTCCATGTAGAGAAAAGTTCATGCACTTTTATGCAGAGAAAAGTTTATTCCATGTAGAGAAAAGTTCACGCACTTTTATGCAGAGAAAATTTTATTCCATGTAGAGAAAAGTTCACGCACTTTTATGCAAAGAAAAGTTTATTTCATGTAGAGAAAAGTTCACGCACTTTTATGCAGAGAAGAGTTTATTTCATGTAGATAAATGTTCATGCACTTTTATGCAGAGAAAAGTTTATTTCATGTAGAGAAAAGTTTACGCACTTTCATGCAGAGAAAAGTTCCCTTCATGCAAGAGAAAAGTTCACACACTTTCATGGTTGGTTCATGGTATTAGTCCGACAGTTTTTGATCCTATGGTTTTGGTCCGTGGTATTGCTTCCAAAAGTGTTGATCTCACGCACTTTCATGATTGGTTCATGGTATTAGTCCGACAGTTTTTGATCCTATGGTTTTGGCCCGTGGTATTGCATTCAAAAGTGTTGATCCCAAGTATTGGGTCCGTGGTATTGTGTTATTATGGTTTTGGACCGTGGTATTGTGAAAGGCCTAAGACTATAAAAGAGGAAGGAGATCATTTGGCAAAGTATCATCTGAATTATCTGAATATCTGATAAAGTGCTAGATCTGGAATACTGTGATTGGGTTATGGTGCAGATTTGGATCTGAGCTAAAGAGGGATCTCACCGGTTGATGGAGAACAAGATCTAAGGATAGATCGGGATCAAATGGTTTGAAATGAACTATCTCTATATATTTGATTATGCTTATTCTAGATCTGTATATTGAAAAATGATCTGAACTGGGTATAACTTAAGTTTGAAATTGCTGCAAGTCATGTTTGAATATTTATAGATCTATACGTGGGTTGGCTTTGGTGTAAGCGCGTATATATGCAGGTTTGTTTCATTGTAGTAGCGTATACAATTTGAGCTATGATATTTGAAGTCACAGGTGGTTCTGGTTGTTGATGGGCTTTGATGACAGTTTAAAGGTGTCAGTATTCTGCATATCCTGTTTGGTTGATTGTGTTTAGCTTCAGTATTGATGGATGAGAACTAATATTCGATTAGGATCATAATGACTCATATTTATGTGATCTGATGGACTAGATCTAGGTGCTAACACATATATTATCCTTGTATATGTATTGATCTGGTGTTTGGGTGATTCAGAAGATTGATTGATTATGTGCTTCAATGATATTAATGGGACCAGTATGAAAATTGGATGAAACGTGGCCTTTCAGATTATGTGTTGTGCTTCAGGAGTATCCAGTCTGAAAATGCATGAAACGTGGTACCTGGAGGAGAGAAGATTGTAGGCCGGTGCCTACGTACTAGTATCTTAGCTAGTACAAGAGCTAAGGGGGTGGTAGCTCCCTTCTAGTAGTAGTTGAAAACTTTGGAGCATTGTAGCAGGTAGCAGCCTGCGTACTAGTAAATGGATCGGCTAGTACAAGAACTATGGGGGTTGTAGCTCCCTTCCAGGAGAGACTGGAGAACGAGAGAGGGTTGTAGCTCTCTGCAGGTAGAAGCCTGCGTACTGGTATAAGACTGCACCAGTACATAAATATTGTAAAAGGATTTTCTTATTAAGAAGAAGATTGAGATGACTTGCAGCAGGTGGTTTTCTCCCACATTGGGTTTCCACCTTATATCATGGTGTTCATGTGTGTGACTTATGTGTGATGATCTGTTCTATTTTACTGCACCTGTTTACTATTAATATGGTTGATAATGTTCTAATGCACTCATTAAGGATCAAGTAACTGAATCATAAGAAGTTGTGGAAGTAGCATATATGAATCTGAATATGGAAATGAAAATGTTTTATTGATGTGATAATATTGATTCACCCCCCCCCCCCCTCTCAGTATTATTTCCAACACCATGATCCATGAAAGGGAGAAATGAGGTGAAAACAACTTGGTGTCAGCCTTTCTGGAATATATTCTTATCGCTACAATGCTATTGTTAGAACTATACACAAATGGAAGAAAACTAATTACATCTACCAATGCTTGCAAATTAATAGCACTGAAATCAGTTTAACTCTAACTGTGAAGCTAACCTAAGCATACATATATAACAAGAGGAAACTTTGCTGCTAAGGTTCAACCCTAACCCAAGAGCTTTAACACTCCGAGTCAAATCAGTGTTGGATCAAGTGAATGTTGCTAATTTTCATTAAAGAAATCAGAAATACATAAGAGTGCTTGGTTACAATACTTCAACTCAAAAATTGCTTAGCTATTTAGAAAAAAATATCTGAATCCTAATGAGGCCCTAGGCCTCTTTATTTATACAATTGAAGTTAGTAAAAAACTCATTAGATTTAGGGAGGCTTGGCTCTAATCTCAAGATCAACTGGTCTTCAACCACCACTCGCTTGGCTGCCAATGAACTTCATGACTCAGCCGCTTGCAACTCCGAGTTGATGAGATTTGATTGAGGAATCTTCAAGTGAGTGAGGAGTTAAGGAGGGAGATCTTATCTCCTAGAATCCCTCTTGTTTGTCTCCATTCGAGTTCCTTCACTTTAATTGGCCCAAAATTTACTCCAAAACCTGCAATCAATGCACATTAGACCACTAGACATGACATCTCATCCTTACTCTCCTCATTAATCAAAAAATAATTAAAACATGTAAAGAATTATGAGAAAAGTTGATTTTATTAAGCTAGAGGTGCATTAAGGTCCATATAATTTACCCTTTGATGAGCCTCATCACTCACCCTCCTCCAAATCTTTGGGCTCACTCTTCTTTACCTTGATGGTGGCAATGGGGGCACTAGGTTTTGCATCAACTATCTATTCCCCTTGTTGGGTTATGGCTTAGAGTCGAAACATGCATATCATTATGAATCTTTTAGCTTCGTCACCAGTGAATGATTTGCATGATATTCACTTTTGTTGTGAATGGGGATCTTATGGAAGTCACACCACTTTCTTATGTCTTCTTCATATTCCCATTGCTAGTCTTTGTTGGTTGATTTCATGGGTTGTCATGTGCCATGTTGTCCTCTGATATGACTCTAGGTTAGTTTGTCATGCCATACCATCTAAAATATTTTCTTGGTTTTAAATTTTATGGATGACCAATGATATGGATTATTGAAAACAGGTGCTTAATCCTTAACAATTACTAAGCTAGATGAAAGGGCTGTTATTTTTCTAGCTATAGTTAATTGATTTTAAGTGAATGAATAGAAGAACATGTGGTGGTATAACTTGCTAAATATTCAAACAGAATATTTGGTTGGTTATAAGAAAAGAATACAGAAAAACAATGTTTCCTATAGAACAAAATATATTCAAACGAATGCAGATTTGTGTGATAATTAATTGATATAGGGGATTTTATAATAACAAATAGTCTTATAAGCTAGTCCCTAGTTATTTTTGATAACTTCACAGGGGATTTAACACTGATTGATACCCAGTCTGATCTTACCCAGATCTTTGCATACAGAATTGAATATATGAAGCAATACATAATGAAATAAGGACATATAAAAACTTACAAGAAGACAAAACTATAGAAGGCAAATTCAGAATCCTTTCATTAACTTTGCAAATCTATAGCTCAGTTAAAATTATGTTCTCAATGCTCATACAATGTTTCAACCCTTATAAACCAAAGGAGGAGTTAATTATACAAAAAGTTCTACTAGATATTTTCAAAACAAAATTACAAAAATAGTACAAAATTGTAGGAATTTGAAAAATCCTAAGTGCTTGCACTATCCTTTAGGAATCTGTTGATGATGTGGTCCCCAGAAAGTGTTGCTAAGTTGTCCTTTAGTTTTTCATGAGATTTACTCAATAACTTGACACAAGTGATCCCATCGGTCTTCATTTGGTGTGGAAATATTTACCAATTTTTTGTAAACTTCATCAACCTCGGTGTATTTCTCAAAAGTAGGCTTATTTACAAAAATATGTTTAATTTCATGCTTAATATTCAAATAAAAAAATAAAGCTTCTAATGCTTGTTTCCCTGTAATATGCCCCTTTATACCTACAAAGTTTGATTTATTAGTGGCTATTGTATAAAGCTTATGGCAGTATTATTCTAGACTGATCATCCTATCATTTGGGGCTACTAATCCTGGAAATGCTCTTTGATTCAGTAAATTAAATTTAAAATGAAACCTCTAGACTGAAGTATTCAAGGTTTGACACTTGGTCTCTAACTGATTCATCAACTTCTTCTTCTGCACCACCTTCTGGATTTCCAATATGGTTTCTGTTCTATCATGAATTTGAATCTTCTCCAATTCAGCCCTGGTTTTTGAGTTAAGAACTCTGATCATGTTTGTAGCCTCACTTGGTTTGTCTTTTAGTAGCTACTTTACTTGATCAATGGCTACCTGGCATTTGTTTATGAGTTCCTCCTACTAAAAAATGATCTGAATGGAAGGTCATACATCAGTTATGGCCTGACTGATATCTACCCATGTGATTTCCTTGGCCTGGGCCAAGGTCTAAACCATCAATGACTGACTCTGCAAATCTTCAATTCTTTTGTTCAACCTATGTGTTTTCTACATTTCCTCAACATACAAAATATCATTCTTTATTTTCTGAGCTTCCAGATTCTGAAATTTCTTATGAAGACTTTCATTCTCTTGCTTCTGGTGAGTGAGATCCTGTGAGAGTTTGTTCAAATCTTGTGTTGTCAATGAAGATTCCCCTGTGGCTGATGTAGATTCCCCTACTATTCTGGACACTGTAATAGGAATAACAGTGATGGGAGCTATATCTATCTGAGTAAATTGTTCTTTTCCCTTAATTAATTTCTCAATTTGCTCCTCCAGGGTTTTAATTTGTACATTCTGCTCAATTATTAGTTTGAGAATTTCTTCCTTGTGTTGCTCATTCTCTGCTATCTCCTTGGTCTGGGGCTCCTCTGTAGAAGGCAGTTTCAACTATTTTCTCAATAATGCAATGTATGTGTTCTTCTTCTTGGTGATATCTTCAGTAACTTTTACATTAGTAGGGTCATATCCAATTTTAATTACTATGTCCTCTAATGAATTAACGTTGTTGTCTTTAGCTCAAGATGATATTTTTTGAATCTTGAACTGTGACCGTACATTCGATAGTGAATTCTTAAGCTTTGATAATGCCATAGTAGTGTTGGTCATGGTTGAGAAAAACATCTCACTAGACTGCCTATGCATGTCCATTTGATCAATTGGATGTATTTGATTTTCATCAAATGTAAATATAGTTTTCTTATAATCAGAAGAACATTTAGGAAAAGGGACTTGAGCCTGCAGAAAGGCCATTTGCATTCTTCCCTTCTCACTGTCAAATGTTGTCAGCAACCTGTGCTGTGATGTGTTAGTTTTCTTCTGAAACTGTGCATAAACATTGGATTTCAAAGCATCATTCTTCTTCTTGATTTCAATGAAGTTAGTGAAAACATTTAACTCCTCCATTTCACTTGCTCTTGTTGATTAAGTAATTTCTAGCAAATTCTATGAAGTAGAAGAAGAAGAAGAAGGAGTAGTAATTACACGTTCTTTTGTCCCTACCAAAACTTGTGAATCATTCAAATTGATGATGATAGTCTCCTTCGAACCATGAGTTGTAGTTCCCTTCGATTCAATCCTTGATTTATTCTGGTAATAGATGAATTACTTCTTTCCAATTGTTGCTGATGATGATCCTTTCATAGGTCTCTTGTCATGTTTAGTTTGAGAAGTAGGAGCCTGAAGAGTAGAAGGAGGTAAAACCTGTTCTTCTACTTCTTAAAGAGTATTCTCTTCCCATTGTTCTTGATTTCTAAACTTCTCAATATCTCGCCTAGGTGTACGATTATAAGGAGTGGTTTTGAGTTCCACCCTTAAGTCTGAACTAATGTTGAAATGATCATAGGACCAGGTAAATCTCGGTTGGAAACCCATCTATTTCAAAATAGCATATGCCTCTAAGCTAGTTGATATGGTATTATAGATGAATGATCCAACCTGTGCCTTGATATTAAACTATGATCTCCTCTTCCCTGAGATGAAATGGAGCTCATTCACGTTCATCATTTGCCTAATATATTCCAAAGAGAAAATTCTGATTGGAACATATTTTGGCAACTTATATGGAGCCAACTTGCAGCCATATACTTGGATCTCTATGTAGTTTTGGTAAAGGTACCAGTCTCTTGTTCTAAATTGATCACTAAGGTGTGAGACCCTTTTAATTTCTAAGATGATCTTGGGTTCACTTCGACTGTTGAGGAGCTATTGAACTAGGTCAATGAAATAGTCTATGAAATCAAATACTCTGAAATTAGTTGAGTTGTTTCTAATCAATGAAGTCCAGTGAATAACTGCTTGACTCTCTTGCTAATCATCCTGCTTGTGCAAAATAATAGGCAACCCATCTCCCTGCTGAAAAATAAACATATGAAATAGAATAGAGGAGTATTTAGAAACTCCCTCAGTAATGAGATTCATCAATTGCTCATGCATAGCTTTAACCAAAAATTGACTGTAGTTATAAATGAAGGCAGTCTTATTTTCTTTGGAAAATATAGACAGATAGCCTAGGATAGCTTCATCTACCCATTGGTCCGATTGATACCCTAACAAGCAAGAAATAAGGGAAATTATATGTTCGGCTCTTTTAGGGAACATAGATGCTGGGTAAGGAGGATTTTTCATGGGAAGCTCAACATCTTCAGGGAGAAAGATCTCAAATATTTGAGCTCTGTGAGGGAAAGTCAACTTGTGATATAGGCCAATTAGGGATGTAGTGGAGAAAAAACTAAGAGAGTCACTGTCAGGTATCAGAAGAATTTTGTTTATGGTTTTTGCAGAAATAGTTATCAGAATGTCTCCATTATGAGCTACAATTGTTCTTTGTAAGGGATTATATTTGGATTGGCACCAGATAACTAGGTCAAGAAAGGAATAAGTTTGGGGAAACATGTACAAAGGTAAATTGGATTCCCAGAGGTTTATTTCATCCTCAAAATCAAAGTAGGTTTGCTTTAGCTAGTTGTGTAATTTGAACATGTCGAATTCACATTCGGTGTATGCAACTTTGAAGTATTGATCGGCTAATGGGATATGGTTCAAGTCAAAGGCATTAGAGGCCTTTGGGGTTTCTAGAGTTGTAGAGGAGCTAGCAGAGGGTTTATCCTTTTTCTTGGGAGCCATGGGTATAACAAAGTTGTAATGGTGCAGGGCAGAAAAATGTAGAGGTAGCTAAGAGGATACTTTCAGTTACAGGCTCGACTAAATAGAGAATTTGCAGACCAGAGTAGTGAATAGAAATAGTGGAATAGTAGTAGAAAAGGCAAGATGTAATAAGGAAGATGAATATTTATAAGGAATTTAGGATGACCATTACATTAGAGGTTGTTGTTGATTGAATAATCGGAAAGTTAATGCATTAACGGGAAGGAAGAGCAGTAATGAGAAAGGAATTAATGGCAGAAATAGATACACAGGAACGATTAAGAGATGTCAGTTGAGGGCATGTGTCATGGAGTGATTGGAGGAGAATGGCACGGGAGCAGTGACCATTGGCGTGGTATCAAGAAGTGCATGACTGTGGACGGTAGACTTCGGAGGGAGGGTAGTGGTAAGTCATTTGGAGCAAGGGGGGTGAGAAGAGTTGAGGGAGAGACATGTAGGTGAGGGGACCACATGGGAGAAACCATTTTTCACACCCGCCCTTGTTATCTCGTTTCTTGGTGAGGGGGTGTGAAGAGCTTCCCCACCATTGATCCAGGTAGGGAGGCTAATAACCGTTGATCTTCACCCAAAGCTTAACACATGCTAACAAAGAATTTTGTCTTTTTATGACTTTGGTTTAAAAGCATAAGAAACATATTTATTTACAATAATTAATCACCCTTTTTACAAGGTATTTAAACAATAATGAAAATTAATCTAACTAAGGGTGTGTTTACATTAGTTTCCCCTTTAAACTATTTAACTAATCTAAACCTAATTTATATGACTTTAGGCCAATTTTTTTAGCATATTGGGCATTTTATTTGTCCTAATCCAAGCTAATTTCTAATTTCTAATTTTCTAGAACAAAAATTTAAATGATCTTATCAAGATTAAACAGTTTGATTTAGATCATAAGAAAATTTTGTGGCATAAAAACAAGCTGCACAAAGACCTTTATTATTACAAATGGAATTTATTCATGAAGTGGCACTTAAACAAGCACACTTATTCAAATATTTTTTACTTTCTTTTGATGGGGTTCTATTTCATCTCTTTTTATTTTTTTATTTTTTCCATATTTTCAGTTTTTCTTTATTTTTTCATACCCTATTTTATAAAATAACAACTATCTTATCAAAAATAAATCATGTTACAACATGCCAATCCACCTTGGTTCTATCCTTTGTTTTGTGGTTTAGAAGTGCCCTTTACTAGCTTCGGGTTCATAGATCCATAGTCTTGCTTCTTCTGTCTAAAATTTTTCTCACTCTTAACAACATATTGGTATGTTGCGCCAAGTGAGGAGATGTCCAAGAACTCTATTTGTTCCAGAATCCATGGTACTTGAGCACCATATATCACTCAGAGTCCTTGATACCCAACTTCATCCATAGGGTATGAAAGATATTCATGACCTCTAGCACTTCTTGGTCCCTTTCTTGTCGTAGTGTGGTTCATTTTGTGTACTTGTCCTCATAGCTCCTTAGGGAAACTTTTAGAGGGTAATACTTACAGGAGGGCTAATATTCCATGCTTCTTCCAAAAAAAAGATTTGCCATTTTTCATTTTTTTCTAAAAGTGATTCACCCAAATTTTATCATATAAAATTATTTTACCTCACAAATAGTTAATATTATATATTATCTAATATAAAATTATAAATCTAAACCTTTTAATAAAATTATGATCAAACATTTTAAAATTTAGATATTAGAGACTAGTGAGATCCACCAAGGTTACTAAACTTTAAGATAAACTTCCATCCTTAAAATTTCTGTTGTAGCTGTTAATAGGGTAATATTGTTCCTTAACGACATCTCAGTAAGAGCCCAAGAGTTTACAACTAAAAGTAGTGAAGCTTCATCCTTGTCCCTCTACTCATAGTAAGTTTCCCACTAGTCCTTTAAATGGAGGGGGGGTGGTTTTAAGGAGTGAAAAAGTAATATTTTTCCTAATAGAAAAATTATGAACTGAAAAGTATCCTTCTAGTGAATTTAATTATCTATCTAGAGTATTTGTGTCTATCTAGCCTTGAAATATAGGAATGTCAAATTTAACTTGTACCTTAAAGATGGGGGTTCCCTTGAAGTGACTGCTAAATGAAGATGTTTTTCCCATTAGCATTCGCTGAATGATTTAGGTAAAATTATCCTTGATCCCATTCCTTTGTCACTTGAGGAAGCAATAATTTGAAAGGATCTCCTACTCCCTCATATTTATTTTCTTCCTCCATGGGAGGTTGTTGGGGTCAATGAGGTCAATCTTGGAAGGTCTCAACCAATTCCAATCCTAACTCCTTATACCTTGACCTCATTGTAGACATGCACATAAAAATAGAGAAAGAACCACTCTGATACCACTGATCTAGAGTTATGAAGGAATGAAATGAAACACATATTTAAGTAAAAAGTCAGAGATACAACAAAATATAACTTCTATAAATAAATAGAAAATGATATAATTTTTTTACATGTATAACAATGACAAATTAGCTCGAGCAATGGTAGCTTATCTCTGAGAAGAGATGTAATGATTGCATGCCTTTTGAACTATGGTACAATGAGGTTGTGAGGCATTTTTATTATCCACAAATGATGAGAAACCTTAAAAATCCAAAAACCTAACCCTAGGAGATGAAACGCCGAAAGCTGGTGGGCCCCAATGGGGTTAGTTTAAATATCAACTTCCCAAGATTGTAACTGTGGCATACAATCTCAATTTGGCATGTACAATATCCCATTAGAAAGGTCTATCTGAGGAAAAAACAATTGAACTGTAATCATAGCATTGGTCTAAATTTTTCCCATTTCCCCAAAAAGCACCCTTTAGGGCCGGAAAACAACTTTCGATGTTTAGGACTCAGAAAACTACCGAACATAGAAAAATGTCGAAATAGGAAACTATGTTGTAAAGTAGGAAACTAATAGAAAATAGTGTTGGGGTCCAAGTGGAATAGGCAGGTGGCCACCAATATCAACCTATATTAAAGAGGTTTTAATAGCTTATAGGTAAGGTCAGGTAGAGGTTATTGAGACAATTCTACAGGCTAAGATTGTGGGTAGAATTGTTGGAACAGCGAATAGAGTGTAGAAGCCTCACACACGCACACACACATACATAGTAGTTTCAACTCCTTTAATTCTTATTCAACTCACCAATTTTATACATCAATTCAGAATTATTTCATTTATTTCATCAATTCATATTCCTACATCCTTACATTCATTCCCTTTTAACATGAAAATCCTTCTTCTCATTCAAATTGAACCAATTATTTGACTCTATGATAGAACTTATTCACACTTACTATTGTGAATGAAAAACATGCACTTCATCATGTCATCTACTACATATTCAAAATATAATTTCCTACAGGATTTAATCTCTTTAATTTTTGTTATATACTTTTTTACCATATTTGGCACCTACATACCAAAATTTTCTCTCGACCTCTATTTTCAACAGCATCTCCAACCTTTCATGCCTTAATCTCCCTCTCTTTATAACCATATCTCTTTCAATACCATGAGTATTCATCCATGGTTTTATCCATAATATTCTTTCCTTACAACTATATCAAATAGTGATGACTATTTGACCAATTTGACCTATTTTTCTAATTATAATCTTGACACTGATGAGTGTTATGAGAATTTCCCCATAGAACCATACATCACGACCATGTCCATAGCCTTCTGATTCCAACTCCTAGGCCCTTCGGGGTTCATTATTTTTTCTGATGTGACCAAGGCTTCAAGATCACAACCTTAATTATTTAAGGGAATTTTAGTGCTGACATCATCATGATGGAGTTCTAACATCATTGTCACATGTGGCACCATGTGTGTGATGGAATGCACCATGTGGGTGATGGCATGTGTCACCTATAAATGTCCCACTTGGCTACCCTAAATTTCTAATTTATCCTAGCAAATGTCACTTATCATACTCTGCCACATGTTTGATGAAATTTGGTCTACACATCACCTATTATGTTGTGTCATGAACATGTGCTACCCTCCATGTCATTAGCATACCCATAATTCTTGTCTTCCTATCCTCACTACCTATACCAGGTCACCACCCATGCCCCAAAAATTCATTTTCATCTCCAAAATTAGATGGTTGTCAATTGATTTGTTTCTTACTTAAACAATGACTAAGGATCATCTCGGGGCCCCCTTTCATATACAATGGCAAATGGTTGGGAGGGGGGATATGAGATTTATCACTTCTGCGACTAAACTCCTCGCAACTTCCTCAAAGTGCACCATGAAAAGAATGTTGTCCTCTTGTATGTAATGATCAATATCCATCCTGATGCCCCCACATATTCCTGAAGGTTAATAGAGTGGGGTTCTAATTTTTGTTGTTTTTTGCACATGGAACCTTGAAAAAGTTTAGAACCCTACCATACCACATCATGTCCCCACTTGGCTTGCGAGCTATAATACAAAATCATCGTTGCACCACTCACCATATGCCACCTTCCAGTATTGCCACATTACCATTATCAACTACTCAGGCTTTTCTATATCACATGTGTCACATTGTTAGTGTTCCATGTCACTATTCCATGTCATCACGTTACCTTTATCCTCCAATCGAGATCCACTACCATGTCATATGGATTAAACATCATTGTGTCATTTTTCTTGGTAATGCCTTCAAGAGGTCAAGTTTCCTAGATACACTATTCAATACAAAACCATGCTTTACTGTAACCTTGACATGATCCTTTCTTCCACTTGAATCCAAATCCTGAATAATAACACAATACTGAGATTATGTTGATACAAAACCTCCTAGATATTCTATTCACTTCCTTGATAAGATTAGATGAATCTAGTTCTACAAAAAATTATACAACTCCATATTTCTTAAATGTGCTCAGATATCCCATATACCTTATCCAACATAAAATTACTTCACCTTAAAACAATTTTTCTCATCAATATTTAGGAGATCGACTAGGTGCCATGTACTTTTGGAAAGGTCTCTTAGAGGGATATCCATCGAAGCACTTTTCACTATAATTTGAACAATTTACCTGTAGTCTAGGTTTTATTAGTAATAATCATAAACAAACAAAAAAAAATTCCCCTAAAATTATATCCATTTGATGAATTTACAGCGATGACTAGATTTTACATCAAGGAAAACATGTTTCTCAAAAATATTTTCCTTTAGCATTGATGGCAACATTACCAAACATTGAAGGTCATTGATGGAAATACTATCACTTAGAAACTCTCCAACTACTGATACCAATTTTCCAATGTGTGGTTTCTTACACTTTGTTGTTTCTGCTTGAAGCAAACTACTGATCACACTCCCCTTATGCACACTTATCATTTTCTCCAATTTTTTCCAATGTTTGGGAACTTTCCCCTTTTGACATCAAGGGTAAAGGGTGTTGTGAATTCTACCAAGTCTACTCCATTATGAATGGATGAAGAATCTCCTTGGATTGTGCTCCCCTTGGACACAAATTTCTCAACACACAAATGTCACAAATTGAAAAAAATAGGTGGATATTGAAGAATCATTTACTGGGCATTCTTAGTTCCACTTGAACACACTTTGGTCCCACTAATGAGGATTTATCCTACTAAATTAAGTTTGTGGATAAGAACTTAAATTATACCCATAAAAACTACTAGTAGATGAAATATGTAGCTCATTTTCACATGATACAAAGAACTGAAAAATTCTCCATTCCATTGTTCTTCTGTAACACCCTCCTCTCACATCTACCCAAGCAGCTAGCCATCCAGGGTAAAAATGTGAGAAGAGGCCACTATGATATGATTCTAACCCCCAAGTCACGTTAAGGAAGTGGAATCGACATAAATACACCATACAGACATTAATTATCAACTACAAGGCCCTCAAGAACTAATCCAATACTTTAGACAACTTGCCTTGTGGTCCCACTAAATTTTAAATAGTTTGAGGCTCAGTTGCTCCCATGCTATAGACATGAGTGCGACCAACAACTCAAATTCACTCTCACAGGCTTGCCTGCCAACGACCAAAGACCAAAAAAGTCAATGTTATGCCATTGACTCTAGGATTTAAGCCACGTTTTTAGGCCTAGAGCCTAGGTCACTGCCCAGAATTGAACCATCTCTTCACATCAGTAAATTAACATGGAAATGATAGTACTAAAGAAAATACATGTTCAAGACCTTGATTGGACCCTTACTAGCCATAATAAGTATTTCGTGAGGCATATTGCAAATGTGTAATCTACATGTGTAATTAACAGTTCTGAGCATAGGGGTATCATACTTAACTGAGAATCACAAATAACCATTGATGCATCCACATGTCAACTTCCATTCCATCCATTAGGTCATACATGCATTGATCATTCAATTACAAGTAAAAATATTAGGAAATCCATACATGGCTGCTGTCATAAAACACATACATAACCAACATAATAGGGAAATAATTACTTCAGAAAGTACAACCATAGAGACCATGTACAATACATAAAAATTATCATATAAATACAATGAGAAATAACCTTTCATTGATAAATAAAAATCCAAACTTGAGATGGGACTTCCATGTTCCACCTAACCATATAATGGCTGAGCCAAATATCTCTTCAACCATTCACCCACGTGCCATATTCCAAGCATGAATGTGGGATCTCATATAACACATCAATAAAAAATCATCCAGGGCTTCCAAAGGCCATCCACCTTAGCCCATCAAACAATGATTCCACCACATGGTCAGACATCACAAAACCATGATCAGATTGGTCTCCATCCAAGCCTTCCAGGGCTTCTAGAGTGTAGGTTTTAACCTCATACATAAATTACCTGCATACGAATTCTAAAACACAGAAAATAAATAATGCGAGAGCATAACACATAAAACACATATACATAGAGATTTTCCCTTGGATCCCAAAACTGGGACTACTAGCTTGATTTTTCATTATTTTCCTTTAAATGTTACAATACATATTTATACATGCCGAAGCATCCAATACCATGGACCGAAAACCATCACGTCCAAGACCATGGAGGAAAACCATTGCGTCCAAAACCATGTGTGAAAATCATGCACAAAACCATAGGTATGTCTGCCCAACCTAACATAGGGTCCAAAACCAAAATTTTCTGGGGTGCTACCCCGAACCCCATAGAGTGGCATTACCTACACCCCTCCAACCCCTTGTGACCCCCACTATGCAATCGGCGCAACGAAGGGGGGGGGGGGGGGGGGGGGGTTCTGCCCCCCTCTAATCCCCTGGTTAACTACGTATGCTAGTCGTGGAAAGAATATAACACAACCCAACATTCTCCCACTTGTTGTTTTTTTTCCATAGGGGTCCACAAGAGCTTAGTCGTTTATCTAGCCCTACAATGCCCATTATTTCTCTACACCAAGAGAACTTCTCAGAGCTCACAAATTTTGTCAATGCATCCATAGTATTCTTGAAAGTGTCCATCTTTACCAGCAACACCTTTTTGTCTTCTATCATATCCCTCACAAAGTGATACTAAACATCAATGTGCTTTGTCTTTGAATGATATGCAGGGTTCCTTGCCAATAAAATTGCACTTTGACTGTCATAGTCTATCCTTATAGCTCTCTCTACTAACCCCATACTGGAACACAATCTCTGCAACCAAGCTGCTTCCTTGCTTGCATGAGTGGCTGCCATGTATTCTGCCTTTGTTGTTGATAGTGCCACTACAAATTGTTTCTTATTCATCCAACTGACTGCACCTCCAAACAGGTTAAAAACATACCCACTTGTAGATCTTCTCTGATCGAGATCTCCAGACTAGTCTACATCAACAAAGCCATGAATATCCAACACTCTGTCCAGTCCTGGTCTTCCTTGGTAGCACAAACCATAATCATAGTGCCATGCAAATACCCGAAAATCCGCTTCACTACTGTCCAGTGCTCCTTCCCTGGTTTTGACATAAACCTGCTCAATACTCCCACTACATGTGCAATGTCTAGGCTAGTATAGACCATCACATACATCAAGTTACCGACTGCACTTGCATATGGAACAAAGGACATGTCCTCTTCCTCTTCTGGTGTCTTGGGACACTATTCAATAGATAACCTCACACCTACAGGAATAGGAACCTTCACCGGTTTACTAATATTTAGCATATCAATCGACATATGACTCTTCATTGCTCCAATGACCAATATAAAACACTGCATCAACATGTGATAGTTCACTGCCCAATGACCAATATAAACCCCTGCGCTGTTTAATTTAATCATGACAGTCAATTTGGCTTTGCACACTCAAATATAAACTCAATTCTTCAAACATAACTCTGTTTTAATGCCCAATTCTTTCATTCAATCACACTAAAACTCGGTTTTTTATCATATTGTTTGTTCATAAAAACATATGGATAGGTGTAGTTTCTGGCTCAACAAACTACATGTTTTCAAAACTTCACTCAAACATTCATTAACATGAAGCTAGTTCCTCGTGCATTATTTGTGCAAGCAAACTCACTGTGCAATTAATCTGAAGCCATGTCATCGTGCAAACAATCAATTTCAGTATGCAAACACTGCGTTTTAGATGAAAACTTGGTGATTTTATAAAATATACCTGACTGTTGTTAAAGAAGTGGCGTGATTCCTCTCCTGTGTTTCATAATGTTTTCCACTATTAAGCGCTCTTATTTGCTGACTGGTGGCATACATTTTTTAAATAAATAACAGACAGTCCATATCTCTTGACTGGCGGCATAGATTTTTAAATAAATAACAGATAGAAGATGTCTGCTTTCATGTCTCGGCAATCTTTAGAAAAATCGCAAGGTTTCCTCATGAACCTCTATTGCATTTTTTAAAGAGAATCAAGCTGTCGATCTTACCTTTGCTTACAAAATATCTCTCTCAGTCTATTCTGCTTGAGCTTACACGTCAGCCAGATTTCTTGACTTATCCCTCAGTCATCTCCGCTTATTCTTCTTATCTCTCCAGCTCCTCAACGCTATATTTTACCTTCACGTCCCTCAACTACTGGCCAATGGCATCTACCATTTTCTTGAGCCTCTCAATGGCTGTGATGGCAATAAATTTATAGTTCTGAGCTTCAACAATGGCAGAGTTCTTCTTTGCTAAACACACAGGGTTTATTTCTCTGTTGTTTTGACCGTTTCACTTATTTGGTTGTTGTCCTTTTGGTTGGAGCTGTGTATCATTATTTTTACCATGTTGTCGACACCCTTTTGCATTCATATTTTTTATTATGACTTTAGCGCATGTTATATTTGACTTATTTGAAGCCGTCCTTGCATTCTGTCATGGCTTGACCTTCTGCATACTGACTTATTATGCTGTGACTGCCGATATACCTTATGATTCATGGCTGTCCTCCAATCCATTGGCTTATCCTTTGACTGTCATATATATTGCTTTGTTGCTATGCTGATTGCTTTCATCCTGGCTACCACCGTATTTCTTTTTGAGTACTGGTTGATTTTTGTTATGCATTGTTTTGATTGCCATGTTAATTGCGTAACAAAAATAAATTCCATAATACTAATGTTCAATTCCTACAACTATCCCTTCAAACATTATCACCTAAGTTTGCAATGCATTACCACCGGCTTACCATAATAACCGTATTATCATAAGGTTTGGTATAATAACCTTGCACCATCACATCGTATTTTCATAAAGTTTGCTATGATAACATCGTATTACCATTTCATGCACTATGATATATTTTATTCATTAATAATTCTGATTTTGTATTTTCTTGAAATATATTTCATAATGTGCACACCCCTTATGTTTTACAATATCTCTTTAATTTTAAAATGACCATTTAGGTCATGTTTAAAATTATTTCCCATAATACTAATGTTTTATTTATGGTGCAGGTTTCAACTTATTAAATCCTCACTTTGATCCCTTTTGCTTTATGGAAAAATACTTAGGGTTAGGGTTATGAAATGAATATGGAATATATGAAGGGAATGTAGAATATAAGGGTGATGGAATGAAAAATATGTACATATGTACATTGAATTAGGTATAGGGTAAATGTAAATGTAGAATATAGGATAATGGGCATAAAATAATGGATATAGGATGAAGGTAATGTAATGAATATGCATTCAGGTATTAACTCAATTTTAACAAAGTCTAAAAGTTTCTACAAAAAATTGAAATTACAAGAGAAAAATTGTGCACTTACTATACTTGTGCTTCCCTGATAGTATTGGATGAATGCTACTGTTCTTTAACAATATTGGATGAAGTTGTCTTGTTCGAATATCGTAGATAGATAGAAACATAGAATTTATTTCTGCCTTCTATTCTACGTTCTTCATTGATTCTGGTCCATTGATTGTTGATGTCGTTTAGGTCCCTCTGCAATTGATTCATAATAACTTAGCTCCCTTCTATCATGTATATTTTTATGCAATATATACATGTTTTTGCTAACATTCAAGTCCCTCTACAATTGTTTTCAAAAATATTTCAGGTCCCAACTGCCAACAATACAAGTTCCGTTGTCAATTTAGCTACACAACTAAGTTTCTTTTTGCAAATCTTCCCCCCCTTGCTGATGGGAAGACTTGTCCTCAAGTCTTTTTCATTCTGGAGGATGATTCCTGCAAACTTAAACTAAAGAAATGGTAAAACAAAATAAAGAATTCATATTGGCCAAGCTTGTTGGTTTTCCTATATGAATTTGAGTTTGTATTATGCCACTTTCGTGGATTTTCACAACCAAACTCCTTTATTATTTTTGATCTTTTTCTATTTTTTCTTATTTTTTCTGGATGGAGGTGGGGTGTAATGGAGTAGGGAAATATGAAAAGCTTATGAAAATAGGTTATATTGAAGTCATGATATAGTAGTAAGTCTGGACTTCAACATGCATGGTCGTGGAGCTTAACATACAGTATGGATGATGAATCAAATCATGAATAATATGAATTCAATATGAAAGGCTTCTTTGAAAGGCTTCTTATGATCTTATGAAAGACTTCTTTGGATATTGATGTGACACAAAACTTGACTGCTTCTTCCAATGATTAGATTCACGTCTTTTTGCCTTGATCTCGATCATGTTGTAGGGTTTGGTGGTGTTGGTGGTCAGCATCTAAGAGCAAGTTTCAAGAGTTTGAGCTTCATTGAATGAACTCAACATCAAGTGAATTTTCACTTTGCTTTGACTTGAACATTTGTTTTCACATTCTGGAATATGAATTTTATTTTTGAAAATTACTTCCTCCACAGAGTTCACTCCTTCATTCTTCCTATGACCTGCAAAAACATAGCACTTGCCTGCAATACAATATTAGATGATGAAGGAAGAGAGGTGTACAGTCTCTCTTCTTCCAATAAACATGTAAATAATTACAAGAATTGCTTAGAAAACAAGTCCAAATATGATAGACAAACATAATGCATTTATTTACTCCTTTGAGGAATGGTGGCCAGCCTAGACCTCAATAGTATTTTGTTTACAAAATATTCCTTTCATATCCAATTAGAGTGATTCCAAAGCCAATTTTAAGTGAATTCATATGGCTACCTCTAGTATAAACAGGTTTTCAAAGTGGTTTAAAATGATATGGTAAAAGATATAAGGAGTGCCATGTTTGATAGTGCTGCTTGTTAATTTTTAACTACACCAACAGTCACTATTTGAAGCGTAACATTTTTGATAAAGATCAGATCAATGTGATTCGACTTGGAGATTAAGGTAGATTCATTTTTGTCTTTCCAGTAGAAACATGTTTTAAAAATTCTTAGGCTTGATATCACAAAATTGGTGATGAACAGGCCTAGGAGGCAGAGTTTTACTATACTATTTTAAAGACACGTAGTCACTGAATGTGGCATAACTTTTTCATTTCACCTCCAAATGGGATGATTCAAATGGTGTCTTAAACTAGACTTGAATATATATCTCCCATATAAACATGTTTTGAAAAGAATATGATTTGGTATGTCAAATATTCCAATGAATAGTCAAGTCCTAGAATTGTCACCATGCTGATTTTTCGACAAGTAGTTAGTATTTCAAGAATATATTTTTCATATGATACCTGATTGAAGTGATTCAAATTGATTTGGAAACTAGATTTAAAGGGCTATCTTCCCTATTAATTTCAAATAATAATGTTTCCATTAGACACTTCAAATATAGGCTGTACTAACTATGTCCTCAACATTTCACTTGAGACCTAGTTTTTGATTTTGATCACATTTTTATTTGTGATATAAATTGAGAACTTAAAAATGGATTCCAAAACTAGATTTCAAGAGATATGTAAAAAAAAAACATGATTTCAAAATAATCCTATATGGTTACCCAAAATAGGCGTGTTCTTACTTCATTTTACCATGTAGTCCTTTCAAATGAATATTGAACAATGATTTGAAGAAATTGTTTGAAACAAATTTATTATGGAAGTCTTATTGTGAATTCATTTGACATTTTTATTTATTCTATTCTATCCTATTCTATTTTAGAAAAATAATTCATTCTCTCAAGTATAAGAGAATTTCTAGTGCATCCATTTTCGTAACAAGATCATAAGTAAACTCATATCCAAATTTGAAAAATATACTTTAATGAAATTTTGGACATGAAAATTTATTTGATCATAAAGATTTGATGAGAAAGAATGTTGAAGAATGGAGTAGTGTTGTAACCTATTCTTTAACATCATCTTTTAGATTTTGCCTTATAAATGGATTTTGTAGTTATTTTTTTTTTATTTTATGTTTTTGTTGGGGTGTTTTGTTTTGGAAACCCAATTTTAGGATCTCTATTTCTAGGCATAAAGAAACATAACTAAGAGAAATGTATACTAGCTAAATTTTTAGTGTTTTTGTTTATCTTCTATTTGACTATGTTGATAATTACCTCCCCGGCAACGGCACCAAAATTTTGGGCTAATTTATTAACATAAATTAACACAAGTATTTAATTATCAATCTGGGTTTGTAAAACTTGGAGGCAAATCCACAGTATATGGACATCAGATATAATCAAGTTTAGAAGATAAAATTTGAAGATTTAAAGAAGTAAATATTACAAATATAAACCTATTTTAACAATTTCTAATTCATTTATGTAATATATGAGGGAAGAGGCTCCTAACTTAGGAGAACCAGGTTGTCCTTCCCTACAATACTACTTTCATGAAGATAAATCTAAGAGCACTAATTAACAATGGTTTATGATGTAGAAGATGTAAAAGAAGAGGCTCCTAAATAAGGAGGTCCAGATTGTCCTTTTTCACAATCCTACTATATCACAATCACCATTGCTTCAAACCAGAAATGCAGAAATAACTTCAAATAAGAAATGGAGAATGAAATTCAGTTTTAGTTCAAGATCAAATAGAAGCGGAATTTAACTTAAATTCCTGTGTGTCCCTTCATATGTAGATTAAAATTAAACCAATATTCATTCAGCAACCATCACACATCTAAATACATTTGAAATAAGAACTAATCTATAAAAACTATGAAAATTGAACCAAGAAGTGCACTTAGCTTGGTGTGGGGGCCCTCCACCCTTGCCTTGCATACTTGAAGAAATCTCAGCTACAACAACGTCAGTAAATTAACCAAGCATGAACAAAAAATTGAAATGAAACAGGTTCTTCAAATTAGCTTCCAACTCCAAAATGTCTCAGCATAAAATTATACAAAAGGTACATAAAAATTAAATTCTCATAAGCCATCAAAGTCTTGGCTTTAAATAGAGGTTTTGTGAAACAAACTGATCTATGTTATCTCTAACACTCATATATACTCATATCCACCTATCTAAGTCGAACTCATCCAATCCATCCCAAGAAATATGGTCAATCCCATAAAATCTCAAAACTGCCCTATTTCCTAGGGATTTTTTGGTGACTAGTCATGTTTGAGCAGCCTTGACCAGGCCTAATAAAGCTTGTTTTAGCCGAACCAAGTGGAGTTAGCTTAGTTCTAGTTCCCAAGCTTTCCATTCATGCATCCAAATCGAGCCCGAGTGTCTTGCAAACATGTCATCCACATAGCTATTACGGGAATTTCCGATTCAGTCCAAAATTGCTCTTGAAACTCAATTTTCATAAAAACTTCTAGAAATTGCAAAATTAAAATTAAACTCCTGAATATGCATAAAATACATCAAAATGAGATGGATGTGATGGAAAATGGATGGAAAATATAAAAATTAAGTAATTTTTCTTAAGCAAAAATAGACCAAAACGGAGGGCCAACATCTCCCCTTGCTGATCTTCAAGCATGTCCTGATGCTTGCTTCTTTCTTTTGAATTTTTACTTCTCTATGCTGACTGATCTGCTGATGTACCTATGGCTCTGTCCCTTGAAGATGAAGCTTTCTCTTGAGCTACCTATAAAAGGATATCGATGCCTTCATGTACTTCTTCTCTTTTCTTGTAGATGGCATTCTTTACCTATCAGTGGAAAATTATGGCTTGGGCTATGTATTCTGGAGTGATGGGAACAAGAATGTCTCTAATGTGTGATGAGGTTTCATCATCGACATACAAATTCAAAAATTTTACACTATTCCTCCTTTGATGATAAAATGCCAATATATCATTTTGGATGAGCAGCTTCAGAGAAGGCAACAAATAAAACTTGAATTTTGCAATACATTCTGAGATAGGATTCATGTCCCTCTCAAATTAGAAATATCAACAATTTTACTCAAAGGATCCAATATCTAGTTGCTCTTACATATCACTAAAAGAAGAATTTTTTTATTTTTTTTATTTTTATTTTTATTTTTTTTATGTCTAGGCATTCACTTTCAATTTAGCCATTGGTTTACCCATGCAATCTGCAAAATTGGGGTCTAAAGAACCATAAAAATATCCCAAATAGAAATGAATTTGAGAAAACTACCCATACTAAGCCTAATTAGGCTCGTTCTAAAGAAAACCCATGTTTTCATTTTTCAAATTTGAGTTTCATTTGCCCAAAAAAAACAATGAAAAATAGTAGCTTCTTAAAATTGAAATGCATTTCTGAGATTGAATGATCATTCAATTTGAAATCAATTTTTTTCTCTTCAAATTTTTCTCCAGTATCTTGCTTACCTCTTTTCTGATGCTCTTAAAAAACAATTGAATTTCATGCTTGTTTAATTTCTGTTTCACTGCAACAATAAGTCACTATTTTTTTAAGCATTACCCTTTGTAGAAAAGAAACACCTCTGTAAAAAAACTGAGCGTTGCTTTGAAATAGAAATATTTTTTCTCTGCTCTCTGTACAATTCATCATGCAAACCAGGATTCCATTAGCATAATTTTCCATTCACTGTTCAGTCTTCAATGATTTATAAATCTTCATGCAAGCCTAATCTTCAGCATATCAATCGACATATGACTCTTCATTGCTCCAATGACCAATATAAAACACTGCATCAACATGTGACAGTTCACTACCTAGTGACAATTATAAACCCCTTCGCTGTTTAATTTAATCATGACAGTCAATTTGGCTTTGCGCACTCAAATATAAACTCAATTGTTGAAACATAACTCTGTTTTATTGACCAATTCTTTCATGCAATCACACTGAAACTCAGTTTTTTATCATACTGTTTGTTCATAAAAAAGCATGGACAGGTGTAGTTTTCGGCTCAGCAAACTACATGTTTTCAAAACTTCACTCAAACATTCATTAACGTGAAGCTAGTTCCTCGTGCATTATTTGTGCAAGCAAACTCACTGTGCAATTAATCTGAAGCCATGTCATCGTGCAAACAATCAGTTTCAGTATGCAAACACTGCGTTTTAGATGAAAACTTGGCGATTTTATAAAATATACCTGACTGCTGTTAAAGAAGTGGCATGATTCCTCTCCTGCGTTTCATAACGTTTTCCACTATTTAGTGCTCTTATTTGCTGACTTGTGGCATAGATTTTTAAATAAATAACAGACAGTCCATATCTCCCGACTGGTGGCATAGATTTTTAAATAAATAATAGACAGAAGTTGTGTGCTTTCATATCCCGGCGATCTTTAGAAAAATCCCGAGATTTCCTCATGAACCTCTGTTGCATTTATTAAAGAGAATCAAGCTGTCGATCTTACCTTTGCTTACGAAATATCTCTCTCAGTCTATTCTGCTTGAGCTTACACGTCAGCCAGATCTCTTGACTTATCCCTCAGTCATCTCCACTTATTCTTCTTATCTCTCCAGCTCCTCAACGCTATATTTTACCTTCACTTCTTTTGTCAAAACGTTTTACTTCCCTCAACTGCTGGCCAATGGCATCTACCATTTTCTTGAGCCTCTCAATGGCTGTGATGGCAATAAATTTACAGTTCTGAGCTTCAACAATGGCAGAGTTCTTCTTTGCTGAATGCACAGGGTTTATTTCTCTATTGTTTTGACCGTTTCACTTATTTGGTTGCTGTCCTTTTGGTTGGAGTTGTGTATCATTATTTTTACCGTGTTGTCGACACCCTTTTGCATTCATATTTGTTATTATGACTTTAGTGCATGTTATATTTGATTTATTTGAAGCCGTCCTTCCATTCTGTCATGGCTTGAGATTTTGCATACTGACTTATTATGATGTGATTGCCGATATACCTTATGGTTCATGGTTGTCCTCCAATCCATTGGCTTATCCTTTGACTGTCATATATATTGCTTTACTGCTATGCCGATTGCTTCCATCCTGGCTACCACCGTATTTCTTTCTGAGTACTGGTTGATTTTTGTTATGCATTGTTTTGATTGCCATGTTAATTGTGTAACAAAAATAAATTCCATAATACTAATGTTCAATTCCTATGGCTGTCCCTTCAAACATTATCACTTAAGTTTGCAATGCATTACCACCGGCTTACCATAATAACCGTATTATCATAAGGTTTGGTATAATAACCTTGCACCATCACATCGTATTTTCATAAAGTTTGTTATGATAACATCGTATTACCATTTCATGCACTATGATATATTTAATACAGTAATAATTCCAATTTTGTATTTTCTTGAAATATATTTCATAATGTGCACATCCCTTATGTTTTACAATATCTCTTTAATTTTAAAATGATCATTTAGGTCATGTTTAAAATTATTTCCCATAATACTAATGTTTTATTTATGGTGCAGGTTTCAACTTATAAATCCTCACTTTGATCCCTTTTGCTTTATGGAAAAATACTTAGGGTTAGGGTTATGAAATGAATATGGAATATATGAAGGGAATGTAGAATATAAGGGTTATGGAATGAAAAATGTGTACATATGTACATTGAATTAGGTATAGGGTAAATGTAAATGTAGAATATAGGATAATGGACATAAAATAATGGATATAGGATGAAGGTAATGTAATGAATATGCATTCAGGTATTAACTCAATTTTAACAAAGTCTGAAAATTTCTACAAAAAATTGAATTTACAAGAGCAAAATTGTGCACTTACTATACTTTTGCTTCCTTGATAGTATTGGATGAATGCTGCTATTCTTTAACAATATTGGATGAAGTTGTCTTGTTTGAATATCGTAGATAGATAGAAACATATAATTTATTTCTGCCTTTTGTTCTACATTCTTCATTGATTCTGGTCCATTGATTGTTGACGTCATTCAGGTCCCTCTGCAATTGATTCATAATAACTCAGGTCCCTTCTATCATGTATATTTTTATGCAACATATACATGTTTTTGCTAACATTTCAGGTCCTTCTCCAATTTATTTCAAAAATATTTCAGGTCCCAACTGCCAACAATACAAGTTCCATCATCAATTCAGATGCACAACTAAGTTTGTTTTTGCGAATCTTCCCCCCCTTGCTGATGGGAAGACTTGTCCTCAAGTCTTTTTCATTCTGGAGGATGATTCCTGCAAACTTAAACTGAAGAAATGGTAAAACAAAATAGAGAATTCATATTGGCCAAGCTTGTTGGTTTTCCTATATGAATTCGAGTTTGTATTGTGCCACTTTCGTGGATTTTCACAACCAAACTCCTTTATTATTTTTGATATTTTTCTATTTTTTCTTATTTTTTATAGATGGAGGTGGGGTGTAATGGAGTAGGGAAGTATGAAAAGCTTATGAAAATAGGTTATATTGAAGTCATGATATAGTAGTAAGTCTGGACTTCAGCATGCATGGTCGTGGAGCTTAACATACAAGATGGATGATGAATCAAATCATGAACAATATGAATTCAATATGAAAGGCTTCTTATGATCTTATGAAAGGTTTCTTTGGATATTGATGTGACACAGAACTTGACTGCTTCTTCTAATGATTAGCTTCATGTCTTTTTGCCTTGATCTCGATCATGTTGTAGGGTTTGGTGGTGTTGGTGGTCAGCATCTAAGAGCAAGCTTCAAGAGTTTGAGTTTCATTGAATGAACTCAAAATCAAGTGAATTTTCACTTTGCTTTGACTTGAACATTTTTTTTCACATTCTGGAATATGAATTCTATTTTTGAAAATTACTTCCTCCACGGAGTTCACTCCTTCATTCTTCCTATGACCTGCAAAAACATAGCACTTGCTTGCAATACAATATTAGATGATGAAGGAAGAGAGGTGCACAGTATTTATTCTTCGAATAAACATGTAAATCATTACAAGCATTGCTTAGAAAACAAGTCCAAATATGATAGACAAACATAATGCATTTATTTACCCCTTTGAGGAATGGTGGCCAGCCTAGACCACCTAGCGGTATTTTGTTTACAAAATATTTGTTTTATATCCAATTAGAGTGATTTCAAAGCCATGTTGAAGTGAATTCATATGGCTACCTCTAGTATAAACAAGTTTTCAAAGTGGTTTAAAATGATATGGTAAAAATTATAAGGAGTTCCATGCTTGATAGAGCTGCTTGTTAATTTTTAACTAGACCAACAGTCACTATTTGAAGCGTAACGCTTTTGATGAAGATCAGATCAATGTGATTCGACTTGGAGATTAAATTAGATTCATTTTTGTCTTTCCAGTAGAAACAGATTTTAAAAATTCTTAGTCTTGATATCACAAAATTTGTGATGAACAGCCCTAGGAGGCAGAGTTTTACTATACTGTTTTAAAGACACGTAGTCACTGAATGTGGCATAACGTTTTCATTTCACCTCCAAATGGGATGATTCAAATAGTGTCTTAAACTAGACTTAAATATATATCTCCCATATAAACAGGTTTTGAAAAGAAGATGATTTGGTATGTCAAATATGCCAATGAACAGTCAAGTCCTAGAATTGTCAACATGCATATTTTTCGACAAGTAGTTAGTATTTCAAGAATAACTTTTTCATATGATACCTGATTGAAGTGATTAAAATTGATTTGGAAACTAGATTTCAAGTGCTATCTTCCCTATGAATTTCAGATAAAAATGTTTCCAATAGACACTTCAAATATAGGGTGTACTAACTATGTCCTCAACATTTCACTTGAGACCTAGTCTTGATTTTGATCACACTTTTATTTGTGATATAAATTGAGAACTTAAAAATGGATTCGAAAACTAGATTTCAAGAGATATGTAAAAAAAAACATGATTTCAAAATGATTCTATATGGTTACCCAAAATAGGCGTGTTCTTACTACATTTTACCATGTAGTCCTTTCAAATGAATATTGAACAATGATTTGAAGAAATTGTTTGAAACAAATTTATTATGGAAGTCTTATTGTGAATTCATTTGAAATTTTTATTTATTCTATTCTATCCTATTCTATTTTAGAAAAATAATTCATTCTTTCAAGTATAAGAGAATTTCCAAGGCATCCCTTTTCGTAACAAGATCATAAGTAAACTCATATCCAAATTTGAAAAATATACTTTAATGAAATTTTGGACATGAAAATTTATTTGATCATAAAGATTTGATGAGAAAGAATGTTGAAGAATGGAGTAGTGTTGTAACCTATTCTTTAACATCATTTTTTAGATCTTGCCTTGTAAATGGATTTTGTAGTTTTTTTTTTTTGATTTTATGTTTTTGTTGGGGGTTTTTGTTTTGGAAACCTAATTTTAGGATCTCTATTTCTAGGCATAAAGAAACATAACTAAGAGAAATGTATACTAGCTAATTTTTTTGTGTTTTTGTTTATCTTCTATTTGACTATGTTGATAATTACCTCCCCGGCAAGGGTGCCCAAATGTTGAGCTAATTTATTAACATAAATTAACATAAGTATTTAATTATCAATCCGGGTTTGTAAAACTTGGAGGCAAATCCACAGTATATGGACATCAGATATAATCAAATTTAGAAGATAAAATTTGTAGATTTAAAGAAGTACATATTACAAATATAAACCTATTTTAACAATTTCTAATTCATTTATGTAACATATGAGGGAAGAGGCTCCTAACTTAGGAGAACCAGGTTGTCCTTCCCTACAATACTACTTTCATGAAGATAAATCTAAGAGCACTAATTAACAATGGTTTATGATGCAGAAGATGTAAAAGAAGGGGCTCCTAACTAAGGAGTTCCATATTTTCCTTCTTCACAATCCTACTATATCACAATCACCATTGCTTCAAACCAGAAATGCAGAAATAACTTCAAATAAGAAATGGAGAATGAAATTTAGTTTTAGTTCAAGATCAAATAGAAGGGGAATTTAACTTAAATTCCTGTGTGTCCCTTCATATGTAGATTAGAATTAAACCAATATTCATTCAACAATCATCACACATCTAAATACATTTGAAACAAGAACTAATCTATGAAAACTATGAAAATTGAACCAAGAAGTGCACTTAGCTTGGTGTGGGGGCCCTCCACCCTTGCCTTGCAAACTTGAAGAAATCTCAGCTACAACAACTTCAGTAAATTAACCAAGTATGAACAAAAAATTGAAATGAAACAGGTTCTTCAAATTAGCTTCCAACTCCAAAGTGTCTCAGCATAAAATTATACAAAAGTTACATAAAAATTACATTCTCATAAGCCATCAAAGTCTTGGCTTTAAATAGAGGTTTTATGAAACAAACTGATCTATATTATCTCTAACACTCATATCTACTCATATCCACCTATCTATGTCAAACTCATCCAATCCATCCCAAGAAATATGGTCAATCCCATAGAATCTCAAAATTGCCCTATTTCCTATGGATTTTCTGGTGACTAGTCATGTTTGACCAGCCTTGACCAGGCCTAATAAAGCTTGTTTTGTCTAAACCAAGTGGAGTTAGCTTAGTTATAGTTCCCAAGCTTTCCATTCATGCATCCAAATTGAGCCCAAGTGTCCTGCAAACATGTCATCCACATAGCTATTACGGGAATTTCTGATTCAGTCCAAAATTTCAGTTAAAACTCAATTTTCATAAAAACTTCTAGAAATTGAAAAATTAAAATTAAACACCTAAATATGCATAAAATACATCAAAATGAGATGGATGTGATGGAAAATGGATGGAAAATATAAGGATTAAGTAATTTTTCTTAAGAAAAAATAGACCAAAACTAAGGGCCAACATGCATCACATCCAAATACCCTTAGACGTGAAAGAGAGGGTTTCTTACCAGTCCATACCTCTTATGGAGTCTTATCCTCCAAGGTTGATGAAGGTGATCTGTTGACCAAGTAACATGCGGTCTCCACCGCCTCTGCCCAGAATTCATGTCCTAACTCGACACCATTGAGCATGCTTCTTTCCCTTTCCATCAACGCCTTGTTCATTCTTTTTGCAACTCCATTTTGTTGAGGTGTATATGGAGTAGTGTTCTGCGGTGCTATACCATAATTCTTACATAATTCTTCAAATTCCTTACTGCAAAACTCTCCACCGTTATCTGTCCTCAGCACCTTTATCTTCTTCTCTGTCTGGTTTTCCACCAGAGCCTTAAATTCTTTAAACCTGTCAACGACTTTTGATTTTTTCTTAAGGAAATATATCCATGTATTCCTTGAGAAGTCATCTATAAATGATACATAGTACACAGACTTACCCAGTGATAGAACCTTCATAGGTCCAAACACATCACTATTCACAAGCTCTAATATATGTTTCGCCCTGTTACCACTAGAGGGGAAACTCACCCAATTCTGCTTCCCATATACACAATTTTCACATAAATAAAAATCCAGAGAGCTATTACTCATACCTTCTACCATACCTTTACCATGAAGTATTTGAAGGCCATTCTCTCCAATAATCCAAGCCTTTGATGCCATAGCATGGTCTTCTCTCTACAGACCACTAGATTCCCTACTCCACTTTCAGGAACCACAAAATTGATGTACCCATCAACAACAGTGCTACCTTGCAGCTTGTACAAAGTTCCAATCCGAACTCCCGAATCAATACCAGTGCTCCCCGAACCATCTTGTAGGTATCCTTCTAAAACACTATTTTTAAACCTACATCATCCAACTTGCTTACATAAATTAGATTTCTGGGCAATGCAGGAATATGTAGAACACCCAGAAGCGTTCTAACCCTTCTGGCTTGCAACTTCAACTTTACTTTTCCATGACCAATGATTCTAGCCTTCCTATCATCCCTTAAGAAGACATCACCACAATCGTATTTCTCCTACTCGCAGAACCACTCTCTATGGGGAGTGATGTGAAAGGATGCACCTGAGTCAATCAACCATGCCTCATGATCTACATGTGTACTTGAAGAAGCCAAGTACACACCCCCACCTTCATCTGAGGTGGTTTTTGATTTGCAGAAGGACCATCATCAGATCCCTTTCCTTTGTCAAAAGCTTTAGATTTACAATCCCTTTTGTAGTGCCCTTCCTTTCCGAATTTCCAGCACACCAACATTACAGGTTTTCCTGGAGATTTAGATCTTCCTCTAGATTTAGATCTCCCACTCGATGACTTATTTTTGTTTCTGTTCTGGGACTGTCCTTGTATAGATAAGGCATCACCATTCTGGCTCTCCATATTTTTCCGTCACATTTCCTCTGTTAGCAAGGATGAGACTATTTCATCAAACTGCAAGGCAGTTGCATTGCTACCTATTGCAATGACCAGACTATCCCACGAATCTGGTAGAGAACACAACAAACTAATGCACTTCATATAAAATTTTGATATCAACAGACAATATCTGACTTACCACATTATTAGATGCATTCAGATGCTCTATCACCGAGTCTCCATCTTTCATCCTCAGGGTATATAACTTTTTCCAAAGGAACAGTTTATTCACCAGAGACTTAGATTGGTACAAAGTCCCTAACTTGTCCCACAAAGCCTTCGTCGTATCTTCCCTTGATACATTCGACAATATTGAATTTGAGGCACACAATCGTATTGTGCTCTTTGCCTTCTGATCCAACTTCTTCCATTCTTCATCAAACACTCCCGTTGGTTTAGTACCCAGATCTACCGTGATCCACTGATCTTTATCCAACAATAGATCCTCCATATTGAGTTTGCACAACTCAAAACTCTGACCATTAAATTTCTTGATCTCTATCTTTCCACTGCTTGCCATCTTCTTTCACCACCAGAATCGATCCCGCAGATCTCCCAATGAACGGGGTCTACTACAGGCCCGAGCGAAACCCCTCAGCAACAAATCCATCCCTTTGAAGCCAAAAAGAACTTTGATACCAAATGTAGGTTTTAACCTCGTACATAAATTACTTGCATACGAATTCTAAAACACGAAAAATAAGCAATGTGAGAGCATAACACATAAAACACATATACATAGAGATTTTCTCCTGGATCCCAAAACTGGGACTACCAGCTTGATTTTTCATTATTTTCCTTTCAATGTTACAATACATATTTATACATGTCGAAGCATCCAATACCATGGACCGAAAACCATCGCGTCCAAAACCATGTAAGAAAATCATGCACAAAACCATAGGTAGGTCTGCCCAACCTAACATAGGGTCCAAAACCAAAATTTTCTAGGCTGTTGCCACAGATAGCATAGAGTGGGGTTACCTGTACCCCTCAAACCCCCTGTGACTACCCCGCTATGCAATCGGTGCAACGAAGGGGGTCTAACGCACACAGTTAACTACGTGGGCTAGTCGTGGAAAGAATATAACACAACCCAACATAGAGTGTTTATCCAACCAAGGATTCCAAAACTAGTAACTCAACCCATAACTTATACAGGACTTCTAAAGATTTTGTCCAACCAAGGATTCTAGGACTAGTAATTCAACCCACCAAGGGCTTGTAGAGTGCTTTTCCAGCCAAGGCTTTCAGGACTAGTAACTCAACCAAAGTTGTTATAGGGATTTTAGAGCGTTTGTTCAAATAGGGCTTCGAGGACTAATAACTCAACCCAAGCTGAGGAAACATAAGAATCAACCAAAGGAAAATAATGAATGTAAACCCATAATCACTGTGCCTATCTAGAAAAAATGGCAAATCTAGGAAAGCCACTATCAATCCTGACCATCCTCCATTCCAATGACATATCACAACCAAGAAACCACATGCATATGCCATGCATGCAAACACTAGTGAAAAAATCATACATGCAACTTAGTACCTGCAAGAAAATCTGATGTAGTTGTTGATGTTGATGCCTTATTGTGCTTTCATTCTCTTCCTTTTCCTTCTTTCTCCAAGAATCCAAGTATGCCACACCCTCCAATAGTGGTCCAAGAAAACTCTAAGTATCCAAGAGTATGAGAGAGAGAGAATAATGAGAGAGTTCCAACATTGAACTGAACAAAGGTTACCAACTGATCTTCAAAATCATTTTTATGGATGAGGGCTCTATTTTCTTCATTTTCCATTATTTTTTTTCATTTTCATCCTCACATGAAAATTATGTCCTTTCACCTCATTTTTCTCCTAATTTCCAATATTTTGGTAAATAAATGTGCCAAAAGTTTTTTTTTGCCTTTTAATGCCTTAGCCATTACCTTTGCCAATTTCCTTAGACATAAACAACCAAATGAACACCCCCTAGGATGTCTTTCCCAGTTTGGAATAACTATCCCATCGACCATGGTTATTGTTTTTAACCTTTATTAGATGGAATGTTCACCAGGGCTGTTACAGAACCCTCCCCCTTGGGGGCCACCATCCTCAATGTTCAATCACACATACACCTCAACAACCTACTGAAAGAAGACATACTTCTCATGGAGATTTATAACACAACTTGATGCAATATTTACAATGAAGGATCTTCTCAAGAGAAAAACGTCATGACAACATGACAACATACTGCATAGTGGATCTTTATAACATCACTCGTTACGATATTTACATCCATACATTGGTGTACGTATAACAACATCATATATATATATATATATATATATATATATATATATATATATATATATATATATATATATATGCCAAATCATATATACTCAACGAACCTCTGACATATCACGTGCATTCATGGCATACTAAACAATGCCCCAAATTTGACTACATATTGGAAAATATCTCTAAAAATAACATTATTTAACCCCCTACCAATACAAACCCAATACACATTCCCAATTAAAAAACCCCTAGTTTCACTAGATATTGTAGGTATCCATTTTTTCATTAACATTTTTTATACCCATTTATATTTTTTCATTAACTTTGAGCTCCATTTTTTATACCTACCAATATAAAAAGCCCATACCCCCAAATATATGTTCAATATATTATTTCATCATTTCCTTAATATATATCCCCCAATATGAATGCATGTGGTATGGTATTGCTCCCCCAGTGAAGCCCTCGTGACCAAAGCATATATCAAAAAATATACTAAACACCATGTCTAAGGATATATCAAGACATCATATATCATATATCAAACCATCATAAAGCATATATCAACCACCATAAATCAAATACCATGCCATCATAAAGCATATACCAAACCACCATAAGAAAATACCAGACCACCATAAAAAAATACCGAACCACCATATCAAGCTGCGTTGCCTCAACCGGAAAACAAGGAAGGATACATGGCCTGAATTTGATCCTCCATCTCCCATGTAGCTTCATCGGGCCCAAAGTGCTTCCATTACACTTTAACTTGCTCAATTTCTTGGTTCCAGAGCATGAGAACCTTTTCCTACAATACACACTGAGGCTCCGGATAGAATTCTCCATCTAGTTCTACCTATAATATAAACCAATCAATCACATGATAAGCATATTTAAAATACTTTTTAAGCAAAGGTACATGGAAAAAATCATGGACTTTCATTGTCAGAGGTAGTGCAAGTCAATAGGATATTGGCTCAATCCTCTCAATGATATTGAAGGGTCTGTAAAACCGTGGTGCCGGCTTGGCACATGAGCCAATACATAAGGCACTCTTCTTCAGTTTGATGTGAAAGTACACATGTTCCCCAACCTGGAACTCCTTGAAAAATTTGTCCCTGTTTGCATAACCCTTCCACCTATCTTATGCTACCTTGAGATTCTTCCTGATCACCTACATCTCTTGTTCCATGTTCGCTAAAATGTTTGGTCCAATCAATACCCTACTAACTAGATCACTCCAACTGATAAGAGTGTTACAACTATGCCCATACAATGCCTCAAAATTACTCATCCTCAGTGATTCCTGATAATCGTTGTTGTATGCGAACTCTACCAAAGGGAAATACTCTTCCCACTTCCATTACTAATGTATCACATACATCCTCAACATGTCCTCTAATATCCTATTGACCCTCTCTATCTATCCATCCATATGCATATGATAAGCTTTGTTGAAGGGCAACTATGTGCCCAAACCTATAAATAACGCCTTCCAAAACTTGGAAGTAAACTTCGCATACCTGTCTAATACAATCTTCTTTGGAACACCATGTATTCTAACCGCATCCCTGATGAAAACCTATGCCACATCACTAGCTGAGAACGTCGACTTCACCAGAATGAAGTGTTAAACCTTTTTCAACTTGTCCACAATGATCATGATGAAATCATGAGGCTTTACTGTCTTGGGAAATCCTTTGATGAAGTCCATGGAAATGCACTCCCATTTCAATTCTGGAATCACAATTGGCTATAACAATCCACTTGGATTTTTACATTCTGCTTTCACTCATTGAAAATCAAAGCATATAGCCACAAATTCTACTACATCCCTCTTCAAATTCAGCCAATGATAATATCTCTTCACCGATGTGAGTGTCTTCTGATAACTTGAGTGACCTGAATATGGTTTTGTATGAAACTACCTCAAGATCACCTTCTAGAGATCACTACTAATCAATACATATATCCTGTCTTGGGACCTGGCCAGTCCATCTATTGTAAAACAATAGTCCATGCCCTGTGCAGCTACACCTCTACCTATACCTATACCTATACTGCATTTGTACCTATACCACTACATGTACCTATACGTGTACCATGACTTGTACTTGTACCTGTAACATGACCTATACCTATACCTGTACTATCACCCTGCTGCAACCTGTGCATAATCTCCATATACCTGACATCCTGCTCTCATGCCTACAAGATCCTATCTTGTAAATTTGTCTCATAGGAGCTCATAGCTGCCACATGATGTACATGTATCTGTCTATTGAGAGCATCTTCCACCCTATTCTTTTTGCCTTTCATGCACCTGATCTCGAAATCAGACTCACTGATCGTGGCCAACCATCTATTCTTCCTGGAATTCAAATTTGGCTGGTCAAACAAATACCTCGATCTAATGTGATCACTCAAAAGCACAAACCACCTTCCAAGAAGATAGTGCCTCCACATCTTCAGTGCATGTATAATCATTGCTAACTCACGATCATATGTTGGGTAGTTCTTCTTGTGCTCGTTTAGTTTTTAGGACTCATAACATATGACCTATCCATCCTGTATAAGGACCCCATCAAGCCCTCTCTTGCAAGCATATGTGCATACCAAAAACTATTTGTTCGGATTTGCAATCTGTAGTACTGGGGCATGTGTCAACAACTTCTTAAGCTACTCAATGATAACCTCACACTCCTCAGTCCATTCGAACTTCTTACTTTTCCTTTACAATGATGTAATGGGATAAGCAATCTTCAAGAAGTTCTTGATGAACATCCTATAATATCCCGCCAAACCCATGAAGAATCTCACCTCATCCACACTCTTAGGAGCTACCCAATCCATGATGGCCCTTATGTTCTCTTGGTCTACTGCAATGCCCTCCTTGGAGACAGCATGCCCCAAGTAGTGTACCTCGGTCTAAAAGAAGCTACACTTTCTAAGCTTAGCATACAATTGATGCTCCCTCAACAACCTTAACATTGCTGCTAAATGCTTGGCATGCTATTGCTCATGTTTAGAATATACCATTATATCATCAATGAACACAATAAAAAACTTATCCAAATATGGATGCAACACACTATTCATCAAACACATGAATGTAGCTAAAGCATTATTTAAGCCAAATGGAACAACAACAAACTCATAATGGCCATACTTGGTCCTAAAAGTAGTCTTGCAAATTTCCTCCTCTTTGATGTGTACTTTATGGTATCCAGATGTCAAATCAATCTTCGAAAACACTACTACTCCCTTAAGCTAATCAAACAAGTCAACAATTCTCAGCAAATGGTACCTGTTCTTGATAGTCAGTTTGTTCAACTACTAGTAATCAATGCATAATTTGAGAGTATCATCTTTATTCTTTACAAACAAGACTGGTGTGCCACATGGTGATACACTTGGCCTGATGTATCCCTTGTAGAATAGTTCCTTCAGCTATAGATTCATTTCTACCAACTCAGGTGTGCTCATCCTGTAAGGTACATTCGATGTTGGAGCTGCCCCTAGCACTAACTTAATAGAAAAATCTAGCTCCTATGAGGTGACAAATCTGTAATGTCCTTAGGAAATACATGCCTGAACTTTTGTAAAAATGGTACCTGTTGAACACATCTGCATCCTCATCCTACTTACCCTTATCACTAGAAATGTGTACTACAAATAGCTTGTATCCCTTCTTGTGGCTACGCTTTTCTTGCATAGCTATCACCATCCTAGCTGATTTGGATTTCTTCTTACCTTGCAAGACTCTTGGTTCTCCATTATCGTCGACACACTTAATAGATTTATCGTAACAACCTACCTTGGTTCTATGTAGATTCAACCAATCCATGCCAATTTGACATACTGTATGAACCCAATGGTAATACATTTGAATGTGCTATTGTAGTTCTTAGGGCCTAAATCTACCTCAAGCTGAGAAAGGCAAGTCTAAGGTAACATCAAACCATGCTTAACCTGGTAGCTAGCCCTACCAGGTCGGGAGAGGGCTCTCTCCTTGTCAATCTCAGGAAAATACAACCAATAAAGATTGAGATGACTAATGTAAAGACTAATTTTAGGCTAGGTATATGCTTAGAGTAGTTTGATTGAGTTTTATGGTGGTTTGCTAGATTATATGTGAAAGGTAGTTTTGGGTCCGGGGAATGAGCTCAGTTTTGCAGAGTTTTCTGTGGGGCGAGGTAGGAAAATGCTTTAGTATCTTGAATTAAGTGAAATGGAGAGTCTTAAGACTGGTGAGGAGTTGGAGAGGGCATGGAAGTGTCATTATTCCTCTTCAAATAGTAGAAAACATGTAAAACTAAACAAACCCTAAGGTAGAGCACTGCAAAATCAATGATTTCCAGCTTTATACTTGATTCATTTAGTTAAGCTGAAAAGAGAGAGAGATAATGGCACACATAAACACATGATAACTTGAATCACAGAAGGGAAAACAATACTAAGTCACCTTGCCACAAGAGTCCCACAAAATGCTGCAAACCCTAGTCTATTTCCTTGCCAAACTGCAGAGATGATGTACAATAATGCTCAAAGCATTCACAAGAGTCCAACCTTTACAAATGACCAAAAAAACACATGATGTAGATCTCCAAACCACCTGTGCTATCCATCAGGGGTCAAATCCATGAGAATAGGGGTCGTTTCAACCATATCTAAACTAGGAACACAAAAATAGGCAGTGGAACAACTTGCCTCTAAAACCTAGGAAATTGATTCATTCAACTCAAAACCACCTACAACTGATGTATCAACCTTATCAAGTAAATTTTTTATCATTTCTACATCATAGTACATCAATTTACATCATTTCACATCATGAATTTGACCATAAGAGAGAAAAATTGAAACTAGAAGAAAACTAGGCAAAAAACAGAGTTTTTGAGCAAAAATTGGCGCTTTTTCATCCTATGCGTAGCGCCATTTTCTCTATGCACAGTGCTTTTTCCAAGCTACTCTTGGAGAGCTTCCTAAGGTCTAAATCAGTTGCATGATAGCTCGTTGGAAAACCCTACGAGTCTACTTTCTGGAACAACTTGAATTTTTTGATTTGGAGTCCATTTGCCCCTCCAAAATTGCAATCTCCCAAGACTGCTTCCTGTGTGGCCAAAAAGTCACAGAGAGGGCATTTTTTGGGTGTTTTTGGGCCTTTTGGAGGTCCAAACATTGTCAAACTTTCCTAGTAATTTTTGAGCATGCATAAATTTTCATAAGGAATCCAAAAATTCTAAGTTTTCTTCAAATGGAGGTCCCTATCAAAAGAGAGCGCTAGGTGGCATTTTGCACCTGCTGGAAAAACCTGTTTTTTCCATGAAAAATTCAAAAATGCCAAAAACTTCACCAAATTTCTTGAAATTTGGCATGAGTGATCTTTTTTAGGTGCTTTTTTGGGCCAATGATGCTTCAACTAAGATCTTAAACCTGTCTTTATCCTTTTTTCTCTTTAATGCCTTTTCCAACTTAGCCTTAAGCCTCTTTATCCTTGCATTACAAATCTTGTTCTGGGTCAGGTAGTGGTAGGCTAAGTGACGAAGAATTTTTTCTCTTTGTTTGCCTTCCCAAGAAACCTCTCCAAGTGCATGTTCATCTTCTCCAACCAAGACTTCTTGTCATTCTCTATCTCTTTTTCAATGGAGGTCAACTTGACCTTTGCCTTCTTGGCCCTTTGCTGGTTTTTTTTTATGATTTGCAGCTTCATGAGGTCTTGTTTGTCGGTAAGTTGCTTGTTTTCTTGTTCAAGGTCTTAGTATCTTTGACCTCCTACTATCCTAAAGGTCCTCCTTCCTCCTGAGGCACTGATGAAAATATCTGAGGTCCCTCTCCATAGGTTTTAATGATGTAGTAGCTGATGAGGAATGAAGGGATGAGGTGGGGACAAGAAGAGTATGAAGAGATTTTAAAAGATAAGATGAGTGAGGTGTATGGGGATGATGAGTGCTTGAAGGAGTGGAGGTTTTGAGGTTTTAGGGAATGAGGGGAGTGAATAGGGTTTTATAATGTAGGATAAGGGTTTGATAGGGAAGTAGGAGTAGTGAAAGAGTAGGATGTGGGAGTTAGGGTTTGGGAGTAGGGTATAGGGCTAGGGTTTGATGTAGAAATTAGGGTTTAATGGAGTGAAGTTTGATGAGTGATGGATAGTGAGGAAGAGTTGATAAACAAGTGTAAATGGAGGAGAAAGGCAGCCAATGACCCTTAGTGGCTTATGAGAGGTAGGTTAGCTCATTTAGGGTTTATGAGAGAAATCTCAATGCCAATAGGGTTTGCTATGAAATGATGCCAAACACACTCAGGAAATCAAGAAAACTTCTTTCTTAGCAAGGAGGAATGGTAAACATACTTGGAACCAGCATTAAATGGCTTTGGAGTTGTTTTTATAACATTTTTGAGGTGTTTTCAATAGGTGTGTAGCGCCGGTGTAATTTTACACTGGAAACGTGTCATAGGTGCGTAGCGCCTTTTTGAAGACCAGTTTTGAGGGAATTCTCAGTGTCCCAATTGGGTGCACGATATCTTTTTGGAAAGCTTATTGAGTCTACTTTCCAACCCAACTTGAAATTTTCGATTTTGAGTTCATTTGCCCTGTCAAATGTCAAATCTCCCAAGAGTGGTCAAAATGTGCAAAATGAGGCTGCCAAAAGGTAGAGTGCTGTTGCAGTAAGCGTTTGAAGATCTTCCTCAACTCCAAATTGAGCTCATGATAGCTCATTGGAAATCTCTTTGTGTCTAGTTTTCATTGGACTCATCAAGTAAGTCATTTTCCCAACCAAGCTAGGATAAATCATGATTTTCCCAAGGTCACTTTAGAGGTGCATCAATTCTCCTAAGGCAACTGTATTTTTGACATTTCTCTAAAACCATTACACCTGTGTAAAAAGTGAAGGGTTTTTTTCTTCCTTGGCCTATTATGGACAAAAACCTCTTTCACATTTTCCAAATTCATTTGTTCTTGCTCAGAAACATCATTTGAGTAAAACCTATCCCGATGTGTGGAAGAGGGGATTTGTCGAAATGAACTGAAATGAAAGGGAAAAGGGGCTTCTAAATTCTTGAGAAAATTTTGGGAAGTAGGAAGGGATGTTAGGAAGTATGGGAAAGTGTAATTTCAAAGATTTAGTGAGGGGAAGGGGTCCAAAAGGGCAAAACATAGGCCTAGCCTAGAAAATTGTCAAATTGTAACAAGAAACTAGGGTTTGTGCGAAAATGAGGAATTTCAGGGATATCAGTGATGGGAAGTGTTTAATAAGGTACATGAAGCATAGGGGAAGGTGTACGAACACCAGGATACAATTTTTGTTGATGATTTGACCATCCAAGAGAAATTACCTTCAAAACCCTAGGAGAGGGAAATGAACCTTACGTAGCCACAACTGAAGCATGAAGAAGGTGTAAAATGATCCATTGGAACCTGACATGATGATGAAAACTCTTTGAATGATGGTACACTCAGCTGAATGGTGACATGGACTAACACTTGGACAACTTTGGAAGGGGTGAACACAAACCCTAGACCTAATACCTAGTGACCAAATTTTACTTGAAAACTCACTGAAATGACAAAATTTGACCTTGACACCTTAAAATCACTTTGTAAGAGAATTTTTGATCACTAGAGGAAGGTTTCAAAGACTGACACTAACATTGGCTCCAATGGGGATGGTAGCTCTTGGGAGGTGCCAAGAACCACGGATCTTTGGGAAATCAAACCAGGGCCTTATCAATTGGGCAATATGAAGTCAATAACTTCAAAACACAAGACTCAAGGCTCAAGACTCAAAACTCATAACTAAAATGAGTAAGAACTAAGACTAACTCAAAACTAAAATAAGACTCTCAAAAGCCGAAACTGGACACTCAGCTGAAACTATCTTGAAACTGACTGAAACAAAAAACGACTCAAGACTAAAACACAACTGAAAAACTGGAAAATATGCTCAAAATGGAGCTTATTCAATACAAACTACTCTAGTTATTCCATTCATCACCTGATCAAGTGAAATGAAACAACCAATGCAACCAAGTAATCATTCTGGCTGCTGTTTGCATTCTCCACAAGTGCTTGCTTATGAACAACAAGAAAGAACTATTGAAAGGCAACTCCCATGAAAACTTGTAAACAGATCCGTTGAATAATATGAATTTTCTATCTGACTCCAAAAACACTACATAAGGATCTCGAAATTCATGCACACTGGGACTTAGCTCATCCAATGGATTACTTTGCTTCTCCTCATACCATGAATGCAAACTTTGATCTGAGCTTTGTGACGAGACTACTGCTGAAAATGATAAAGAAACTGGCTACTAGATCAAGTTTTTATCAATACTTGCTTCAAGCTCACAGGTAGCTAATTCAGAAGGACTTTGACTGCAGACATCATCCAACACGTCAGCTATTAGATCATGAAAAACTTGAAAAGATTGCTGCCACCCATTTTCTATTGGTTCTAATGAGATTGCATGATTTCCTACAGGCTGCTCATTTGAAGATATACTATGCAAATTTTCCTTCAAAAGCTGAAATGATTCAAAATAGAATGGTACGGAATAATCTTGCATCATTTGATCATATGGTCCAGCTTCCATGTCTTCATTTGCAATTTGACAATCAAAGGAATTCGGGGGCTGTAACTCTAGATATGAAAAATCTTGAACAAGGTTTTCATTTCCCTCAAGATGGCCCAAATGAAGACTTGTCGACAGTTGATTTCTGATTGCATGAAAGTGGTCTCTGATGAATCGAAACGAAGAAAAACAAAAAGGCAAATATCCTTCACTTACTTCAAGATTTTCTACACTTTCCTCGTCATTTCCATAGCTAATATGCAACGACTGATCACTGTATTCAAGCTGCTGAAAGTGAACTTCTTCCTCCTACAAACTAGCTGCTAGTTTGTCTACAAGATTAGCTTCTATTTGGAGAACATAATCATCATCATACTAATCAAACTGAGGCAAATCATCAGTATAAAACACATCATCATGCATACATGTCATATCAACAGATCTCTCTTCTCCAAGATGATCTATAAAACAATCATTATCAGATCTATGACAACTGGGATAAGAAAGAAAATGTTTTGGAGCAACCATTTGTTTTTCTTCAATCAGTGAGCCATGGTCTTGAACATCATACTCATTGTAGTGATCTTCTGCATCATCTCTTCCACTGCACTTACCAAAATGTCAAGCTTTACCTCTAGAGATGTTGATTCCTCTGGATCTATATTTTTCATCTCTTCTTCCTTCAACTTTGCCCTTCTAATCAGCAAATGAGCCTCTGCATCTACTGCATTGTTCTGCATCTCTTCAAATGTTGCAAGATTCCATTCTCTCAGCTGAAACTCCATTTCCGGATCAAAGGCTTTCGGGTAGTGCAAGAGAGCGGATCCAGGAGGAGGTCATATATTCACAGGAATCGAGTAATAAACTTGGTTAAATCTGGTAGAAAATTGTTGTACTGTCTCCCCTAGTAATCTTTTCAACTGGTTATATTCTTCTATAATCAAGAAAAGGTTCTGTTTGACCACCCACCTTTTGAGGAAAAATTTGATGAACTGCTGGAAATCTGAGATGCTTGCATCAAGCAGGGTTTTGAACCAACTCTTGACTTTGCCTTGCAAATAAAGAGCAAAAATCCTAATACTGACATCTTCTTCATCAACTTCAAAAAGCTTGAGAAAAGACTCAAAATTCAGTACATGTCTCTCAGTAGTGATGTTGTCATGTTCACCATCAAATCTTGGTAGATATAGGTTATGATTTTAACGGAAAGCATGGGATATAGGAGGTAAAATCAGAGGCTTTTATCGATCTAGAATTTTACGAGGTGGTGGGGTATGTACAAAAGCTGTAGAACCAGTGTTGGTCTCTTGAGGCTCATCATTTTACGGTCATCACAAGATTAAGAAAAAGGGTCTTGATCAAGCTCAAAGGCATGCAATTCTTTGGTATTCATAATCTTCAAAGGGAAGGAATCAAATGTAAGCTGAGGATCTTTTTTCAAATATAATATACTTTGCAAAGCCTTCTTGACATTCTCAGGAAAAGAGAAGAAATAATTTAGAACAAAGAACAAAATGTCTTGGATGAATTTCCTAACTTGAATACCTGATCTTTCCATATTGTCCTTTCATGATTCTGCTGGTCAGGTTCATCCTCCAGTGGAGTCCTTGAATCTGATCTCGAAACTAATTTAGAGTCACCAGGTGAATGATTTCAGCCTTCCGGTGTTTGATCATTGTCCACCATCAACAATTAGATCTAAACTTGATTACATTTTGCTAAGGAAACTAGATGTTCAGTTCATAAACTAAACCAGAGATTGACTGAGTAGCGTTCATCTACTATGCACTTGCAGAGCAAGAGCAGTTCGAAGGCTACTTGGCTAACTTTAGGCTCCATTTGTAGTTTATAAAGTAAACAACAATAACAAACAAAAAAAAAATTCTTCCCTAGTGGAGTTGCCAATATGTTAGGGCCTAAATCTACCTCAGGTTGAGAAAGGCAGGTCTAGGGTAACATCAAACCATGCTTAACCTGGTAGCTAGCCCTACCAGGTCGAGAGAGGGCTCTCTCCTTGTCAATCTCAGGAAAATATGGCCAATAAAGCTTGATATGACTAATATAAAGACCAATTTTAGGCTATGTACGTGCTCACAGGAGTTTGATTGAGTTTATGGTGGTTTGCTAGATCAGATGTGAAAGGCAGTTTTGGGTCCGGGGAATGAGCTCAATTTTGCAGAGTTTTCTATGGGGCGAGGTACGTAAATGCTTTAGTACCTTGAATTAAGTGAAATGGAGAGTCTTAATATTGGTGAGGAATTGGATAGGGCATGGAAGTGTCATGAGTCGTCTTCAAACAGTAGAAAACATGTAAAACTAAACAAACCCTAAGGTAGAGCACTGCAAAATCAATGATTTCCACCTTTATACTTGATTCATTTAGTTAAGCTGAAAAGAGAGAGATAATGGCATGCATAAACACATGATAACTTGAATCACATAAGGAATAACAATACTAAGTCAACTTGCCACAGGAATCCCACAAAATGCTGCAAACCCTGGTCTATTTCCTTGCCAAACTGCAGAGATGATGTACAATAATGCTCAAAGCATTCGCAAGAGTCCAACCTTTACAAATGACTGATAAAACACATGATATAGATCTCCAAACCACCTGTTCTATCCATTAGGGGTAGAATCCATGAGAAGAGGGGTGGTTTCAACCATATCTAAACTAGGAACACAAAAATAGGCAGTGGAATAGCTTACCTCTAAAACCTAGGAAACTGATTCATTCAACTCAGAACCACCAACAACTGATGTATCTACCTTATCAAGTCAGTTTTTTTAATCATTTTTACATAATAGTACATCAATTTAAATCATTTCGCATCATGAATTTGACCATAAGAGAGAAAAAGTCAAACTAGAAGAAAACTAGGCAAAAAACAGAGTTTTTGAGCAAAAATTGGCACTTTTTCATCCTATGCGTAGCGCCATTTTCTCTATGCGTAGCATTTTTTCCAAGCTACTTTTGGAGGGCTTACCGAGGTCAAAATCAGGTGCAGGATAGCTCGTGGGAAAACCATATGAGTCTAATTTCTTGAACAACTTGAATTTTTTGATTTGGAGTCCATTTTCCCCTCCAAAATTGCAATCTCCCAAGGCTGCTTCCTGTGTGGCCAAAAAGTGGCAGAGAAGGCATTTTTTGGGTGTTTTTGGCCCTTTTGGAGGTCCAAAACTTTTCAAAATTTCCTAGTAATTTCTTAGCATGCATAACTTTTCATAAGGAATCCAAAAATTCTAAGTTTTCTTCAAATGGAGGTCCCTATCAAAAGCAAGCACCAGGTGGCGCTACGTAACTACTGGAAAAACCTGTTTTTTCCATGAAAAATTAAAAAATGTCAAAAAATTCACCAAATTTCTTGAAATTTGGCATGAGTGATCTTTGTTAGGTGCTTTTCTAGGCCAATGATGCTTCAGCCAAGATATTCAACCTGTCTTGCTCCTTTTTTCTCTTTAAGGCCTTTTCCAACTTAGCCTTAAGCCTCTTTATCCTTGCATTACAAATCTTGTTCCGGGTTAGGTAGTGGTAGGCTAAGTGATGAAGCATTTTTTCTCTTTGTTTTCCTTCCCAAGCAACCTCTCCAAGTGCATGTTCATCTTCTCCAACCAAGACTCCTTGTCATTCTCTATCTCTTGTTCAATGGAGGTCAACTTGACCTTTGCCTTCTTGGCCCTTTGCTGGTTTTTTTGATGATTTGCAGCTTCATGAGGTCTTGTTTGTCAGTAAGTTGCTTGTTTTCTTGTTCAAGGTCTCAGTCTCTTTGACCTCCTACTGTCTTGAAGGTCCTCCTTCCTCTTGAGGCACTGATGAAAATATCTGAGGTCCCTCTCCATAGGTTTTAATGATGTAGTAGCTGATGAGGAATGAAGGGATGAGGTGGGGACAAGAAGAGTATGAAGAGATTTTAAAAGATAAGATGAGTGAGGTGTATGGGGATGATGAGTGCTTGAGGGAGTGGAGGTTTTGAGGTTTTAGGGAATGAGGGGAATGAGGGGAGTGAATAGGGTTTTATAATGTAGGATAAGGGTTTGATAGGGAAGTAGGAGTAGTGAAAGAGTAGGATGTGGGAGTTAGGGTTTGGGAGTAGGGTATAGGGCTAGGGTTTGATGTAGAAATTAGGGTTTAATGGAGTGAAGTTTGATGAGTGATGGATAGTGAGGAAGAGTTGATAAATAAGTGTAAATGGAGGAGAAAGGCAGCCAATGACCCTTAGTGGCTTATGAGAGGTAGGTTAGCTTATTTAGGGTTTATGAGAGAAATCTCAATGCCAATAGGGTTTGCTATGAAATGATGCCAAACACACTCAAGAAATCAAGAAAACTTCTTTCTTAGCAAGGAGGAATGGTAAAATTACTTGGAACCAGCATTAAATGGCTTTGGAGGTGTTTTGATAACAATTTTGAGGTGTTTTCAACAGGTGCGTAGTGCTAATTCTGTGCATAGTGCCAGTGTAATTTTAAACTGGAAGCCTCTCATAGGTGTGCATCGCCTTTTTGAAAACCAGTTTTGAAAGCCTTCCTTGTGTCCAAATTGTGTGTGTGATAGCTTGTTGGAAATCATATTGAGTCTACTTTCCAACCCAACTTGAATTTCTCAATTTGGAGTTCATTTTCGCTGTCAAAAGTCAAATCTCCCAAGACTAGTCAAAATGTGCAAAATGAGGCTACCTAAAGGAATAGTGCTGTTGTAGTCAACGTTTGAAGCTCTTCCTCAACTCCAAATTGAGCTCATGATAGCTCATTGGAAAGCCCTTTTTTTCTAATTATCATTGGACTCATCCAGGAAGTCATTTTTCCAACCAGGCTAGGATAAATATTGTCTTTTGCAAGGTCAATACAGAGGTGCATCAATTCTCCTGAGGCAACTGTATTTTTGACATTTCTCTAAAACCATGACACCTGTGTAAAACTTGAAGGAGGTTTTTCTTGCTTGGCCTATTATGGAAAAAAACTATCTCAATTTTTCTAAATTCATTTTTTCTTGCTCAGAAACATCATTTGGGTAAAACCTATCCCGATGTGTGGAACAGGGGATTTGTCGAAATGAAGTGAAATGAAAGGGAAAAGGGGCTTCTAAATTCTTGAGAAAATTTTGGGAAGTATGGAGGGATGTTAGGAAGTAGGGGAAAGTGGAATTTCAAATATTTAGTGAGAGGAATGGGTCGAAAAGGGAAAAACACAGGCCTAGCCTAGAAAATTGTCAAATTGTAGCAAGAAACTAGGGTTTGTGCGAAAATGAGGAATTTGAGGGATATTATTGATGGGAAGTGTTTAATAAGGTACATTAAGGAAAGGGGAAGGTGTATGAACATCAAGATACAAGTTTTGTTGATGATTTGACCATCCAAGAGAAATTGCCTTCAAAACCCTAGGAGAGGGAAATGAACCTTACCTAGGCACAACTGAAGCATGAACAAGGTGTAAAATGATCCATTGGAACCTGACATGATGATGAGAAATATTTGAATGATGGTAAACTTAGTTGAATGGTGACTGTTATAGACATATTTGGGCACTGCAACCCCAATCAAATATTTCTGTAAACCAAGGGCTTCTAAACCCCTAAAAGTGTTGTTTTAAACCCTAAAGGATCAAGGTCAACTGATTACATCATTTCCCAGAAGTTCTCCCTGAAAAACTGCTCAGAACTGGTCAAAACTGGACCATATAGACTGCTCCATGCTGAGGGTGTGATGAGCAAGAGCAACCAAATGGCAAAAGTAGTTTGCTAGATGGAAACTCAAAGAATCTTCTAGAAAATTCTCATATGACACTTACCTCTCTGAATTCGCCCAGGGATGAATAAGAGATCATGAAATATCCAAGTGGAACCAAGAACTATCAGTGAAATGACATTACTCCAAATCCCAAAAGCTGACTCACTCTCCTGCAAACATCTATATATGGATCCCTCATTCTAGAGATCCGAAGGCTGGAATTTTGTAATTTGTAAGGAAGTGTTGTTGGTTTCTCTTTGAGACAATGTATTGTTGGGTGATCTTGCTTTTTATGAGGTGAAGAGGGCTTTCATGCTAGGAGGATGATGCTGGATCAGATAACTTGGTTGTAATCCTCTCTTCTACTACCTCTATCAATAAAGCTATTTGAGTTTTCCTCCATATACTTGTACATCTTTGAATCTTGTATTTGTATATGCATTTGTGTGGTTAATGTACATCTGATCCTATATTGTTTATGGTTATAGATCTCTATGCTTTGATGGTATTTTTCTGCTTTGACTCTACAGGTGTTCTTTGAAGTGGGACAAGTGAGAAAGGAGTGGTGAAAGCTCTATCAAAGGAGAGAGGAAACAAGCAAGGAGACTAGCGAAAGACTGAGGTTGGTACTCTTTGCTTCTCTCTCATCTATCTCTCATAAAGGAAAACACAAGTAACTTTGGTTTGTTTGTTTCTAAGATAGCTACCCGTCTTAGTGGGACTAGCAGCTCTGAATGGACATTAGTTTTCCCGATAACAAAATGGCGACTCTGCTGGGGAGTGAATAGTTTGTTTGTTTTGTTACTATTGTTTGCTTGATAAACTATATACGGAGCTTGAATTTAAGCCAACTAGCCTTCGAACTGCTTTTGCTATGCAATTGCAAAGTAGATCAATGCTACTTTAGTCATTCTCCAGGTGGTTTATGAACTGAACATTTGACTTGCAAACATCCTAAGTGCCCTGGTGGTAGCTCAAATAACCTCATTAAATCAACCCCTATACTTTGTGCTTACTGTCTATCATTAGCTTAGCCTAAATCCTTGAACTCAGGTGGAAAGTGTGAGTGAAAACCAAGCTTAGTCTCGTCCCTGGACCATCGCACTATATCTCATTGGCAATCTGGATGCATCGCACCTCCTGTGTGTTGCAGGTGAGATGCATCCCTGTTTCCCTGTGTTATAGGTGCAATGATTGAGTAAGATTGTTTCTGCCTCCAGATTTTGGTTTTTTTGTTCACTGTCTTTAGCTTTATTCAATAGTTTTGTTGTCTATTATTAGTATATCACTGTTGAAACCCTCTTCCTTTACAATATTCAACCTCCATTGATAAAGAATTGTGAATGTTTTTTATGTATTTTTCATCATTTACAATTCTCCTTTACAAACAATAGCTTAATCAAACTGTCATCTTTTGATTTGAAAGTGTCACAACTGTCATTTTCAGTCAAGAAAAAGAGTTTCATAAAGTCTTTCTCTTTTAGATAGTCGATTACACTTTTTCCATTGTACTGGATTTGAAATTATTAGTATTTCAAGTGTCAAAAGCAGTTTTAAATTCGAAATCGCAAAGTGTGGTCTTAGTCTTCCTTTCATTCTTTGAAGAAAAAATTGTTAGTACTATTGCTTTCAAAGAAAATAGTTCAGATCTGTACCTAGTTTTATTTTTTTCACTCTCACATTAGGGGAACTGAAAAACAAATACCTGCATGTGCATTTTCATTTGGACTGCATGCGGAAGTTGATTTAAGAAAAGTGCATCTAGTGTGTGCTCTCTACTCTATGTTGAAAGAATTTTACTTCTCTTTCCTTAGCAGCTAGGATTTTCATTGCTAAAAGAAAGTAAACGACTGTTTATCATCTTAGATTGCATGTTTAGGAATTGTATATCTACATCACGTGATGAACCTTAAAGGAAAAATTCTTAAGAAAGATCAACTATAAAATAAACCTCAATGAACATAAAAACGTTTTGGAACCTAATGCACAATATCTAGAAGTCTAGGCTAAAGACATATTCCAACGTCGTAAAGCCTGGTAACTATTGTTTTCATCGTAGGTTGGGTGATTCCTCCTCTTTGATAAGACAACTGCAGGTACGGACTTGTGCTCCCACGTACCATCGAGTATATATTAGGAGACCAAAATAGGCTATATCCTTTTTCCTTAGGAAGCCGTGTCTGCCACCCTATCGATCATAATGCACTGAACACAACATTCGAGAAGATTGACTGCCGTACCTTAAAAAGTATTCTGCAGTTTTGCGATTGGTTTGGTAATCCCTCTGTCTAGATTTCCAGAGTAGTCATTTTCGTTCCTTTTCATACTCCTTAAAAGAAAAGGTCCATCTGAGCGATTGTCACTTCAGGCTCATTAAAAATCGAAGGTGACTAGAGGCATCTTTAGCTTTTTCTCGACTCTTAAAAATTGAAAAAGAAAGTTGTGTCAAAGTGTCATAAAGTCTATTTTAATCAGAATAAAATCACTATTCCTTCGTTGGTCTTATGTTGAGAAAATGGAGTCTACCAATCAAGGATTTCCCCTTGGTGGAAATCCTAGTCCTTTCTCCTCTTGGGGAGATGTTGGTGCTCCACACATAGCTACATTATCCCTTCCAGGACTCACAATTGGCCTGCCAGTATGACTTTTCTTGACCTCTGTCATTCAAAATACCGTAAATCCTTAGCAATCAAATCAACAACTAAATGATACTGAAGTCGTTCCCCCACCTTCTACTTCGTTTGTTTCTCCCTCTCCTTCTTCCTCTTCACTTGGTGAAAACACTAAAAACTAAGTAACTGAGAAGAAGAAGAAAGGGAAGGAGAAGAAGAAGAAGAAGCCAATGGCGAAAGGGGGAAACCATGCATCGTTTGGCGAAAATCCACACACTGCACCTTCCAAACCTAAATCTCCATGTGTCATTTGCAAGGGAGACCACTATCATTGAGATTTTCCCTGCATCCCACAGATCCTGAGGGACTGGTCTCCCCACTTGCACAATCCAGTGTCTTCAACCTCCAATGATCATGTTGAGAGCACACCATAAACTAGTGAAAATGAAGTCAAAGGATAGAAAGGAAGATCTAAATTTCCTTGTAGGCTGTGTGAAGGCGATCATACCCTCCACTGTTGTCCCTTCTTAGATGAAGATAAAAGATTCTTGGATAACCGTCCTGCTTCACCACAATGAATTCCACCTGGATACAAGAAACTCTTGCCAAATCCATCACTAGTTGAAAATATGATTGACACGCCTTTATTTTTAGTCGAAGCACCTACCATTGAAGATAAACCCTCTGAGTCCACAACATACCAAAGTCAACAGGTCGAGACGGCAGTCGACCCAGTCTTGTCTTCAGAAGGTCCACCTTCAGATGATACAGTCACCAAAGAGAATGAGAACAACATTGTTCAAATTCTTTTTGTTAACACAGAATCTGATGAACATGGGGGAAATCTACCCTTTCCTTTACCGCAGGAAGGAAGTTTTTTAGAGATTCATCCGGCCATTTATTCGGTCCCTCCTCCAAGATAGTCGTTTCCTTCAATTGGAATCTACTAGGAATACCCCGCCTACCATCTAATGTACCATTCTGAGTCATAGTACAAGCTTACAGAATGATCATGGTTGGTACTATCACAGATGAAGGGGCTTATATGAGTATCCTTTCCTCAACTACTTGGAAAGCGCTTGGTTCACCATCGCTTTTGCCTGAGATTCGAAATCTGTCAGGCTTCAACAAAGGAACCGGTCGACCTTTAGGGATCCTTCCAAATTTTCCTATAACTTTGAGAAGGAGAATCGTTCATCTAAACATGATGGTAGTCTAGGGACCTTTAGATTACAATATACTCCTTGGGCGTGACTACATTTATAGCATGGGAGTTATTGTTTCCTCACTCTTTCGAGTGATTTGTTTTTCGTATGAAGGCAGAATGGTCCAACTAGTTGACCAGCTTTCATTCCCTGGTTCAAACACAGTTACTAGTCAAATGCCATCCCTAAATGGTCTTTTTGCATAAGAAATGTCTCATCAACCTCCAGTATGTCCACCTGATGAACACGAGTGATTTGGTCATTGTGACTAAACCCAAGGGGCATGCGCCCTGGTCTGCTTCAGCAGGAAAAGCCTAGATATAAGGTAGGTTTCCACGTAGGATATATGACTATTCTGATACCCTTGTTTGTTTAGGAAAATGGGATTAGACTGGAAAAGGATTCCCTCATCAAAGGTTATGTGATTGGAAATTCCCACCATTCACCTTTGTCTATTTTGGATAGAGCCAAGGAAGTGTTTTGTCTGCAAATGTGGATGGAACAACCTTGCTTTAATGCAAGAACTTCCATATGGTAACCTGGAAACTCTACTTCTCTTTATACCTGGGGGCATGCAAACCTTTTGCATGCAAGTGAAAAATGACCTTTTATTTTCTTAGTTTGTAGGCTCTCAACCCTTTAACCTCGTAGGTTGGTCGTTTCTAGCTTGCATACAAAAGGCTCTGGAGCAAAGTTTCACATGGGGCAAGCTCCCTAAAAAATGAACCTACCAATGAGAGACATCCTTATTATACGACTGGCATGAACAAGTTTACGCGAAGTTCAAGCTCGTTAAAAAATAGACCTAGCAATGAGCACATGTTTCCCCAGAGTTCAAGCTCATTAAAAAATGAACCCACCTTCAATAAATAATCTTTGCGATCACATAAATATCAGCTTTTGAACCTTGGTCATGTTCTTACCATCACCTCCACTTTTTTTAGCTGATTGTATGCCTCCATTGGATTGTTTACCCTTTTGAAGAACAACTACAACGAGTGATTCTATTAGCCACTTTCTCTACATTGCCGTGATTGAAAAGTTCCAAACCTTACCTGGAACCAGTTGCTATCCAAAAACATCGCTCGTTCCTAAAAAACGAGCCTCCTTTGAGCTCTTTTTATCTGACTTGTAAAATATGAAAAGATTGTCGAATAATTGGCCTCTCTAGCTTGTTAAAGTGATTGGAAGTGCCATCCCTCCTCTATATTTTAATATTTTTGGACCTAAGGGATCATTACACAAAAATATCGAGCATTTGTCTTGTTCGGCTCGTTAAAACAATTGAAAAGTCATCCCTTTCATATTATTTTATACTTTTTCGGATGTAAGGGATTATATTACGAAAAAGGACTACCGGAGTTTCCTTTCCGTCTCTTTTTAGACTCTCTAAAATTGAAAAGGACTGAGTTATCTTTGTTGTTAAACTCATTAAAACAATAGCAACAAACTTGTCCACGCAGACAAGAGCGAGTTTCACTGTCACTAGGCTCGTTAAAACATAGTGACAGGTTTTCCCGAAGGGCAAATTATAGAACAAGCATATGTTATCCTCCTCAAGCTTGACAAAAATAAAGAGGTACTGGTCAGCAATGACTAGGGAAAAAGGGAATAAAAATTGAATAACTTCATTGGTAGCAGGTCACTCTTGAACATGACACTTTCACTCCATCATCGTGATTGAGTCAGGTTGGGTTATTCCATTCACCGGTCATATCATGATTGGTCCTCCGTACCATCCATTTTGGGGTTAACGCTACCAATCAATTCCAGTGTCACTGATATGTTCAAGAGAAGTCACTCAGAGAATTCACCAACCCAGCTAATGCCTCATCTGTTGCAATACCTTAACGCTCCATTCTTTCATGACCGCCACCCTGAACCTTTTATCATCATATTGTTTTCACCTCCACAAAATCATTTGCTTCGTTCTATGTCGTAGATGTGGGATTCATCAAGGCCCTCCTACGATGGGTCACTTCTGATTGACATTAGCTCATTATCCAAGAAGTTGACTTAGGAAGAACCCTTTTAGTACTTTGAAGCTTACATGCCTCAATCGCAAGTTTCTCACTTTTGGTGACAGGTTTACATCAATGGCCTTCGACTGAAAGATTTTGCGTGGTGTTCAACATCGACTCATGTATTCACACCACGTGAATTGTACTGCAGTACCTTGAGGGTCATCATCATTATCTGTGATTCCTCTCACACCTGTTAACAACTTACATCAATGGCTAGTAATCGGGTGATGTCTTTCCATGTTCAACATCAAAACATCTTTTCACATGGATCAACTTGTACTTCGGGTGAAGATTGAATGAGTTTGAATACCCCGGATCTAGTTTCATCCATTCAGGCTATGATATATTCAGGAAAATAAAGACATCAAATGTACATCATAACTGCACAGATAATCATCCAAACTAAGGGATGATGGCTCTACGATTGTCTGTCTTATGTACATGAAAAGGAATTTATAAAGCTGAGCATGGGAATGCTCACCTCAGCTAGATGATGAAAATATTATGTAGATAATGTATTGTATTGTATCTTATTACAGGTCACCTTCCAGTTTGAAAGACCTCGGATCCTCATAATAAATCATTTCACCCGACATCAGAAGATTTACGACCTCATGCTTTAGGGGGCAACTGTTATAGACATATTTGGGCACTACAATCACATATTTCTGTAAACAAAGGGCTTCTAAACCCCTAAAAGTGTTGTTTCAAGCCCTAAAGGATCAAGGTCAACTGATTACATAATTTTGCCAGAAGTTCTCCCTGAAAAATTGCTCAGAACTGGTCAAAACTGGACCATACAGACTGCTCCATGTTGAGGGTGCGATGCATCTCACCTGCTACACACAAAGGGTGCGATGCATACTGAAAAGCCCTTCTGTAGGGTGTGATGGGCGAGAGTAGACAAATGGCAGAAGCAGTTTTCTAGGTGGAAACTCGAATAATCTTCTAGAAAATGCTCATATGACACTTGCCTCTCTGAATTCACCCAAGGATGAGTAAGAGATCATGAAATCTCCAAGTGGAAGCAATAACTATCAGTAAAATGACACTAATCAAAATCCCAGAAGCTGACTCACTCTCCTGTAGACATCTATATATGGATCCCTCATCCTAGAGATCCAAAGGCTGGAATTTTGTAATTTGTAAGGAAGTGTTGTTGGTTTCTCTTTGAGACATTGTATTGTTAGGTGATCTTGCTTTTTATGAGGTGAAGAGGGCTTTCATGCTGGGAGGATGATGCTGGATCAGACAGCTTGGTTGTAATCCTCTCTTCTACTACTTCTATCAATAAAGCTATTTGAGTTTTCCTCCATATACTTGTATATCTCTGAATCTTGTATTTGTATATGCATTTGTATGGTTAATGTACATCTGATCCTATATTGTTTATGGTTATAGATCTCTATGATTTGATGGGATTTTACTGCTTTGAATCTATAGGTGTTCTTTGAAGTGGGGCAAGTGAGAAAGGAGTGGTGAAAGCTCTATCAAAGGAGAGAGGAAACAAGCAAGGAGACTAGTGAAAGACTAAGGTTGGTACTCTCTACTTCTCTCTCATCTATCTCTCATAAAGGAAAACACAAGTAACTTTGGTTTGTTTGTTTCTAAGATAGATACCTGTCTTAGTGGGACTAGCAGCTCTGAATGGACACTAGTTTTCCTGATAACAGTGACATGGACTGACATTTGGACAACTTTGGAAGGAGTGAACACAAACCCTAGACCTAATACCTAGTGACCAAATTTTACTTGAAACTCACTGAAATGACAAAATTTGACCTTGACGCCTTAAAACCACTTTGTAAGAGCATGATTGATCACTAGAGGAAGGTTTTAAAGACTGACACTAACAGTAGTCATACCATTTAGGTCAAATATGCAAGCTCTTACCCAATGATGCACTCCCTTCTTTGTACCTATAGCCAACTGCACTAACCATGAATCTACATGCAACTCCTTATTCAAACCACACGTATCCACCAAGTCAGGACTAACATAGCTATAATTAGATCTAGGGTCAATCAAAATAGAAATAACTTGATCACAAAGCTTACCATCCATCTCAATGATAGATGCCTAGTGTTCTTCCTGCTTGTTGTCCACGGTTGAATAGATACTCAGAATATTATGGCCTAAATCTGTAATAGTATGTGCTTCCTATGCAATGTATAAAGGAGGTCTACCACCTTGATTCTGCAGACAATTTCTCTTGCGATGATATTTTCCACAATTCCAACACTCTATAGGCTTCCAGCCTCCTTCCTTATTCTTTTCTTCAAATCGATGTCCCTATCCTCTATCTGATGCATTGAACCTCTTAGGTGCTTCAACATTCTCTTCGTTATCTATACCCTGTGGTCTTGCTCGCTTTTTATCCCATTTTCCTCTACTCTTTACATTACCTCTCTAGCTTAGCTTAGTTTTAGAGTTGTGCTTCGACTGTTCATAGAAATGCTTTAGCTTTCGAATGGCCTCCTCCAATGATATAGGCTCATCAAATTCAATCCCGTCTTTGAATGCAACTGGTAGTCCACTAATGGATCTCTGAATATTAGCTTTCTCCTCCTTGAGGTATGGCACATACCTTAATAGTTCTAAGAACTTAATAGTGTACTCATCATCTATCATGGGTCCCATATTTAGTTCATAGAACTCCTTTTCCCTGTCATCAAAGGATCTCTCCGACAGATACTTTTCTTGAATAGTCACTCAAATTCACTCCAAGTCAGATCTTCCTCATTTATGTCCCTGAGATTTTTCACATCTTCCCAACAGATGGTTGATTTACCTTTAAGACTGAAAGTAGCCACTCTAGTTTTCATGTTCTATGAGTAGTCATGAAACCTGAAGTACTTCTTCATAATGAGTAACCATGACTTTGCATTGTGTGATCTCTTTACCTCTCCATCAAAATCAGGTGGCTTTTCTTTCTTAAACGCATACGGCAAGTATCCCCTATCACTCCTCCTGTAAGGATGATAACGGTGGTGATCATAGTACTTATCTAAATTAGAACTACAGTCATACCTATATCTATCCCTTCTCCTCTCCAGAGTGTCCAACAATTACCATCTCAGGTTTTTTCCTCAATATCTGATCGGTGACCACCATGCAATCTACTTTCATATGCCCCATTAGTTTTATTCTCCTTCTCATGACTGATATAAAGGGGTCCCTATCATTGCAAATCTGACAAGATCTGAAGTATGATTGCATTTAGCTCTGATAACTTTTCATGTGACTGTATGATTCTGTCATTATCTTCCTTACAACTCCTTATCTCTTTCTTTAATCTTCTCAGTGCCATTGCCAAGTAGGAAGAGTTCCCAACACCATACTGCTCTTTGGATTCATAGGGAGAGTCTTTGTAGTCAACCATCTTGCTAGCCATTTTATATTTCTTCCTATAAGGTATATCATGTAAGCTAAACCAAATCACAATAAAACAACGTACCTTAGTATAGCTCGGGAAGGATACCTTCTCCACAAGATCAACAAATCACCTTGATGCATGTATAACATAATCATGACAGCATATAGAAACATAAAACATAAGAATACGAACATGTGGCCATCATTCTAGCTAGGGTCGAGTCATCAATGCATGACCTCAAAAACAACACACACCATGATCTGATGCATGAAAACCACCATCATTACATCACTATACACTTGACCACATGCAAACCTGAACATGCATCACCATCCACACATATGCACAAACATATATGATCAAGTGTGAATGAACAATTCTTGAAATCAAACCTGCAAGAATGATACATACAACTAAGCATACAAGAATGTAACCACGCATGCAAGAACATAAACAAGAATTCTACAACGATACATGTAAGTGACATAAATCAACATGTAACCAATCATACACTCAAAATGATGCATTACACAATAACACCTCAAATCTCACATGGCTCGACATCACTGCAATCATGATCAACATTATGAAAATACTACAAGAAAATGAAATGCAAGGGTGATAGACAAACATGCAACTGACATGCATGCATGACCAATGCGTAGCCCATCTAGTCTAAGGGGTGAACCATGCTCTGATGCCACTCTGTAACACCCTCCTCCCACATCCACCAAATAAATTGGCCGGCTGGGGTAAACATGTGATGAGAGGCCAATATGATATGATTTGACCTCTGAAGTAACATTAAGGAAGTGGAATCGATGGAAACACATCACAAAGACATTAATTATCAGCTACAGGACCCTCAGGAAATAATCCAATACTTTAGACAACTTTCCTTGGGGTCGCATTGAGATTTTGGATAGTTTGAGGCTTATTTGCTGCCATGCTATAGGCATGAGTGTGACCAACAACTCAAAGTCTCTCTCACAAGCTTTCCTGCTAGTGACCAGAGACCAAAGTAGTCAGTGCTATTCCAACGACTCTGGGATTTCAGCGACCTTTTCAGGCCTGAAGCCTAGGTCACTGCCCAAAATTGGACCATCTCTTTAGATCAAAAAATTAACATGGAAATGACAGTACTAAAGAAAATACTTGTTCAAGACTTTGACTAGACCCCTACTAGCCATGACAGAATTTTCATTAGACATATTTCAAATGTGTAATCTACAAGTGTAATTAATAGTTCTGAGCATAGGGGTATCATACTTAGCTGAGAATTGCAAAATTGATGCCTCAACACTTCAATTTCCATTCTATCCATTAGGTCATAGATACATTGATCATTCAATTAGAAGTAAAAACATGAGGAAAGCCATATATGGTTACCGGCATAAAACACATACATAACAAGCATAATAGGGACGTAATTACTTAAGAAAGTATAACCATATAGACCACGTACAATCCATCAAAATGCTCATAGAAATACAAGGATAAATAACCTTTCATTGATAAATAAAAATCCAAACAGAGGATGGGACTTCCACGTTCCACCTGACCATAGAATGGTTGAGCCAAATATATCTTCATCCGTTCACCGTCGTGCCATATTCCAAGCATGAATTGGGGATATCATAGAACACATCAATCAAAACTCATCTAAGGCTTCCAAAGGCCATCTACCTCAACCCATCAAACAATGATTCCACGCATGGTTGAACATCAAAAAACCATCATCATATTGGTCTCCACCCAAGCCTTCTAGGGCTTCTAGAGTGCTTTTCCAACCAAGGCTTCCAAAATTAGTAACTCAACCCACAACTTATACGGGGATTCCAAAGAGTTTGTCTAACCAAGGCTTCGAAGACTAGTAAGTCAACCCATCAAGGGCTTCTAGAGAGTTTGTCCAACAAAGGCTTCCAGGACTAACTCAACCAAAGTTTTATAGGGCTTCCAGAGCATTTGTTCAACCAAGGTTTCCAGGACTAATAACTCAATCCAAGCTAAGGAAACATGAGAATCAACCAAAAAACAATAATGAAAGTAAACCCAAAATCACCATGGATATCCACAAAATGGGAAGGCTAGGTAATCCATTGTCAATCATGATATTCCTCCATGCTAATGACATATCACAACCAAGAAAGCACATGCATATGCCATGCATGCAAAAACTAGTGAAAAAATCATACATGCAACTTAGTACCTACAAGAAAATATAATGTAGTTGCTGATGTTGATGCCTTCTTGTGCTTTCATTCTCTTCCTTTTCCTTCTTTCTCCAAGAATCCAAGTATGCCACACCCTCCAAGAGTGCTCCAAGAAAATTCTAAGTATCCAAGAGTATGAGAGAGAGAGAATAATGAGAAAATTCCAACATTGAACTGACCAAAGGTTCCCAACTGATCCTCAGAAGCCTTTTTATGAATGAGGCCTCTATTTTCTTCATTTTCCTTAATTTTCATCCTCGCATGCAACCTGTCACCTTTAAACTCCTTTTTCTCCTAATTTCCATTATTTTTATAAATAAATGTGCCAAAATTGCGTTTTAATGACTTAGTCATTGCCTTTGCCAATTTTCTTAGCCATAAAAAACCAAATGAACACCCCTAGGATGTCTTGCCCAACATTCAGATTGGAATAAGTGGCCTGCCGACCGTGGTTATTGTTTTAAACTTTTATTACATGTAATTTTAATGAGGGTTGTTACATCTTCTCCTAAAACTTACTCTCCATATTTTGTAATATGTTGAGTAGTTGTGAGTCCCCACACTCAGAGAGTCAGTTTGTTGTTGAAGATATCACTCCTAGATATTTTCATAGATATTCTAAGGGTTTTCTAGGAAGTGGTTTGGTGAATATATCTCCAATTTCACCATTAGTGGTAACATATTCAAGCCTAACAACATGGTAAACAAATGTATCTCTCAAAAAGTGAAACTTGATTGGATTGTGTTCATTTTTTAATGCATACCAAGGTTCTTGGAAATAATTATTACACTAATATTATAACACATGATGGGGATGGGATCATCAAATTCAATTTTGATATCCTTGAGTTTTTGCTTCACCTAAAGGATCTAAGCACAAGAAGTAGTTTTTGTTATATAATTATTTTCACTTGTAGACTAGGAAATATAATTTCATTTCTTGGTTACCAAAGTCACTATACAATTCCCCAAAAATAATGTTGCACCAATTCTTCTCTTCCTATCATAAATTCTACCTTTCCAATATATATTAATATATGCTTTTAAATTTAATTATTTCCTTCTTCCCTACCATAGACCATAATAAATTGTTCCCTGTAGATATTTACATATTCTCTTGAATGCATTCACTCTACTATCTTTTGGGTTTTCTTGACATCTAGCAACCAGACCTACAAATTGCATCATATAAGGCCTTAATATTGTTAGGTACAATATAATTCAAATAATTGAGCTACAAGTAGTTTGATTGGAAATTGAAGACTCATCATCCTTGCTAATTTATAACCAATAACCATTGGAGTGTTAACAAACATGCACTTTTCCATAACAATTTTTTTCAAAATCTCTTTTAGGTAATTGGACTTGGAAATGAAAATACCTTTGTCCAATTGTGTGACTTGTAGGCCAAGGAACAATTACAACTAACAAAACATGGACATATCAAATTCCTTTCGAAATTCTTCAAAAAATTATTGACCCATTTGATCCATGTCAATCCCAAAAATGATATCATCTACATGCACAATAATGATTACTAGATTTTCATTTTTGTAACTACCTTGGTGAAAATTCAATGTAATAAAAGTAAATAAAGCTAAAAATAATAACCATGGTTCATGGGACACTTATTCTAAGAAAAATGTTGGGCAATACATCCTAGGGGGTGTTCATTTGATTGTTTATGGCTAAGGAAATTGGAAAAGGCAATGGCTAAGGCTTTGGGAAGGAAAAATGGCATTTTTGGCACATTTATTAATGAAAATAATGGAAATTAGGATAAAAGGGAGGTGAAAGGACAAAAGTTGGATGCGAGGAGGAAATTGAAGGAATGGAAAATGAAGAAAATAGAGGCCTCATTAATAAAAAGGTTTCTGAGTATCAATTAATAACCTTTTGTCAGTTGAGTTTTGGATCTCTCTCATTATTCTCTCTCTCTCTCTCTCTCACTCTTGGGCACAAAGTTTTCTTGGAGCATTTTGGCATTGGAGCAAGAAAGGAAAAAAAAGCAAGAGGAAGCAAAGACCAACCAAGGAATTCAGGATCAAGTGGCTACAATAGGAAGCTTTGGAGGTATCAACTTTCATGTGTATTTTCATTGCTAGATTTGGTATGCATGGTATTGCATGTGGTTCTTTGTTGTCATGGCATGGGCTTTTCTAGGTGTAACAGTGTTTTTAGCCAAGCCTTTCCATTTCTGGATAGCCATGGTGCAATGGGGTTCTCATGTTTTGGTTGAGTTGAATTTTTAGATGGATTTGAAGCTTAGTGAGGTGGATCTTGGAATTGATAGAACAGATGGCCTAGTAAACCCTAAACTAGACTATGGGTTATGGTAAAACGAGATTTTGTGCTGCCTCAAATGGACTAGGAATCATCATCGGTGAATGGCAAGATATACAATAAAGCAAAGAGATGGTTTTATCTCCGTTGGGCCTAGTAATACTAGGTTCGGGATATGCCATAAATACTGGAGAGTGGCTCTCGGTTTAGGGCATAGTGATTCGAGTTTGGATTGCGGTAAATCCTGAGAGACTAGGAGGCAGGAAAATTCCCAATGGTGTAGGTGGATAAATTGGTGGCATGCATGCTTTTTTGGCCTAGTGATCGGGTGGAAATTACGGTAAAGCCTGTTATGATGTGTTCATTATGTTGGCCTAGTGCTTCGAGATGGATTATAGTAAATCCTAGTTTCTATTGATGAGGGCGAGGTTGTTTAGCCTCAGTATGCTTAGGTTGGTTCGTTTATGCTTTGAATATGGCACAGGGGTAAATGACTAAAGACAGATTTAGCTCAGCCATTCTATGGTTGGGTGGAACATAGAAGTCCCATCCCAGATTTTGTTTTTGCATCATTAATGGAAGGTTATTTATCCTTGCATTTCTATGAGTGTTTTGATGGATCATATGTGGTTTATATATTTGTACATTCATGAGTATTTTTGTATTATTGTGCTCGTTATATGTGTGTTTTATGAAAGAATATATGGATGCAACTCAACATGTTTTTCCTTGTAATGAATGGATAATGTATCTATGGCCTAATAGATGGTAATACAACAAATGGCACGAGGGAACAATGGTTCTTAGCGATCCTTATATAAGTACAAGATCCCTATGTTTAATTTTGTTGGTTACACTAGAAGATTACATTCTTGAGACATGTTTGACAAAATACCTGTCATGGCTAGTAGGGGTGTTATTAAGGTCTTGTTTAACTTATTTCTCATGCATCATTGTTTCCTTGTTATTTTACTGCTCCTATGTTATCATTCCACTCTGGGCATTGACCTGGGCTCTAGACCTAAAAAAGTGGCTCAAATCTCAGGGACGCTGGCATAACACTAGTAAATTGGGCCTTTGGACACTAGCAGGCAAGCCTATGATATAGAATTTAGGTTTTTGGATGCTCTCATGCATATAGCATGAGAAAAACGGAGGATTAAGATGTCTAGAATATCAGTGGGACCCAGCGATAGGATGTTTGAGTAGCTGACATGTCTCCTGAGGGTTTTGTTACTGATGTGGATTGGTTGGTTGATGTGTTATGTAGATTCCACTTCCTTAAGGTCACATAGGAGGTAAAATCCAATCTTAGTAGCCTCTTGAAACATTTTCACCCTAGTTGGCTAGTTACTTGGGTAGATCTCTAAGGAGGGTGTTACAATTTTCAATTTTAATGCACAATTTGTTGTCTACTGTTCCTCGCTTAAATACATTCTTCTATACGAATTTATTAAATCTTTCATAGTAATCCCTTAGGGCTTGTTTTAACCAATACAATGATTTATTTAGTTTTCAAACCTATTTTTCATCTTTAGATAACTGAAATCCCTCTAGTTTTTCAATGTATAATTCCTCCTCTAGTTTACCATTAAGAAATTATGACATGACTTCCATTTTATATACTTTAAAATTTTTATAACTTGAAAATTCTAGAAACATCCTAATAGCTTGTAATCTACCTACAAGGGAAAATATTTCTTCAAAGTCAATACCTATTACCTGAGCATATCCTTTGCATATCATCCTGACTTTATTTTTACTACGTTCCGATATGTTGGGTGTGAAGCCTAATTATCTTCCTAATTGTTCATAGGTTTTTTTTAGTCACGTTGCATCCCTATTCCTAACAGGGTGGAAATGTTTGCTATTTAATCATTGTAAGGGAGGAAGCAGGTGACAAATTTTTTTATGAGCCCCTGAGGTGGGGATTTGGGGGCAGTCCCTTGAGCCTAAAAAGAGATGAAAATTTTCGTTGTAAAATATTTTAATTTCATAGTCAATCTAGGCCATTCATTAGGTGGATAATCTAAGGGTAAAAGTTATTTTAATTTAGTGTTTTTTCTCTAGAAGGAAACCCTTGGTTTATATGAGGGAATTGTATTACAATTGTTTATTATTATTCTGAGTGAGAGAGAGGGGGAGGTTGTGTGAGAGGGAAGAGGAAATCACACTTGATCTATTGTAGGTTGTATCTATTCATTTTTCTAGATAATATTAAAGGAAGGAATGGTTGTTTCTCCATGGATGTAGCACAATTTGGCTGAACCACATATATCTATGTCTCTCTTGTCTGATGCATTTTTGTATTTTTGTTTCTGTAATATTTTTTTTTTTATTTCATTTTTGGCTTAATTAATTTCTAACAACTGGTATCAAAGTTGAACATCTATTTGGATGATAAACTCACACGAAAAAAACATTCCTTGTTCGAGTGGGAGAAATGGCAGAAGATGGTAGGTTTAGTGTCCAGAAATTTAATGACAAAAATTAACATATGTGGAACATGCAAATGAAAGATTATCTGTATTAGAAATATTTTTACCTACCATTGAGGGGAAAATCAAAGAACTTGACAAGTATGACAAATGAAAAATGGGATATTCTTGATAGAAAGCCACTAGGATTAATACGACTGTGTCTAGCAGTGTCGGTGGCATTCAAAATTTCAAAGGAAATGAGAACATAAGGGTTAATGATGGCATTCGACAAACTATATAAAAAAACCTTGGCCTAAAATAAGGTCTTTTGTATGAAGCCTCCATTTAAAATAAATATGTTAGAAGGTGGATTTGTTGCTGATCATTTAAATTAATTTAACATGGTGACCAGTAAGTTAAGTTCTATAGGGGAAAATTTTGCTGATGAATTTAATGCTCTGTTATTTCTGTGCTCATTGCAAAAAAAATGGAATGGCTTAGTTATGATGATGGTTTTGGTTCCATAGCAGGGAAATGTGATGGAAAAGCACCTATGAGACATCAGGTAATGATTTCACTAAATAGGCTAGGGGAAGAAAATTGGAAATAGGAAGGAGCACAAGCAATCATAGTAAGTCAAGAAAAGGTATATCCAAATCCAAATCACGGACAATGTGCTGGAAATGTGGGAGGAAAGGACACCTGAAGAAAGACTACAAATTTCAGAAAGGAAAAGAAGGAGATGGATTAGAAGAGAAGAATCATGAAGCGAATGTGACAAGTAATGTGTTGCAATATGCTTTGATTCTTTCATTAGAGAATATTACTGATGCCTAGGTGGTATATTCAATGGCATCATTCCATGCCACACCTAATAGGAAACATTTTCATGACTATGTTCAAGGAGAATTTGGACAGGATCATCTAGGTGATGATAAACCCTATAAAATAATTAGAATGGGTAAGGTTTTTATAAAGAAACAAAATGGAACCAATGGATATTGAATGAGGTAAGGCATGTTCTAGATTTGAAGAAAAATCTAATTTCAACAAGGCAATTAGGTGGTGGACGAAACCTGGAAGGTAACTGAAGGAGAAATGCAAATAAAAAAGGAGAAAAGGTTGGTATTTTATATTTATGTAATGGTATTTCTAATTATATTAATGCATTAACCTCCATAGGAGTAGATACGAAATTGTGACATTATAGGCTCGGGCATGTGACTGAGAAGGGGATGAAAATTCTTCACTCAAGAATTTTTTTGCCAAGTTTGAAGCATGTTGATTTGAATTTATGTGAGCATTGTGTTTACAAAAAACAAAATAGTGTCAGATTTATCAAAGTTAGGAAGGAAAAGAAGAGAAAAAGATTGGAGCTTGTACATTTATATGTATGGGAACCAACTCAAGTATCATCTGTTGGTGGATTTTTCTATTATGTTACTTTTATTGATGATGCAACTATAAAAACTCAGATTTATTGTATTTGGAATGAATATGATGGATTTGATGCTTTCAAGAATTGGAAAGCTTTGGTTGAGAATGAGACAGGAAAGAAGTTGAAGTGTCTTAGATCAGACAATGGAGGTGAATACTGTAGCAGAGAGTTTGATAACTACTGTTCAGAAGAGGGAATTCACAAAGAGAAGATAGTTTTAGGAACACCATAGGAAAATGTTATGTCGAAAAGGATGAACAATACAATCATGTAGCATGAAAGGTGCATGAGATTGCGTGCAAGATTTCCCTACAATTTTGGGAAGATGTTGTAAATATTGTTATTTATCTAATAAACATAGGCCCTTAAAGTTACTTTGATGGTGGTATTCCAGAGGAGGCATGTACAGGTAAAAAGGTAAACTACTAGTTTTTTAATACTTTTGGTTGTGAAGCCTTTGACCACATTAATAAAGAAAATACAATAGAGCTTTAGGAAAAATCAAAGAAATGTACCTTTATTGGATATGACGTTAATGATTTTGGTTATCACTTATATGATTATGAAAATCACAAAATCATTAGGACCAGAGATGTCATATTCAATGAAAAGGTATTGTATAAGGGTTAGATGTAGGAAAAGAAACAGGAACAAGAAAACAAAGAATATGCAGTGCTTGATGAGATCACAGAAAAAGTAAAGGTGCCTGAAAATCATAATGATCGGTAGCCACGACAAAAACAACCGCCGCAACAACAACATGTACCTCAAACACCTAAAAGTGGTGTTAGAAGATCTACTAGGATATGTAGACCCCTTGAACTATACTCTCCTTCATTATATTATGTCTTGTTGATTGATTCTGGTGAATTGGAAATATATGAAGAAGAAATGAAGATAGAAATCAAGAAAAGGTGGGAGAAAACCATGGAATAAAAGATGGAATCCTTGATGCATAAACAAAATTAGGACTTAGTCAAGTTTCCTATAAGTAAAACAACATTGCATAATAAATGAGTTTATAGGTTTAAGGAAGAAGATGGAGGAAAATAGAGTTATAATGCTAGACTTGTGGTCAAAGGGTTTGCACAAAAGAAAGGTATAAACTTTGATGAATTTTTTTACTCTTTTTTCTTAAAATGACTTCAGTCAGAACTATTTTAATTCTAGTGGCAACAAAATATTTTCATCTTGAGCAGTTGGATGTAGAACAACCTTTCTCCATGGGGATTTGGAGGAAGAAATATATATGCAACAACCACAAGGATATGACATCAAAGGAAGGGAGATATTAGTGTACAAATTGAAGAAGATATTGTATGGATTAAAACGGGCTCCAAGGTAGTGGTATCTAAAATTTGACAAGTGTATGTCTGAACAAGGTTATCCTAGATGCCACTTTGACCATTATGTTTATCTTAAAAAGGAAAATGATGGAATCTATATTATATTTCTATTGTATGTAGATGACATGCTTGTTGTGGGGTCTTTTATGTAGAAAATAAATGTGATCAAAAGAAAATTGGCAAATTCATTTGCAATGAAGGCTTTTGGCGCTGCAAAACAAATCCTTGGTGTGAGAATAACTAGAGACAGGAAAAATTACAAATTAACATTGTCTCAAATTGAGTACATAGAAAAGGTGTTGGAAATATTTAATATGCAGAATGAAAGACCAATTAGTATACCTTTGGCTATCCATTTCAGACTAAGTAAGGAGGTGTGTCCCAAGATCCAAGAAGAGATGGATTATGTCTATAAAGTTCCATATGCATCAACAGTTGGAAGCTTAATGCATGCACAAGGCCTAATATTGCACATGTAGTGTGAGTTGTAAGCAATTATATGAAAAATCTAGGAAAAGAGAATTGGATGGAAATGAAGTGGATTCTCAGGTATTTGAGAGGTACCACAAATCAAGAATTATGATTTGGTGTTTCAAACATTGCTCTACAAGAATATGTTGATGTAGATATGGCAGGTGATAGAGATAACAAGAGGAGCACCACAGGTATGTGTTTATTGTAGTGGAAAAAATGTCAGTTGGATTTCAAAGTTGCAAAACATTATTGCCCTTTAAACAATGGAAGCAGAGTATGTTTTTTCTATAGAGGCTAGTAAAGAAACGATTTGATTACAAATATTTATGGATGATTTGGGAAAGAAGTAGGAGACGGATAGGTTATATAGTGACAAACAAAGTGTTATTCAACTTGAAAACAACTCAACATTGCATTCCAAGACTAAACGTATACAATTCAAGTACCATTTCATATGGTGAGTATTGGAAGATGGACAGTTGGAGCTGGAAAAGATACACACTAGCCATAATCCTGCAAATATGTTAACAAAAGTTATAACCTGGGAGAAAATGAGATTATGCTCACTTTAAATTGGTATTCAAGTTTGATGATGAAGATTAGAAAAAACCATATCCAAAGTGGAAGAAATTCCCAGCAAGTGAAGTAGTAGTGGAGTTGTTATAATCAGTCTTAAAGTGGGAGATTATTGGGTGTGGAGCGTGATTATATTCCTAATTGTTCAAAGGTTTTTTTTTAGTCACGTTGGATCCCTATTCCTAATGGGGAGGAAACACCACCTATTTAATCATTGACAGGGGGGTGACGTTGAATTTTATGATCCCCCTTGGTGGGAGTTCAGGGGCAGCACCCCCAAAGCTAAAAATAGATGAAATTTTTCCTTGTAAAATATTGTAATTTCATACTTAATCTAGGTTGTTCATTAGGTGGATCATTTGCTGGTAGAAGTTATGTTAATTTAGGGTTTATATGAGGGAATTTTGTTGTCGTTGTGTATGATTATTCTGAGTGATAGAGAGAGAGGACGTTATGTGAGAGGAAAGAGGAAATTACAATGGATATGTTATAGGTTGTATCTCTTCATTTTATTGGATAATATAAAAGGAAGGATTGGCTATTTCTCTGTGGACGTAGCTCAAATTGGGTGAACCACATATATTTGTGCCTTTCTTGTTTTATGTGTTTCTATATTTTTGTTTCTGCAATATTTTATCTATTTCATTTCTTCATTAATTAACTTCTAACAGCATCCTTATTTGGCTTGTTCTTAAATACTTGATTGGAACCAATGACATTTTTTTCTTTTAGTCTAGGGATTAGTTCCTAAGTTTCTCTCTTCTATTTTTGATCCACTTCTTCATCCATTTATTTAACCTATAATTTATCTTCATTGGCTTGATTGAATCTTTTGGGTTCTATTTGCAACAATAGATCAATATTTTCCTATCTAGGAGTGCCTGTGAGTTTTATTCTTTTTTGAACTCCTAATTATTTATCTCTAATTATCTAGCTCTTAGGATGTTGCTATTATACATATCTAGAGGGCGTTTTTCACCTCTGAGGTATCTTGTAGAAATTATTGTGTAGACCTGAAAGTTCTCATGAAATTTAGTAAAACACAGGACTCAAATCTACTCTACTATTCTACAAAATTCAATTCACGATAGAGAACACAAATCATAAACATGAAAGAATAATTACCACACATTCACATAACTTTATCTAGGGGAAAGAAACTTCTCAAAACCCCTTCCTATAGGTATTACAATAATCAAATAATATAGATGAATACATATGCTTGCTCAAGCCTAAGAACAACCTTCAAGTGTACAATCTATCCCTCTTCCTGATTGACTAAATTTGTCCAACACTTAGCCAAATTTCCATCCTTCCAAGCTCATATTTACTTGCATTGTTCCTTGAGGAAATTATCCCCTATTATTTAGGAAATTACCTCAATTAAATTGTGAAATTCCTCTAGGATCATCCTCTGACTGCATGCACCACTTGTACACTCAGAATAATCTACAACTGATAATACAAATCCCTGGAATCTCCATCTCAATTGGGTAACTCAAATTCTCTACATGCATCAAGATTGATTAGTTAACTGTTTGATCACTGAGTGTGGTTGAACTTACACTTTCACAACTTGACCTTCCACTAGTTCCTCCAATAGCTAAAACTAGCTTAACTGTTTATAAATCAATTTAACTGAAATAGATTGCTATATATTCGTAACCAATCATACTGAACTAAACTCAGGATTCCCCAACTCAAATTAATTGAGTGAAAAGTTCCATGTCACCTCATTTAACTACCGCCAATATTTCTACTGAAATGGAAATTCAAAATTTTTGTAGTTTGACCAAGGAAAAGTCAAACTAATATTTTCTTTCCGCATTTTCAACACTCCCTCTCGGAAAGAAAGGGATTATCAACCACCCCTATCCTGTACTTGTGAAACCCAAACTTCCCTCCTGACAAGGCCTTTGTCAAAATGTCAACATCTTGTTGCTTTGTCAAAATGTATTGCAACAACATTATCCTCCTCTGCACACAATCATGTAAATGGTGATACTATGTATCTATATGCTTGGATCAATCATGAAAAATAGGACTTTCAAAGACGTAGATGTAGCTATGATTATCATAGTAGATCACAGTTATATCCATCATCTGACCAAATAGGACCACAAGAATCTTTCTCATCCAAATCGCCTCACATGCTGCGTAACTCAAAGCCACATGGTCTTCTTTTGTAAAGGTGAGTGCCATAGATTTTATTTCTATTGTACTAAGAAACCATTGTGGACCCAACACTAAAAATTCCACATGATGTACACTTCCATTCTGATGGAATCCCCACCCAATCTGCATCTGTGAAGCCACACAACTTCACTCCCTCTATCCTTCTATATCATAGTCCAAGCTAAATAGTGCCTCTAAGGTCCCGTCAAACATGCTTAGCTTCCTTCCAAAATAGTTTGGCTGGCCTAAGGATATCTTAGCTTAGCTGGATGGATGCATAGAACATATCTAGCTGTGTGCTAAAAAGATAAATTAGTGAACCCACCAAATGCTGGTAAATAATAACATCCACTTCCTCACATGAAGTGGCATCGTCTTTCCTCGAGTTGGCCACTAGAGGTGTCTCCATGGGTTTGCAACTATCCATGCATAACGTCTGAAGATTCTCAATGGAAAAATTTCCTTGAGAGACAAATAGTTCTCCATCACCTTGTTATACTTCCAGTCTGAGGAATTAGTGCATGAGACCCATGTCCTTCATTTCAAACTCTCTTACAAGGTCCTCCTTCTAATCAACTACTCATCACCAGTTAAAATCAAGTCATCAAAAAATAATACAATAAGCAACAATTTACCTTCTACTAAAATATGATAGATGTTTGCATCCACTTCACTTTTGGGGAAGCCCAAACCAGTGAGATAACTATCGATCCTGGTGTATGAAGCACAATGTGCATACGTGAGACCATAAAATAATCGCTTGAGTTTGCACACATGAGACTCTTGATCAAAAGTCTTGAAGCCTTCTGGTTACTCAATATACACCTCCTCCTCAATAAATCCATTAAGGAATGTTTTTTTCACTTCGATCTGGTGGATCTTCCACTCCATCTTCACAACCAAAGTAAGAATTGATATGATGGATGACTACCTTGCTACCAAAGCAAAGGTATCCTCATACTCAATCCCTTCAACGTAAGAGTACCCCTTGGCCACAAATCTAACCTTGTATTTTTTTGTGCTTCCATCCGCCACATTCTTTACCTTGAAGATCCATCTCGAACCCATAAATGATTTTTTTTTCTAGTCTTGGACTACTTCCCAAACACTTTTATTTACAATGGATTCATATTCCTCCACCATTTCATCAACCCATAATAGTTTCTCTATTTCTACCTCAAAATAGGATGTCCCAGTCTCTACAAGTCCAGTCATTCGAGCCATGTAGCTAGTGTATGGATCTGGTGACCTTATCTACCTGTACTGATTTGAAGGGGCACCCATATTCTCCCTCACATCTTGCATAAGTATGTCATGTTCCTTGGTCCTTTTCTCGCATTCTCTCTATGGTTCTTCTTGAGTGGATTTCTCCATTCTTTGCTCCTCAATTTGTGGCTTCTCGACAACTTCTTGAGGTTCCCTTTTGGAGCTAAAAACTCATCTTCTGGTGGTATTTGAATCTCCCTCTTAATAGAGCACTGCATGGCTTTGTCTTCATCAAATTTTACATCCCTTCACACAACTATCATTTGAGGGATGACATGTATACACGATAGTTGTAGGGATTTTCTGTGTAACCTAAAAATACCCCCAATTTGGTTGTCATCTCTAGATTATTCCTTTATTCTTCAGAGACATGACAGTAAACAAAGGCTCCAAAAATCCTGGAGTGGGACACATCCATATTTATTTGCGATAAAGCCTCCTCCTATATAATCATGCTGAGAATCTAATGAGGATTACGATTCTACAAATAGGTTGTTGTGCTGCATGCCTTGACCCATAAATGCATAGGTAGGTCTTGACCATGGAACACTTCCCTTGCTACTCCGATAATGCTATGGTTCTTTCTCTCAGCCACCCCATTCTGTTGTGGATTGTGGAGTGTTGTCAACTTTTGTCAAATGTCTTCTTTTGAATATAAATTTCAAAATTCATTTGACACATACTCACCTCCATTATCACTCCCGAGAGCCTTCACCTTCTTTCCCATTTCTTTATTAACCGATTCCTTGAATTCTACTAACTTGGAGAATGTCTCATCCTTCTTCTACATGAAGAAGATCCAACACTTCCTTGAGAACTCACCAATAAAAATAAAAAAATATTTGTGTCTGGCACTGGAGGCTTTCGAGAGAGTTCCACAGACATTAGAGTGGATCCTTTCAAGGACTACATGTTATTTTCTATCCCGATCATGGAAATTGGGATTTGTGTCCTTCCCCAAGGTACACCCTTTGCATGTATCCAACTGCTCTAGTGCTCCTTTGGGAAGGTATGTGGTTATCTCCTGCTTAATATTCAAAGCACCAGGTTGCAAATGGCCAGGTATTATATGCCAATGTTCATCGACATCGTGAATTTGTTTTATGCCTTTGTGCTCAATTCAGCACAATCCTCCACATATAGCTTTTACAGGTTCTTCACACAAACCCTAATTTCCTTCACTTGTCATGTGGCTTTATGTCTCAAGGATTCCTTTCCTTAGCTAAAGATCACATTATAACCATGGTCTTCCAAAACTACAATAGAGACAAGATATTTCTTTAGGCCTAGAAATAACATGACATTGCTGAGCCTAAGGGGGGAGCTTGAATCTGTCTAAAAGATGACTATACCAATCCTTGTCACACTGTACCTTCCTTCATCCCCTATCTTAACGTGCATCTGCAACTATTTTTCCTCAAGGTCATTGAAGAATTCCCTAGACCCTGTCATATGGAATGAGGCACTAGATTCCAAGTACCACACGATCCCCATCATTGTGTTATCCCTGCATACAATGAGGGTAAAGTAGAGCTGGAACTGTGAAGCCAAAGCTTCATCCGCTACTCCTCATAAGGTATTCTTTCTTGTCTTCCTGTGTGGACACTTCATGGCATAGTCCCCAAATTCATGACAGTGAAAGCACTTGATTCTAGACAAGTATTTCTTCTTCCCCCTTGATTAGATTCTGGTTAGGATTCAGATTTATTCCCTTTTCCCTTCTTTTCCTTTCCATCCAATGGAAAATTTTATTCATCCTCACCATTCCATCAAGTCTCGTCTCGGTGCTTGTAACCCTACCTCGTCGCTTGTAAAGAATTTTACATGATATTTTTTAATTTTATCTACGTAACTACCATTAGCTATATACATGGAGACCACATGATGTATACATTATCGAAATTCAAGAAAATATGTATATATTTTTACTATTTAATATATCTCTTCTATACATGAGGAATTTTATTGAAAATTGTAACTTGTAATATTTTTCTTTTTGTTCTTGCCGCTCCATTCGTGTAGTTCCTTACGTAAATTAAATAATAATTTATATGTTGTATATTCCATTATACTAGTTGGAATTTCAAATTAAGTAGCCATAACTACTATACTTTTTCTTTTCACTCCTAGTTCATAGGTTACATTCCCTATTATTAGTTAACACTAATGGATGTATCTATCTTTATTTACCGATTATTTTTCCTGCATTAACTCAAAATTCTTCTAGTCAAATTTCCTTATTCATTAGACCCCCTCTAAACTAATTCTTGTGTTAAATGTTATGGATGACCAACTTTCAACCCTCCATATTTGCATCTCACTGGGTTTCACTGCCTAGAACTTAGAAAGTTTATAGTGCAGTTCTCTTTTCAATTATTAAGTCTATAATGGAACTATTTACTGTTATAACAATAAATATAGGATAAGATGTTTTTTTTTTATTATTTGACCCATATTTTTGAAGTGTATTACATCTACTTATAATAATAATTGGAATCGACAATACTATACTGAGATCCAACCCTAAGTGATGTTAATATTATTACCTTGATTGTTGAGATTCATTGAGTTGGTCTAAAATCTACTCATGACCATAATTTACCTCCTTGCAAGCATCTATAAATGCTATTGGTTTTCTACTTCAATCATTTACCATATTTGTAGTTCACATCTGCTATAACTAGCCTATTCATAGCAACATGATTCACTCAGTTTTCATAAAAGGAATTTTGTTCACTATCCATGACACAAAGTTTGAATGGTGAAATCTCTCTACACACACCTAACTAGCTCCCATCCTCATGACTTGAATGACAAGAATTACATAACTTGTGTCATATATTTTAGGAGAAACATAAGAAATTAATGTTGGAAGATAAGATGTAAAGGCATAAATGAGTAAAAATTAGGGCAATTTTGAGGTCTAAGATGGGCCTCCTAAGGAAATTATAAAATCATTTCAACTCGTATTTTCAACTTATATCCCTATGGGTTTACTTAAATTTGAGAAGAAATGCTCGTTGGATGAAAAATTTGATTCCTCATCCAAGGAGTACCCATGTTACATAGTTTTGATGGACCTTGATATACGAAAAATGAGAAATACATAACAAAAAAATGATTGAAATCATGTTTTTCCATGTATTTCCCATTTTTTCATGTAGCAAGGTCCATTAAAAGTATGCAATATGGGTACTCCTTGGATGAGAAATTAAATTTTACATCCAACGAGTACTCCTACTCCAAATTTGGGTAAAACCTTGCGGAGATAAGTTGAAAATATGAGTTGAAAAAGTAGTTTTATTATTTTATTATTTTTTAATCTTTTTCACCTTTTTACTCAAAAAATGGTGAATTATCCCCCCATGGTTGACATCATCATCTTGGATCCTATTGGTTCTTATAAAGTTTCTTTTGGTTGTACATTTTTCTTAGGAGGCCCAGGTTAGACCTCAAAACTCCCATAATGGGCATAAGCTCTAGATAAGATATAAAGGCATAAGCCACATAAATATTTTCCATATTCTTTCTTGTGATATTACCATTGATTTGATTGAAGTGTTAAAAAATTACGATGACCCTCAGTGAAGATATGGGAATGGGATGGGCGAGTGGTTTTTAATTTGGCCACCATTACATGCTCTCTTTCATTTCCTTCACCATCACTCTTATCTCGACCAAAGGGAGAGGCAAATTGTTTCATCCCATCATCGAGATGGCGTTTGGATAGGATTGTACGTATGCAACATCTCATTCCTCTGGTTAGTTCACATTCATTTCAAGTTATTTATTTCCATCTTATACCGACCAATCCTTATCATATTAAATCTGTCAATATAGCATTTTCTATTTTCGGTAAAGAAAATGAAGGAAACCAACCAACACGACGGTGGGTTGCAGATGCCCATGTGTTTAGAAATTTATATATTATAGAGCAATGGAGCACATAAAATAGATTGCAGAAATATAAAGACAGAAAATGCATAAAACACATAAAACAAGAGAGACACAAATATATGTGGCTCACCCAATTTGGGCAACGTCCACGGAGAAACAACTAGTCCTTCTTTTTATATTATCTAGCAAATTGAAGAGATACAACCTACAACAGATCCACTATAATTCTCTCTTTGCTCTCACACAATCTTCTATCTATTTCTCACTCAGAATATAGATCTACATAGATGCGATACAATTCCCTCATATATAGCAAGGGGTTGCCTTCTACGGAAAAAAACCCAAAATTAAACATAACTTCTACCATCAGATCTCCACCTAATGAACAACCCAGATTGACTGTGAAATTATAACATTTTACAATGCAATTTTACATCTACTTTTAGCTTCGGGGGCACTTCCCCTGGTCCCTCGCTAGGGGGACCTCGAAATAATCACTGTCGCACCCCTGGACCCCCATGGTGACATACATTTTATGGGTGGCATTTCCGCCACATTATGAATTGGGATCCAATGCGGATATACCTTTGAATAAAGAAGATAATCAGGCTCCACACTCAACACATGCAAACTAACGATGATCGAAACAATGACCCACGCATTCACATGATCTACACAATTCAACATTTGATCAAGAGATGTCTGCTCTTCTGAATGGATCTCCACGAATACGTCGAAACCCTAGAGAAGCATGCCAAGATCCACCCTACCCTCACCATCGTAGGTTTCAGTTCTTCACTCTGAATTTCTTTAAATTATCGTCATAGTTTACAGACTATAGTTTATATGGGAAGGTAATGTTGTTACACTATAATTGGTTGGAATTGTGATTATGGTTAATGGGTGTAGTTTTGAACGGTTTATTTAAATAAAATGGGTATTTCTTTGATTCCTATTTTGTAAACCCCACAATGTCACATAATCCTCCTCCTTCTCCACCAGAATACCAATAATGATCATGTATTAAGTAAGTATTTATGACTTAATACTTCCTTCCTTCTTTGGTGATGGCATCTGAATATGCTTATAGTTACTCCATTCATGGTCGTCCTCATTTGTAGTCAAATTTTACAGAAATCTCATTACTTTATCTATCATCCAAATTGATTATAAGTAGTGTAAGGGAAGTCCAACATCATATTTTGGAGGACTTACGTATGCATATGGATTTTTGACATTACTAGTATATGTGTGTTGAATTATCTAGAAATCACTTATTTTGTTACAAGCATATGTTCCTTATGGGTACAATTTCTATCAATACAGTATATAAAGAAAGGTTTTGACTTTCGATAATTAACATATGTTTGTCCTAATTTATCTCAATGTTCACAAAACCTTAGTTAAATTGGTGTAAAAATGGATGCCTTTCTACATTCCATTTTTGTGTAAGTATGGTGTGTAAAAGTGATTTGATTTTAGTTAGATTTTAATTGAGATTATGGGAATGTATGTTTGTGGAATTTTCACAAAATTGTTAATTTTTATAGGTGAATAAGAGAGGAACCTCCCTCAACAAATCAGTGGAGGAGGTCAAATCTCCAGTTGCAACAAGCAAATCACAACTAGACAAAGGCTTAGAAAAATAGAAATTTAACTCATAGTAAAATAGAGTGGTTGTGGTAAAACTAGACTTGAAAGTTTAAAGCCATATCGCAACAAACCAAACTTTATATTATCATATCAAAACATTAAAAAAAAACAAAAAACAAAAAACAAAAAACAAAAAACAAAAAACAAAAAACAAAAAACAAAAACAAAACAAAACAAATCAAAACAAAAAACAAAATTAAAAAAAAAACAAAAATTAACTCAATAATACATTGTGGTTGCGGTAAAACTAGACGTGAAAGTTTAAAGCCATATCGCAACAAACCAAACTTTCTATTATGATATCAAAAGATAGGAAAATACATTGGCATGATAATGGAGGCTAGAGCTCCAAGTAAAACAAAAAATCTTCCAACAATTTACACGATTTACTGCAACTCAAGAATCCATTTACTGTAGCTCAAGGGGTTGCAGAGTAAAACACAGTGAAACTCAATAATTGTTGTTTTCACATGCCCACCAATATTTGCTCCATTTTTTTCTCCTCTCTACCTCTCAGGCTTACACACTTGATTGAAACTAAAGGAAATTTACACATGTCTATTCAAAATACATTTCAACACATAAAATTATGACAAAGTCAAAACATTAAGTCATAGGATGAGCGATTGCACATGGTAACTGACTTTCTGAACTTGCAGTGGTTGCACACTGCAAGTAAGAGTTGCGTAGTAAATATTGGACCATACATATTTAACAAATCTATATAAATACACATTCCTTATTAAATGTTTGATGTGTGTTTATGGAATGGAGAACTCGTACTCTTTCTAAGAACTTCTGTCCTTTAGCGTGAAAACACATCTGTAACCTACAAAAATCCATCTGGGAAGTATGGCTACTGCCAGTGTGTTTAATGTGGTAGTTGGGAATAATTTTCCAACACTCCCCCTTAATCACAACTTCCACCATTGACAATTCCCAAATAGTGTCTGAGATAAACAAAACTTACATGTGCCAATGGCTTTGTGAAAATATCAACAAATGTTTTCTGTGACCTGTAGTGCTACAACACAATTTCACCACGTTTAATTAATTTTTTGATAAAGTGATACTTAGCATCAATGCGCTTAGTCCTCTTGTGAAAAACATATTTAGTTGATAGTGCGATTGAAGAAGTGTTGTTGAAAAAAATAGTTGTTGTTCCCTCTTGGTCATGGCATAGATCCCTCAACATCCTTCTCATCCAAATTGTCTGACACATTTCTATTGTTGTGGCGACATATTCAACTTCTGTTGTTGACAATGACACTATTTTTTGCTTCTTGGAGGCCCATGAAATGGCTCTAAGACCCAAATGAAAGACATATCCTTACATGCTCTTACATTGCGAAATTGGAATCATGGTTTTTATATTAGATTGTAGAATGTGGATTTATACATCTTTTATATTATGGTGTAAAATGTGTTCTAAACAAAATAACAAACGAAACAAATGAATAAAAAAAGAGAAATTAATTGTGTCATATACTTATATAACAAAAAAAGAAATTAATGAGAGAAAATCTAGTGAAACAACTAGTAATATTATTCTAAAAGGTGTTTAATATTAAAGGATTATAAAATAAGTCAAAATTAACGTAAAATAATATTGTTAGCTTTGCATTCTGCAAGAAGATTTATGTTTGTTTCAATTACAGATAACATTGTAGCTTTGCATTATGGAAGACGATTGGTGTTTGAATTGTATATATAAATGAATATATTATTGAAATGTTTTATAAGTTGTTGTTTGTGGTTTATACAATGTGCTTATATTTTGATATTTAAAGAAAGCATTGTTAGCTTTGGAGTATGGAAGAGGATTGTTGTTTGAATGGTAGATATAAATTATTAGAGTATTTGAATGTTTTATAAGTTTTTGTTTATACGATGAGCTTATTTTGGTATTTTGCATCTGTCAATGGTGGTAGCAATCAAATATTTCGTTTGCTTTTTTATGGTTTGGACCTATTTTAGTATTCTTCTTACATAACATTGACACATTTGTTTTTACAAGATTTCAAGGGCACGATTGCTTCACAATTTGAATGACAAGAAGTACAAATCTTATGTCATATCCTTTGAGACAAACAAAAGAAATTAATGTAAAGGCATAAGTCAATAAAGGCATAAGCTATGGATGAGATGTAAAGGCATAAGCCAGAGAAATATTTACCATATTCTACAATCCTTCTAGTGATGTTACCATTGATTTCATTAAAGGGTTAAAACATTATCATGACCTTCAATGAAGAGATTCATTACAACACAGAGGGGGATTTTAAGATAATATTTAAGATAACTTTTGGTTAAATTGTCTTAATTTTAGACCAAAAAAATCTTGTCTATTGTCTTAAATATTGTCTTTAAGTGGGTGTCTCAAATTTAATGTCTCAAAGTTAATGTCTTAAAAAATTGTCTCTATAAAGATAATATATAACACAAGTGTTATTGTCTCTTAGGAGACAACTTTTTTTGGTTAAATTGTCTTAAGTTGAGACAAAAAGAAACTTGTGTATTGTCTTAAATATTGTCTTTAATTGGGTGTCTCAAATTAATGTCTTAAAAAATTGTCTCTATAAAGACAATATATAACACAAGTGTTATTGTCTCTCATGAGACAATTTCATTTTTGTCTCTCCAGAGACAATAATTTGGATTAAAGACATATTGTCTTTAAAGAGACAATATGTCTTTTGTCCCTTTAAAGACAATATAAAACAATGAATCCAGAAAAAATATCCCACCATTAATTAAAAATAAACAACAATATCATTAATTAATTCATATTAGGGCATAATGGAATCAAGCCACTAACCTCCTACATGTAAAGCAGGCACTCTTCCATTGAGATATCACCCTTTAAAAAACTATGTGATCAGTTTGGGAAGTTAGAGGATGTGGTAGAGATACAGGAGGTGATGATGGAGCTTCAAGAGGATTGCTAAGATGAAATGGATAGGGCGGAGGTGGTTGAACTTTCACAATATTAGTAATATGTTCTTATAAGTGTAATAGAGCATCACATTGATCACTAATCTACTTACCTTATACTAATCTTAGTAGGGTAAAGGATAGTGTGATTAATGAACCTAACATTTTAGTCATTCTACTCTATACTAGTAATCACAAAAGCATTGGAATCACAAAATCATGGTAGTGGAATCACAAAACCACTGGTCTTGTACAGATCTAGAGTTGATTAAGGCTCAACCTAGTTCCTTTCACTCTTTTTCAGCAATCCTTATCTTCTTCTTTTCCTGTGTATCCAACCTTCCGAGTTGTATGGCTTCTGCTAGAGGCCTTCAAAGTTAAATAAGGTATGTAGTGACATATTATCACGTCTCTTTTGGTTCCTTGGAACAAGATGGATTTGAAATTTTATGAAGAGTTTTAATTGTTGGGCATTCAATTGATATAGTGAGTGCTCTTTTTGCTCAAGGATTCACTTTTAGGATCTCTAGTTTCCCAAGATTTAATCTGAGATTATCTTTCTAGTGTTTAGGTTTTCCATGATCCATCTCATCCATCACACATAAGGACTTGGACCATTCATGCAGACAATTCAAAGTATATTTTTACATATTTCAAACACTGAATACATAGATTATTTCACTTATTTGAGAAATCTGTGTGCTCATTTCCAACATTCAATTGCGTATCTACATGTTGTTGTTGTTGACTTGATCCCCTACTTTGTATTTTTTCAGTGTTTCGATCAGCAAATTACCTCTAGGACACACCCTCAGATTATCAAGCAGAAATTTGGAAATGAGAATTTCGTTATTAGTCACAGGGATAGAAAACCTAAATTGTTCTTAGAACACCATGGGATTGATTAGCCAAGGGGAATTTCTGAGTGACCACACCCCAACAAAGAAAAATAAAATTATCTTAATGTCCACAAATGACCAAAATACATCAATGTCAATCCAGAAGACAACAATCAACAACAACAATAACCAGTTCCTAGAGCATGAGCATTTACAAAGACCAGAAATCCCAAAATTAAATCCTATACTAGAAAAAGAGTGAACAAAATTATAGAAAGTGGGTGAACTCAAAAGTATCAACATGGATAGTGTGGTATTTAATATATCAGAAAAAAGCACTCCTCCATGAAGAGAAACTAACTCATATGAATAAAACATCATGGAGTAGAAACACCCCAAGTCATTGATAGTTAGAGGAGGAAACATCATCACTGCCAATGACAATATATGTGAATATTCTTTAGTCACAATATTCCATGCTTCTTTATCCTTTATTTGGCATTGGATGCTTATACAACCATTATTGAAACCTCATACTTTCATCTTAGATATTTAGTAGACTCTTTAGGCCAATAGATGACCTCGCCTGATTTGATGATATTGCACAGACATTGGGATATAACACTTTTTACTTCTCATTGACATATATTGCGACCTCCATTTATGAGTTCTTGTCCTCTGGTTGAGAATCCTTTATTCTTGAGTCCATTGTGACGTTGTTGGACTTGATCCTTTTATACTTTCCCTTTTATGCTAATATATTTTGTACTTCATTTTTAACTTGAACTAATTATGGAGTGTGGGGTTCTACGATTGACTCACTAGGTTCCCCCATAAATGGAAGATTACAATGTAGCTTCACAATTCCATTAGTTGTTTTTTACTACTATTGAAATTAATAAGATTTTTTTTTCATACTTCTTCCTTATTTTCCTGTGAACAAATTATCGAGGGAGAGTTAGATGTTAGACCTATGCATGAATTTTAGAATTGTTAAGGGATATTACATGAAACATTTGTGTATCCTTCTTAAACTCTATTATGGCTACTACTTTAAAAGAGACAACCCTAGAATAATACGATATGTTTTGTCCCTTTCTATTCCTGATGAACATACACATCACTTGAAATGTTTGTGCAAAGAAAATAAACATTAATTTAAGAGACATTGTGCAAATTTCTAAGATTTTGTTCAATGCATGACCAACCTTGTCCAACAACCGTGTAGTTATTTGAGGAAGAGGGAATTTTACATCAAAATTCTCACACACAGCCAAAAGATACTTGTTTGCCTCCTCAGATGAGATATCTTTAGGGATGTTGAGTTGTGCTGCCTCTTCCAACCCTTGAAGCATTTCAATCCTTCTGAAATAAAATAAATTTAAATAAATAATCAAAAATAAAAGGGCCTACATTTCCATTACCACTGAAACATCACAAGAAAATGGCCTCGAAATAAGAACATGCACATATTCAACAAAAAAAACTATCTAAACATCTCTTAAATGCTTAGAAATCACCTCAAAGGAGAAGTGAAATCGATTCCTATAGGATCCATGTCCACCCCATTCGCATGGTAAAGGACTTTATAGCCACCAGTTAACTTCTTGACCATGCTTGAGACACCCAAAGGAATCTTTTAAATCGAAAACAAAATATAAAAATACCATATACTTTACTAAGCCTCAATGATAAGTTAACAATATTGCCACTCAATCATGTTTACTTCACTTGCATGTCAAATTACTACATTAAAACACATCAATCAACTCCATGGGTCCAAGCTTCTATACAAATATTGTTATCTGAACCTTATAACATCTTTTCTATCAGTTCCATCAAGACATTATAGTCAACATAGGCCATGTAAAATTCATGAGTAGTGAAATCTAGGTTATGAGTTAAATCAATGCCCTCATTACGAAAATTGTTCCCAATTTCATACACACAATCAAGTCCACCCACAATCAAAACTTTTAGATTAATATCTGAAGTAATTCACATATATAGCTTCATATTAAGGTCATTGTGATGAGTAAAAAATGCGTTGGAAGTAGTTCGACCAACTATCATATTCATCATTGTCGTTTCTACCTGTCTATTAGATTTGGCATAACAGATATTATATGAACAAAAGGAATGGGAAGTCAAGAAAAAAACTTTTAATGTCATTTTTAAATAGAAAGTATTATCACTACAATCAGAAAAAAGTCTACAGACAATAGTATAGAATACAAAATGTCATTACCTCAAGAAAATCAAGGTCATCAAGGAACTCCCCCACATAATATATTTTGATCTTACTTTGAAGATATGGCTAACCTCTAAGTTGAACATCAAATCTAGATAATGTTGCTAATATCTTGTTTCCTGTCAACCAAAACTCCACAATAATCAAATTGTGAGTAAATCAACTTGATTTTTGTAGTGCGTAATGAAAAAAATGAAGAGACAATTTTTCCATTCTATTAAACAATTTATTCAATACAAACATCAAACTAGAGTTTGTTGATGGACTTATTTTGTAGACAGTCAAACGATACAAGAACATATAATGGCCCAACAAACTAAATGCTCATAAGAAGCAATTTCTAACACCATAAACATAAACATATGGTAAAGAAATATTCAGATCAAAAGTAACTATTTAGTGACACTGACATAATTTAAAAAAAAATGAAATATCTAGTCTTTTAGAACATATTGTTCAGGGTTTCTAGGCTAACCTGGAGACCATATATCAGTCATTTTATCTCCCTCATTTTCGTGAAACACCATAGGAAATATGATATGCATGTTCTATATTGCAAGAGAAATTATAAATATAGAAATCTTAAATGATCCTTGGAGTATTCAAAACCTTTTTCTGAGCCTGGTAGTCTTTCGTTGGGAGAGCGTTTTGCCTTGCCATCATGTGTAGACAAGGTGAAAGAACTAAAAAGGATACAGGAAATATGGCTAACTTCTTCCCTTTTTCTTTTTCTTGTAATGCAACCAATGTACATTTTCATTTAATCATGATACAATATCCTCTATAAGAGTTTATAAACAACAATATAAATAAATCCCATGTACACAACATAAATTTGCAATAAACCAAGAAAATTTTGAGTAAGTTAGTATTATTGACATCATTAAAGAGGCTACTAGCCTACTACAAATCCAGAAGAAGAATAACATAGTAGCCCTGATACAAACTTGATCCAGATTCATTATTTGCGCAAAGCAAAGGAATATCATATATTGTGTGTTTCGAATCCATTCCTATCTATGATGAATATGAGTATACAAATGTTATTAAATAACATTGCTTAGATTTGACTGTGTACCATTTTCTTTTCCTAGAACTCAATGTCAACACATCTAATGTGATGTGTGATCAATCCAACCCCAAGGCAAAGAATGATAGTGTTGTTGATGAAGAAGATAATGAAGCAATTTCTAAAGGGATCACACCAGATTAGCCTTTTGATGAGGGCTTAATTCTACCTTTATGTTTTGTAATGATGAAATACTTACCTCTACATTTGATAACAGCTATGAAAAATATGAAAAAAATCCATCTTTGGAGATCTCAAGGGTTAAATGATATGCATCAGGGAAATTGTAGAAGTGCAAAACACTGTACAACATGTAATGATAGGATTTTTCTTGTTCTGGAAAATGCAAGCAAGGTTTTCTCACAGAAAATAGTAAAGTAAAAGGAGAGGGTGAATGGGATGAATTTCTTTTGTTCAGTTAACATATATCATAGATGGCTTCACAACAGTGATTACTGGAAATTTTCATGAGGACTAGACTATGTTTAATCAAATAGTCCACTGAAATTGCAAAAAGAAACCCTAAAATCTTGGTTTCCATCTCTCTTCTCTGTGAAAGAAATGGACATTCTCAAGATACTATTACATACGATGAAATTGTTTGGAATATGAGAGTTGTTAAAAATGGACCATTCATTCCCTAGGTGATGGGGATCCTAGAATACTTTTATTTGGATTTTAATGTGTCTATTTTCAACAATGATCAAACACAGTGGAAATGGATATTGCAGTCTAGAGATCATGAATTGGTTACTTTGGATTATGGACTTCACTTTGGCAGCCTTATCCTGAGCATTTGGGATTCTCAAGTGATCCCAAGAAGGATGTGTGTGCCCAATAGGAGCAAGATGTTACCCCCTAATTTTCATGAGGGTACCATAAGAAATTTGTTCCACAAAATTATCCCACAATTTGTGGACATATGAGATCGATGAAATGTTTAGACTTCTAATACTATGATCAACCTCTAGCAACTTTGATGATAGATATGAAAGTTTGTGGGCTTTCTCCTAAATTAGAGACAGGGCTATGGTTTGAAAGACACTTATGGGAAGTTGGATTTCATATCGAAGAAGATAACTAATATAATTAATCCCATGGCTGGAACATCACGCGGTATAAGGGATGATCCTAAAATGAAGTGTAACCTAGTGTGATGAGTAGAGAGGGTATTGTATTCAGAAGAATTAGGGTGTTGCTTGAAATTTATAACCAAGATGTCACCCTACAACAATGTTGTCCATAGGGATGATGGAGATATTAGAGAGTTGCAGAAAGTAGGCAACATTTGAAGTAGATATTCCATGACTTATAAGGCACTAGATGGCTACTATTTTTGTACAATTATTGTGGGGCATGCATATCAAACCGTAGTCAAGGGTGAACATAAGGGTGAACAACAACCAACTCAGAACTAAGTTGTTAAAGAAACCGAAGATTACATCTATTCATGAAAGTAAAAATCAGATATCGAATAAAATTGTTTAAAGTAGATGACCTCAATGGACCATGTGGGCCCTCACATGAGAGCCATGTGCCTCACCACTCCATCTCCATAACATATCATGCAAGCATTGTGCCATGACAAACGAGGCATTCTAGAAGTTTATACTACCTCCACCCTATACATCTTTTTAGACCTTTACTGAGATTCTAAAGGAAATATCCTCCACGCAATTGTTGTTGAGGGACTCCAGATATGTATACCCACCACCAATTAATTAGTAAGGGACTCCAGAGATAAATGTATCCACCCTTTAATCAGAAAGGGGCTCTAGAGGTCAATGTCCCCACATAGTAGGAAACAGGGATTTGAAAGATCAATCCTCTAGACAACAAGAATTCCAAAGATAGTGTCTCCACCCTAACTTTACTTGAGTTTTCTATCCCTACCCCGAGACGAGTACTAGTTTATAGTTCACTTTATCCCTTTAATTCAACCCATTTAAGAATTCCACATTCCTTTACAACAACTCGTTTAAGAATTTCATGTTCCTTTACAACAGCCCATTTAAGAATTCCATGTTCCTTTAAATTTATGATACAGAAAGACCTCAGTACACAGCCTGACATAAAAATACCACCACATAACACAACACCAATTCCATTGAACCACGCACTTTATGAGGTTGGTTAATGATAAATTAAGTGCATATGGGGAAACAATTTTGGGTAAGTGGCACATAATATGAGCAAGGGATTGAAGCATTGGATAAGTTAGCTGAGTAGATCCTAGGTGTCCTCACACACTAGAAACCTATCTCCAATATAAATGCTTTGGACTTATATATTCCCTTTCTGGAATTTTTGGAACTTATGTAGTCCTTTGTGACCTCACAACAGGTCCACTTGGGAAGTTTAGTCCTGAAGCATTGAGTATTCGGTCCTCAGTTGGCTATTACGTTTGTCATTATATGCACTTCAAATTTTAGAGATCGTTACCTATGTGGGCTATGCTTTTATGGGCATAACTCTTTCTGTTTTGCATAGATGGTTTGGAATGATTCTTTCTATGTTGTGAAGCCTTGCACATACCTGTGCATGGGAATTTTCTTGGTGGAGACCATGAAGAGCATCCTATTTGTTGAGGCCAAGAGTTATCTAGCGCCACAAAATTTGATATGAAAACAGTAAAATATTGTAGCATAGGGTTAATTAACCCCAAACAATCCGCTATGCAAATAGTAACAAATATGCAATAACAAGGGATTCGGTACAACAACAAGTAAATTTGTTATAAAACAACACAACTGTATGGGATCTAGTAAAATGGCAAGGAAATTCGATGTGCAAATGACACAAGATATGCAACAGCAGGGGAACTAGTTATAGACTTATTGCTAAAATCCTTGCCTAAAGCAACACGCAAAGACAACAATAACAGAGAGAGTTTATTGCTCTAAATTTTCTATAGGTTTCCGACACTAACCTATGGCAATATATATATATATATATATATATATATATATATATATAGATAGATAGATAGATATAGATCATATTTATTGTATCCCTCCTTATGTTGTCTCGGCGAGACCAGGCTCCCACCCTTGTACAATTGATTCCACAACTACTAACTCTCTCCTTGCATTACCTAGGTTTTTCTTCCTTTATTTTTTTTCCCTGCTCTTGTTTCCTCTCCCTTTTCTACTACTCACTCCATGTTTCTGGTTAGTTAGCGCTTGGCTAACTAGCATTTTCCTTTCCTTCCATTTGGCCTCCTTCTCTGCCATTGACAATGTGCATTTCACCTCTAAAATATCTGCTTTCCCTATTGAACCGAAACACAGATTGGAGAGAAGTCGAGAAATGTCCCATGCCCTCGCTCAATGATCTCATTTTTGGCATTGTAACTATAGTGGCAACCACCACAATAAAATTCTAAAATACCCCTTATGAATTCAATTAAAATCATTTAACTTTATGTTGGTAAAAACCCTCATCGTGGATAACCATCAATCCAAAGGAAACTTGTTATATCTCGTGTTTCCCATATAATTTCATGTGACCTAACCTTTTGTTTATTAGTCATACCCTCTTACTTAACTTTGGCTAAGGACATTTAATTTGCGAGATACAATATGACTTGTGTATCAACTATTTGAATGCTTACTTTTAGCTTTTGAATGTCCCTTGAACATTATGTTGAGGTTTGTTATTACAATGGCGGGATAATGAAATTATCATTGGATGCACACTCTTTTAGTTGGAGTGAGGACATTAACCTGGTAAGAAACTTCATTTTTTTTGTAATTTGTCTTCTAAAACGCTTGCTTAAGATATTTTTATTCAAGTTATCACACTTTTGTTATTAGAATTTAGATTCTGTGAGATGAATTTTATTATTGGTTTCTACATTTTTTTTTGTCCTTAATATCAAGGGTCTTGTTTTTTCTCGGGTTTTTGTTGTAGCTTCTATAACAACCCAAAAAAATTTCAACACTTTCAAAATTTTGGAGACACCCAATACTTGATTTCTTATCTCCCTTTGCCTTCAACTTTCCAGAGTTTCGTACCTTCTCTAACCTATCTATGGTTTCCAGAAGACCTAGAAATCTTGACTCTAAGGGGCCAAAATAAATACACATCAAGTATGTAAATAAATCAAGACACATCAACAATCTAATGTTGTTGCATATCAACTTTTCAATTTCCATACTTACTCACAAAGAATTGGTTGTTCTTTTCAAGAATGTACGAATGAGATTCCTCACAATATCAAAGTGATCTTGTTGACTTTCTTAATCATAAATTCACATCAACCACCATCACCCACCCATTTTTCCCTTTGAAATAACCTCCTCCCCAACTCACATTGCTCAAGTCAGGATCATCCTCTTAGCCACACCTCAAATTATTGCCAAAGATTATTTGGATTACAAACTATTAAACTGTTAAAATTGGAAACTAGGGCCAAATTCCACTTTGTGTATATCCTTGGGGAAAGATAATTGTAGGATTGAATTCCTCTTTTTGAGAGGTCCAAAATCAATCTAAAGATCGTCAAATTTGGACAAGTAGAAGTGAGATTTTGAATTTATTCTCCCACCCAAAAATTATCAAGGTTGGCCTTATCTCTAAGTCAACTCAATAAGTCCAAAAGACACATCTCTTCAACCCCATCGACTACTATATATTGAGGTGCCCTCAACCTCATTTGACACATCCATATAAAACTATTCTCTCTGAAATAGCCCCAGAAGAAAAGGATCTCCAATGAAGATTATTAGGACATCTTTTTTGGGTTGAAATCCTCAAGCAGGAGGCTGAGGACAATATTGGGAAAGTTTGGGCTTATCTATGGCTTGTTTATCATCTAATTCTGGGCCAATATAGAGGAAACATGAGGCAAGGAGGACAAGCATCATATTGGGTGCAGATTTGTTGTAAAAAGGAGCCACATACCTAGGGTAGTTTGGGTGAAGGCCTTATCAGAACATGCCACTAGACTGAAATTGAGTTTGGGGTTTACTTTCATGTGTTCTTATACTTTGAGTTGGGTTGTAGGGAATGCTACTACAATAGTCAGTTTCAAGCACCTATGAAGACTACTAATAGCCTAATTTAATTCTTTTTCCCTAGCCACTATCGAGGAGAGAAGGTTGCAATAAAATCCAGAGGTTATTACTCTTGTTTGAAGACAGTTTCATGATTCTATTGGTTCTGAGCAGCTATAGTGTGCCTTGACAAGGAGGCTTAAGTCCTTGTTCATTTTTAGATGTCTAGAATAGGTCAGCTATGGGAGCATCTCATTGAGCAGGATGATCAATAACTTCTTGAAACTATAATAAGGTTGTAAGCTCTACCGACCTTACGAAACACCGTTTTGATGAATCAAGTTATGTATCAATATTCATAAGCTGTGTTTCGATTGAAATCAATTGATATCTTCGGCTTGCTTGGAAGATCGTTTTTTGCAACCATTGTAGAGAAGATAAACACCAAAAAGTATGAAGGAGATATTGGATTTGTGGAATTACTACAGGACCTATGCATTGTAGTTTTGATCTATTGTATTTCTTACTTAAAAGTATATTCCTGTAGAAATTATAGATCTTTGGAATAATATTACATTCGGACTTAGATTGCAGACTTGTGATGTCTGTTGTGAATGAACTTGTTGTCACTATCCTGAACCTGGTTCTCGTGACATTCACATCTTTGCTTGAAATCAAGTCTCATTAGGTGGATTCATGGAAGCAACCTTACACATCTCTCTACACTATTTTGCGACTCATTAGAAACTTTCAAACCTCAATTCATTGTCACTGTGCAATTACAACATACCTTAACTCTAGAAGAAACCTTGGAAGCAAAGTATTGAATTAAAATTTGAAAGCACAGATGTAGCATCATCTTACAGACCTTGGAAGCTAAATATTGATCTTTAATTTTCTCCCCTTATAGAAGACAAATAGAAGTCTTTATTGTGTCAAACATAAATCACACTTTGATGTTTGGTTTAAACTATAAAGAGATCATTATCAAAAATTGAGAATATCCTATAGTAGCATCGAGACTAGTTGAAGCATTGTTGAAGCAAATGTTTTAGAACTCCTCTTGATTTATCTTATACTTCTACATTATGGAGAATTCTCTCTTCTAGAATGGTCTAATCATAATGACAATTTTAGCATGCTTTTGGATAACCTCATTGTATTTGCATATCCTATATTTGGTATCTGAAAAATCCCTGTTCATCTATGTCTCCTCAGTGTACAGTCTTGATAATATAATTTCTACGCTATTGTATACATTGATCTCGGCTTCATTCATATACAATAATCTCGATTGATCTTTTCACTTTATGTAAGTATACTCTCAGCATTGTTGTATATATGGAATGATCTTGGCACAACAAACTTGGTGTATAATATGCTTTATAGCTCACATTACCCTTGGTTCGATACTCAACTTTATGACACTTTCTCCTCGCTCTCTCATATGGCACAATCATAGTATATTATATCATTGTTGCAACAGTTTAATGGATGACTTAGTTACATTTTTTCTATAAGGATCTTCACACATCAACTATGTCTCATTTTTCTCTCATCTGTACTCTTAGGAGAGTATCTCTTAATGAGCTTCTTGCTGAGGACAGAAAAAATATCGACATAAGAATATTAATATGGAAGTAATGAGTATTGAATGATGTAACTAAGTAAAGGAAAGGAGTTGGAAATTCTCTGATGATGCTCAAAATTCAAGCTTCGAAAAGTTTTGAAACCTTATGGATCCATAACCAAATAAAATAAGGGAATCCTCTCCTGCAGCAGTAGATTTATTAATATAAACTTGTGTGATTTTCGTGAAGTTATGAAAACTGTTTTTTTGTCACCTTGATGATGAAAATATCAGATCTATTTCATCTTATGGAATCGTTTGACCCTGATGAAGGAAAAGCGACATAGGTAATACATATTTTCATAATTATTTTTGCAAAGGGAAACTTTCATGTTTATCCCACATTTTTCCACTGCGTTTTCTCTTGAATTCTTGGTTTGTAACCTGTAGTGCTAATTATTTTTTGTAGATGCTTGAGACTGATTATCCTCATTAGTATCTAGCATAATAAATTCATTTATTTCTACACACAGTAGTATTCATGCTATATCATAAATGCTGAGGGATAGGGAAAGAATAAATAATTTTATTATGGCATCTTCTTGTCTTTCCTTAAATTTTGAAATATACAAATAAATTAAATTAGTGTGCAAATAAGCATTAAGAGGAAACAACCAAACATGAAATTGAAAGAACTCAACCCATATACCTTAAACAAACAAAATTTCAAAAGAAATTTGTTAAAATCCCCATGGAAATAGTGTTTAGATTAAATATATTTGGATAGTAAAGGGTTTTCAGAACATTAATCACAATATTCAGCTAAGCTAAGGGTGTATGGAGAATTAACAAAAATACCTCCACTAGAAGAGGAAAAAAAATGAGGAATGAAATCCAAAATCCTTACCACCTCAGTAAATTTGATTAAAAAAGTTGCCTCTCATGGCCAATCCCTGCAGATGCTCCTTGAATGCTTTGGCATGCTCAATGAGGTGGACATAGACAAATGCGTGGTTCCGTGATGGGTAAATGATTATGCTATCGATCTCCTCAAACTTAACAAACTTTTAAATGAGAATAGGCTCTTTTGTCTTATTGGACACATTAAATAAACATAGACTGTGAGAAGGAGATCTTCCTCGTCCTCACCTCCCTTCACTTAAAGGGCATTCCCTAGTGGTGGAAGCCCACGAGAGTGGTGGTTGACAGGAGTTGAAGCACATTCTACATAAAAAAAAGAGGTTCCTTGAATTAAAGAAATGGAGGAGAAGAATGAAAAGAAAAATCAATCCAAATGAATTTCACATCTATAGTTACCAATTACCATAGACCAGGCTGTAGAGTAGTGCTTCTTCGATTCACCATCGATTCCTCAAGGATGCATCTCACAACCCTACCTCGCTCGCCTACGAATAGATGTATATGAGTCGCACACGTAGAATTGTGCGTTGCCCTAGCCATGGGCAAGGTTGCTCTTTTTCTCTTACTGTTTCCTGTCTTGATAACTCTGCTGTGAAGAAAGAGAAATTGTATAACCCTCTTAATAGTCCATGTCTTGACAACTCCCATGCCAAACAAAGAAATCCTATAGTCATAAAATGTGAAGAAGAAATGAGAAATTGGAAACGACAAGCCATTTTTAATTTAAAATAATTGCAAAGTGAATAAGTTAAGACAAAAATTTAATTTTAAGATGAAAGGATGCTCAACAAGGAGAAGTTGGAAACTAGGAGTGATTTTTAATTTAAAATAATTGAAAAGTGAATAATTTAATACAAAATTCTAATTTTAAGATCCAAAGATATTTTTGTCTTAAATAAATTTCTTAAAAGCTTCATAGTAATGATGAAAAAATATATGAAAAAAATAAATAAATTATTTTAAATAAAAATATATTAAAAAAATAAATAAATAATTTTAAATAATTCTTTAATTACATTTTTAGTAGACAATTTATTTTTCTCACTATACAATTATTTTGTCTTTCTTAAAATATTATGAAAAAATATATTTTAAAAATATAAAATTATTTTAAAAGTTTTTTTAATTATATTCTAATCATTTTTTTTAATTATATTTTTGTTTCTTTAGAGAAAATATGAAAAAATATTGGATTTCAGAGATATGTGGTTTGTGCTTTTTGAATCTTTGACCGGAGAATCCACAGTAAGAGAATTTTTACACCAACGTTTCAAATCCCAAATGGGATCCATCATCAGGGCTAAGAGAAAGATGATAAAAGAAGAGCAAGATGGAAGAAATAAATACTCATGAGGGAATGAATATTAAAGGAACAGCACAGGTCGGCATGAAAGATTTATAATGAAACTTAAATTTTATTTTAATTTTTTTAAAATTAATATCATTTATTTAATATCTATAAAACATAATCTTTATATAACCTAAAAGCTATATTAATATTAATATCCATAAAACCTAATATATACATTAATATTAATATCATAAATCCTAATATCTATATAACATTAATATTTATATAACCTAAGGACTATATAACTTAATATTTATAAAACTTAATCTCTATATAACTTAAAATTTATATAACCTAAAACCTATATTAATATTAATATCTATAAAACTTAATATATATAATAGTATTAATATCTAAAAAACCTAATCTCTTTTCTAATATCTATATCAATATCTATATAAATTAATATTAATATAACCTAAATTCTATATTAAATTCTATATTAAAATCTAAACTAAATTAAAACCTACACTAATGTCTAAATTATATTAAAATCCATGATTGTAATTATATTAATAACTAGAGCTTTAATAGAATATATATAACCTAATAACAAAATTAATATTAAAATCAAAACAATGCTAATATCTATAATAATATTTATATTAATATGTAAACTTATATTAATATCTATATTAATAACTATCTTAATGTCTAAGCTAAATAATATCTAAAATAATTTCTATATAAATCAGTTTAGTATAGTTTAATATAAAACCTTATTATATTATAAATAATTAATATTTATAAATAATTAATCTAATAATTTATATATTAATTGATCAATATGTAGAAAATTAATATACTAAAGGGTTCTGATGGAAATAATACTACTAATGAAACAAAAAAGAACTGACTAATCATAATAGAAAAGGGAAAGGAAGGGAAAAACTGACCTGTTCGACAACTTACCTGGGGTTGGGTTGACGTTTCTTGATTTCACTGATCAGGGGAAGCCAGCTTCCGCTAATCTCCAAACCGCTGTCTCTGTTCAGATTACAAGGATGCTTCAAGATTTCGAGGGCTTCTCTAATTTTCCGTCTCTAATGCTGCTCTTCTCTCGCGATAATTGATGCGTTTTCTAAGCAGATGTGGTGTTTAGTCTTCGAGGAGTGCTCTGCCAAGGCTGAGGTACGAGATCTTCCATTCCTGATGTCAGCGCCATGTTCTTTCAGTCTTGTCTGGAGGGAGCGACCAGTTTCACCTATGTAGCTTTTTCCACATGAACAGTCTATTTTATAGACTCCTTTAAGCTGCTGCTTGTCAATATCATCCTTAACAGATTTTAAACTTTGTCTGATGGTACCGGGAGCTGAGAATTGAGTTATAATGTTTTTCTTTCTTAGGATTTTTGCCATTTTATCTGTGACTCCATGGATATAAGGTAGAAAAACCTTACCACCTTGAGGTTGATCCTGCTCTTTAGGTTTGGGAGATGACAACCTCCTTTCAGCTTTCTTTATGGCTTTTTTAATCTCATGATCCTTGTAGCCTATATTTTTGAAAGTTGAAACTAAATGCCTCTTCTCTTCATTTATATGTTCTGAGTCAGAAATTCGGAGGGCTCTAATGGCAAGAGTGTTCAGAACGCCAAGCTTTTGGGCTGGGTGATGGTGGGAATCCGCATGAAGGTAACTCTCCGTGTGAGTTGACTTCCTGAAAACCTTATGGCCCAACGAGCCATCCTCTTTTCTGATGATAAGAATGTCCAAGAAAGGGATGCTCATATTTTCTTCAAGCTCCATAGTGAATTTTATATCAGGGGAGATGGAGTTAAGGTGTTTGAAAAACCTGTCGAGTTCTGCTTTACCATGGGTCCCTTTTATATTGGTGTCATTAACAAAACGCTTCCACCAAGCTGGTTTTAAAGGATAAGATTCCAAGGCCTTCTTCTCAAAATATTCCATGTATAAGTTGGCCACAATTGGCGAGAGGGGTGATCCCATTGCTACACCAGATGTCTGTTCATAAAATGTTCCTTGGAATGTGAATACAGTTGACCTTAAGCAGACTTCAGCCAGTTTTGCGGTCTCTGGATCAGTGACACCTCTTATAACCTGAATGGCTTCATCAAGAGGAATCTTCGTGAATAAGGAAACCACGTCAAAGCTCACAAGGATGTCATCTTTTTCCATTCTTTCATTTTTAATAAGATTCACAAAGTCGTGCGAGTCTTTAATGAAGGAATCAGTATTTCCAACCAGGGGCTTTAGAATCTTGGCGACATATTTAGCAAGCTCATAGGTTGGGGAGCCAATAGTATTAACTATCGGTCTAAGGGGGACCCCCTCCTTATGGATCTTGGGTAATCCATAGATCCTAGGGATGGTTTCACAAGAGGGGGTTAATTTCTTCTTCAATTTTTCGTCAAGGCTGGAATCTGAGATAATCTTTTTTACATCCTTCATAATTTTGGGCATGGGATTACTGTTCAACTTCTTATATATTGAAAAAAAATATATTGAAAAAAAATAAATTATTTTAAATGTTTATTTATTAAATTAGATGGTTATTTTTATTATATGAAATTAGTTGTAGTATGCTTATTCAACTTCTCCATTCTCATCTTTCCCATTCTCATGCTCATTATTCTCATCTTTCACATCCTTGCTAATAGGAATTTTAATGTTATATGAATTTATGTGTTTAGATTGGAGTTTGGAGGCATTATTCAAGGCTTGAGGCATTCATTTATTCAAACACTAGTACTCAACATTCATTTATCTCCAAAGGATCCTCTTGAAGTGATGTAACATCTCCTTAGCACTTTCTTTATCCCACTTCCATAATTCGCTGCTATATTTCAACATACTTTGTTTGAGTGATGCTCATTAACCCAAAAAAAAATCCCACTTATAGCATGGATTGGGACTTGAGTTGTTGTATGTTGTCCCTAGACGATAGTGTTGACAGTGATTTTGTAGAGAATGAACCATGCTTATTGGCAGGATGTCATGACTCTACTTATTGGATGCTTATGGGTAGATTTTAATAAGTTGCATTGGATTGTGCTAATCGAGTGGTTTATACCATAGTATTGTGCAATCGAATAATGTCGCATCATCAAAATGATTTGTGAACAACTTTGTGGAAAGGAAGTGGGAGAGACAATAGTTTACCCATATCCACGAGATCCATTACCGATTTACCTTGTGCCAGAAATAGTCGATCCACCACTATAAGCCCCTGATAATATGATCTTACACACAGTGATTGAATTAACTCTCTTAGTATATTTTGGAGAGTTTTTCCTTAGGGATATATCCCACTTCCATAATCCATTACTACGATTCAAGATGGTTTGTTGATTTTATGTTATGGAAAATCTAATAGATCATTTTCAATAGGTTGGTCAACATAAGTGTGGACCCAACCTTAGCCATGAGTGAGAATGATGAGCCATGAAGATAGGGTCAGTTTTGAGACTCTCCACTCTAACAGTATGGAATTTATTAGCCTTCACTCATTAGGTTTGAATACTACTTTTCTCCTGTCATGGGGTTTAAGCACGTAACCATTGAAGGTAGTCGGTAGATTTTCTTTAGTGAACTGTCGCATCAATAGCCCATAAAATATCTTTTTGGGGCTTTGCACCATGAGTCTAGCTGGGAAAATTGAGCTACAGTGATAGGTGAGATCTATGCATATCTCAATAAAGGTGTTTCAAGAGGTTATTAGTCTATTCGATATAGAATTAGATTCTTTTTATTTGTAACTTAGTGAAATGGAAGAGTTGTGGAGACAAGTTCCATTCTTCTTCTTTCACCGGGCCATGTAAAATAAATGAAGAAAATAGTATCAACCCCTTGGAGAAGGAAAGTTGAGAACAACCAATAGCATGAACAGACAAAGAATCCAATGAGCTAAAGGGCTAAAAATCATACAACCCATATTGAACCTTCCCATCCAAAGTAGATTCCATGTTGAGCCACAACAAAACCTTTCGATAGAAATGTATTCCAACTGTTGAGAAATCCCACCTTGATCCCACTAAATGTGTGGAAAGGACATATGAAAGGGAATATTAAAGGATAAAGGGATAAGGAGTGATGAGACATGAGCCTCCACCCACACAGAGTTATAGAGTCCTCCAAATTAAGCTCAAGATATAATTTAGGAAAGGAAAATGCAACTTTCTTTCTTGCCAACTAAACTAAACTAATTTTCCTTTGGAATTTTTGCCAATATATCATCCTTGTGTTCCAAGGTATACCAAAAATTTTAAGGTCAATTTTTGAAATAATAGAGTTCAAGCAATGTCTAGATCTTCTTCACGTGCCTTCCCCATCTATCTAATGTTGGAAACATTATGTTTAAGACAATATTTGGAAAACCTGGAGCCTCATAATTACTCTCCACATGTATATTACAACCAAACCATGTTTGTTTCGAGTGATTGTCTACTGGCAGTGATGGATCAACACTAGCGGAGAAAGCCACTCTATACATGGAATGGGTTTAAGAAGCCATCTAGGAGATGAGATAGTCCTTTATGTACTTCAGATTTTGTCAGTCATGCAATAAATTTAAAATCATGCCTTCCCATAAAGATCAAGTTATGGAACCCTAAAACTCCCATGTAAAAGAAAACATTATGATGCAATATTGGCAACAAAGATCAGGCCATGTAATAACAAGAAAAAAAGAAATGTATACTATCAATGTTGAATGTAGAGGACGTAAAGGAGACAATAAAAAGCCATATATTTTCAATTATTTACATGGCTTATTAACTCTTTAGAGAGAATCTATAACCTATAGTTTACAATACAATAAGGTTAATATCTAGTTATTTTAAATACAAGGAGGTCAAGATTTGGTAATACATGGAAACTTGAAGATGATACTATTTTTTTTGTATTAGCAGTTAATACTTCATCAGATTTACTTAAGGTGTCAATTTTTTGTGAATGGGTGTTTTCTTTAGGAGTGAATTCCATGTTTGTAATATTTGTAGTATCATCTAGTGTTGGTGACTCTGAAGTTGCATATGGATATGAAAAAGACTGAGACACTTATGGAGATACTGTATATGTAGGAATGTGCTTATTTGAACCTACACCAGAATTACTAACCATGGTATCAAAAATTATTTGCTTCTTGAAAACCTCGCATAGTGATATCCTCTTATGTCAATTATGGTAAAGGTTCCTAAGCAATGATTTCAGAGATGCAAGCCTTCCTTCCTTGCCACTTATCCATGAGTGTACAATAGGGAAAAAAAAGTTTCCAGACTTGATTTGGTAACATTTATCTGTTGCATCTTTAACCCTAACCCTAATATTTTAGGATGCATGAGATGGACCTTGAAATTAAATAAATAAATTCTAGTTTCTAGAATATTGACGTGGAGTAAATGTGAGTGAGAGTACACTACCTGTAAGTTTGATAGATGTTGTCTTGAACCAGTGTTGACCACTTGTATTAGACTAATTGGTGTCCTCATGGAAGTTAGTGATCCTACAAGAAAGCACAAGATTATTCTATTAGAGTGTATCAACAACAACTATATATCCTTTCCTTGCTTCTCTGTAGCTATCCAATCATAACATGCTAACTAATTCTCAAAATTAGTTAGCATGTTATATATATATATATATATATATATATATATATATATAGATCTTCAAGTTGGGTTTCAGTGGGTTTCGATGTTTTCTTTTCAAAGTGGAAACAATTTCATGTTTGACATTGCAAGAAATGTAATCAAAGCTCACAAATTCCATTCAAAATAATACCAAGGTTTGTAAAGTTCGCTCATATGACTTTGGTTAGAGTTAGGTTGGTTCACATGAATACGAAAGTTTGATTTTTTGTTGTAAACAATTCACAAATGATGATGATTTTGGTAAGGTCTAAGTTGGTTCAAATTCCTCTTTATCTATTAGTTATTAGCTCCGCTTTAGAAAATAAAAGATATATTGTCTTGTTGACCCAAATATACACACTATGAATTCTTTCCATCATTTTTTGAATTTTAAGCTGACAAAAGTCAAGGCTCTAATCTTATTCCATGTATATTAGGCACTTTTGTTCTCACCAGACACCACAGTTCTTACCATAGTCTATAAATAGAGCCAAGGTCGCTAAGAGTTTCATCATTCTTGGATGCAAGTCCATTGTTACAATATGAATCTTGGTATGCCTTATGGGGCTTGTGTAAGGTTGACCTTCTTAGGTGAATTTTGTCTTTCACTCCTATATAAGCTCCTTGCAATAATTGCCATGCAGACTCACTAGACTTGATGCAGAACAAATCAGGGACTCCATGCACATCTTGTCCTTTCAATGGCTAGAGGACCTGCTTCCATGAGGCCATGGATGAGTATGTAAGATTTTAGCATGGATTGACTAACCAATTTTAATCTCTCACTCAAACTTCTATTGCTAGATTCTTGTTGACTCTAAGGATAAATTCATTGATTTCTTTTGCTTTCCTCCTAGGATTACCCATCTATGCTCTTTTACTCGTTAATATTTTTCTAAGGACATCATTAGGTATTTATTTTTCATCTTGACAGTTATTGAGAGGGAAATAGAGACATATTTTCTCCTCTGCTACATATATAATGATAAGTAGTTATTTTTCTTTTTCTTTCTTTCAAAAACATTATCAGTCATTGCATTGGCATCTTCACATTGATCATGGTTCTTTTTTTGGTTTTATTTATTTTTCCTTTTTATAATGAAATTGTTACACATTACATTGGGGTAGTAGATTTTCATTCTCTCTTCTCTACTACTTCATTAGTTTTGCCTTTTTTTCTTTGCTTTTTTTTTTTTGCGACTAGAGGAATTTGCAACTAGGAGGGACTCATATGACATGAGTTTGATTAACCTGCTCTCACTATAACCCCTAGTTAAGAGTTGGGAAGGTGGGACACTCATGGGGTTTTGAACTAGTGACCATTATGCAAGTTATGCCTTAACAATGCATCCATTAACTAATTGTTCTATGCCCCATTAGCTATTGGTTGTAATTTTGATTTTCATTGACCTACTACTTTGATTACCTATGGACATTACTAAAACTATCTTATCTTACTACAAGTACTCTAAGTTACCATTAGACCACAATATGCTTGCTAAAATGTTTAATGGATCTATCAGTTTGAAATTTTTAAAGGAATTAAGGTTTGGCATAGCTGTGTTGTATAGGGAATGATATGAGTTGGGAAAGGAAGTTGGAAAAATTTGACTACATGACAACAAGATTTTTCTAGAGAAATGAGAATTCTATTAATTTAGAGAAGCTCAACCTCTTCTCAACTAGAAGTGTGCAACTTTAAATACAGGTAAGATTGCTCAAATGCACTTGTAACGTGATGCAATTGCCTAACATCTTGAAAGGACACTTCTAATTCTTATATTGGAATTGCAATGTAGTTGGAAACATTTAATGACATACATCACATTAAAGGACATCTTCCACTAAAATATTTAAATAGTCTACAAAAATAGTTGGGTTTCCTTATACCTTTTGCTTGTGTCCTCTAGTTGAGAGGCATTGGCACCAAATTTTGCTTAGTCTGGGTGTTAAACCCAAAAGTTTAACCCTTGAAACATTCAACAAAAAAAGGGGACAAAATTGATTTTTTCAATGAAACTCCAACACCATACCTGCATGGATAAAGAACCATGTTCTTTGAGATCTATCACTACCATTAGGATGAAGTGAGAAGGGTGTTTTTGTTTATGTCAATTAGCTACTTTTATGCTCTCTTTATAGACCTAAGAATTTTTGTTTGGAGTCCATTTGTGGTTGCTTAAAACACTACCAACTGGAGCTACAAGTGTAGAGGCATGGTGTTGCACTCATAAGTAATTCAGAGTGACTTTAATGATTGTTTTAGTGAGATATTTTTTGATAGGAGAGGGTGCACTCATTGAATATTGTTGAGCATGACTCGAACCATGAAGCAAGGTGTTGCTCCAAGACCTATTCTAAGACTATTGAACAGGGACTAATACATCCTAAAAATGCATGTCTTAATCTCCATTTTTCATGGGATTTCTTATCTCACCAACACATCATGGATCATTGAATTTTTGTGACAATTAGAAGTTGCAGGGAGAGACTTGGAGGCCATTAACCTTGTTCAATCTAGCCAAATAACTCTTCATAATCTAAAGGAAGAGTAAGCATATAGAAGGTGTATGGTTGGCTTGATGAAGGTTCTTCCAAAGATGCATTTCACTATGAGGATCCATTCGAGCATGTTTTACATGTAATTGGAGCCATGGTTACATGGATTACATTCTCTTTCTGATGTCATTGATGGAGATCATTGTTCCAAGGTTAAAACTAGGGCCTAATAACATGTGTATGAAGGATTTGAACAAAAAGGGAGGTTTAAAATATGAAAACCCAGCTTGAAATCCTACCATGTAGCACTAAGTTACACATGGAATTGGTCAAAGACCTAATTGAGTCTTAAGGTTTGGACACCCTCTTCAAGGAGGTGGCTATGGGATGTTGCATGTAATAAAGGGTGTGAAATAACCCTAATGAAAGAGCTTGCATGCATGTGAAGGTTTGTTCCCCCCTCAAGTAGAAATTTCTGGGGGTAAGTACACATTTTCACATATTTTGAGGCATATTTCACCGTTTGAGGTATTTGGGGTTAAGTACATTACAAAAATTCGACTTGAGGTGACTATTATCCATATGATCCTAGTTAAATATATAAATTTTTAAATTTAATAAAATGTAGACATTACTTTCAGATCATAGCATCAATCTGACAATAACTGAAAATTTAAGTAGTGGAAGAATAGGAGTTTTTCAAATACATAAGTAATTTCTTCTTCAAAGTCAGCTTTTCATACCTTAATGAAACCTCTAAAATCTACTCAAATAACAACTCCAAGGTCATCAGAATCATCTCAAAATGAGGTACACGATCTACAAAAATAAGATATGTAGAAGTTGTACAATTGTTGTATTGCTCCATATGGCCATATGAATCCATATGATTGTAACTGGAAATTTAAGTAGTGGAAGAATAAAATCATTTTGCAAATAGTTTTGAAAGCTCTGGAAGAATAAACTCTTGGCTTACTTGCTAACCATCAATCCAGGGATCTAGGTGCGTGTCTGAGGTCATATCTCCATGACCAATTCCATCCTGCCTACTTCGAGAACTAGACATCAACACATATTAGTGCCGACCAGATGTCCTCCCAGGTATTGTGTCTCACACACAAGGCCTCAACAAATCTCTTCCAAAATTTTATTATCATGAACAAACTCAACAATATCAACTAAACCAAGCATGCTTGTAAGATATTCAAACTTCTTATTAGGAAGAGACTTTGTTATTATATCAAATACTTTATCATTTATTGGGACCTGCACCAAGTTCCTAGTATAATGGAACTTGTTTTTGATATGCTTCATCCTAGCATGAAACATGAGATCTCTAAACATCTTGATACAACTTTTATTATAAAAATGAATCATAGCAGGATCCAGAGGCTTCTCGAACAAATTTGTTAGAAGTTTTCTCAACCATACAACCTCCTTTCATACTTCACATGCAGACACATAATTTGCTTCAACATTACTCAAAGCAACAAGATCTTGCTTTCTACTCATCCATGAGATCATGATAGATACCAAAATAAACCATCCTCCGATAGTCATTTTCTCATTTGTCTCACTGCCACTCCAATTAGAATCTGTGAAGCCAATCAACTTGACTTCCTTGGTATTGTACTTTACACGGTGATGTATCATGCCATGAAGATATCTCAATATATGCTTGGCAGCTATCCCATGATCATGACAAGGCTACCTCTAAAACTGACTAAGGATGTTCACAACAAAACATATATATGGCGTAGTATTTACCAGATACACCAGAAAACCTACCAACTTACAATAGGAGGTAGGATCCATGAAACTTGAATTAGAGGTCCTCGAATTCTTGAGATTGGTGATCATAGGAACTGTCATGGGCTTGGAATACATCATCCTAAATTTCTGCAACAACTTAATGATGTACTTTCCTTGCCTCAAATATATCTATCCAAGATTTTTCCATACTTCTAGACCTAGGTAATAGTGCATCAATCCTAGATCCTTCATCTCAAATTTAGTTGCCAACATTTTCTTGCATTCTTGTATTCTTATCTCCACACATGTGTTGAATATATCATCTAAATACAATATAATAATTATTGACTCATTATTCACAACCTTGATGTTGAGATTAGGATCAACTAAACTCTTCACAAACCCAATTCTAATAAGGTATGCATCCATTATTGCATACCATGCCCTAGGAGATTATTTCAAACCATACATGGCCTTCTTAAGTTTACATACATGAGTATCCCTCCCATTTACCCCAAAGCCTTTGGGTTTATCAATGTATACTTCCTCATCAATGGTCCCATTTAGAAATGTTGTCCTCGCATCCATTTGATGGATGTTCCATCCCATTGTAGTAGTCAGTGAAACCAAAGACCTAATGGTAGTATACCTTGTAGTGGGTGGATAGGTTTCTTCATAATCTATGCTTCCATCAATAACGTGTTTGATCTTTGTATATCCATTTGGAGGTGACAACCGATTTGTTACTAGGTATAGGAACAACTTCCCAAACCACATTCTTTATAATGGATTGATATTCTTCCTACATAGCTTTCTTCCATACTTCTTGATGAATAACTTCTTCAAATGTAGATGCTTCTCCTTCAATTAGTATTTTCATATATGTAGCATATCCAAAATATCACTTTAGCCTTTTTCTTTCCCTAAAGGTTCCTTTTGTAGCTCCATGCCCTTCAACATCTTCAAGAGTGGCTTTTAACTAATTTTTCCATTTCCTTGTGCTTGATATGATCATAGATTGAATAGGCTTACTTGGTCCTTCCCCTTCCTTTTGAATTGTACAAGGGTTGTCGGATTGCACTTTTTCTTCATCAAATATGGCTAGATCTTCATCATCACAATCAATAGGAATATCCTTTGATCTTTTGTAGGCAAGATTTTGATCAAATATAACATCCCTTCTTACTTCAATGTGTCTCCTATCCTTGATGTAGATTCTATATGCCTTTTAGGAGAGATTGTAGCCAACGAAGATCCCTTTGATACTCATAGAATTTATATTTTTCGTTTTTCCTTTGGAACATGGATATAAGCACGAATCCCAAAGATTTGAAGATGGTCCATAGTTGGCTTCTTTCTTGTGAATGCTTCCTCAGATGTCATATTATCGAGAAGTATGTGAAGAATTCTATTTTGAGTATATACAGTTGTCATTTCTTCTTCTCCCCCCAAAAAATATGGCAAGTCTTGATCAAGTAGAATTATTCATACACCTTCTTCAATTATCCTATTATTTCTTTCGACCACTCAATTTTGTTCGAGATAGTAGGGAACAATAAGTTCCTTCTTAATTCTTGCTTCATTACAATATGCAATCAATTATTTAGAAGTGTATTCCCCACCATTTTCAGCTCTCAATGTTTTTATCTTTATTTCAGTTAGGTTTTCCACTTCACAGCTAAACTCCTTGAATTTCTCAAATACTTTATCCTTTTTCTTTAGACCTTGTTTCACTATTTGAAAAATGGTTTTCTTGTATGTTTTTCCAAAGAGCATCACTTGCAAACTCCTTCACAATATTCATTGATATCGAGGATGCCATGAGCTAGATGTTTAAGAGTGGGAATGACCTTGTAGTGAAGATGACCATATTTTCTATGTCGTAGCTCAATAGGAGAGATTTCTATATGAACTAGTCCTTGAGCAGGTGGTGTAATGAATCTATACAAACTTCCTTCATGAACCTTAATAACCCTATCTTTATCAATACTTGAATCTTTTCCCAAAACCAAGACCTTTACATCAACAAAAGCAACTCTATCCCCTTTATTGTCTAAGCAATAAATTGAAAGAAAATTCTTTTTCAAACATGGAACATATAGTATGTTGTTGAAATGTAGTTTTTCTCCATTCACCAGCTTCAAAGATGTTGATCCCAAGCCTCTAATAACATAGCTTTGGTTGTATCCCAATTCCATTGCATGGGAAGATAATTCCTTTGATAAAGTATGTATTTGTTTACTTTTCTTGTCATATGACTTGATGCTCCACTATGAATGATCCATGCATTATCATCATTAAGTAATCCTATAAGTGTAACTAAAAACCCTTGACTTTTGACCTTGTCGAATAAGTACTAGACAATCTTCTTGTAGAATTGAATCCATTCTTATCATTGAGGGAGTAATTATTTCCTTTAAGCCAAAGAAGTGATCTTCAATCTTCTTCGAACTTTATCTCTCAAACCATGTTGAGAAATAAATGTTAGTAGGATTAGGGTTAGATTTCTCTTTCTTGATAATTACTTGTGAATTATGTTACCTTATTTTACATATTTGTTATATTACCTTTCATCAAAAAATTACCAAATTAAGTGTGCATGATGATCACAAAAACACAAGTCATAAGATGTGGGCACTCTTCCAGGGAAAAACACCTATCTAGGGGAAAACCCAGTCAAAAATCTCTTCCTTCAATAGTTATTATTGAGACTCTTAAACCTAGACACAGAAATCCTCCACACCAAGCCATCCTCTGCTTCTTCAATCAAACCTTCAACCTAGCAGCAACAACACTTTGACCCTAGCAACATCAACTTGGCAGCTTCCAACATCAACAACAGCTTCGACTTTGACAAGGAGGCTTTGATATCCTAAACTAGCCCACATGAGAGAGAGAGAGAGAGAGAGAGAGAGAGAGAGAGAGAGAGAGAGAGAAAGCAAAATTTCAATTTTGTTCTTCCCTTCTTCCTTGACCAAAATCACACTCCTTTTTGCCTCCTTCTTCACCTTCGCACTTTTCCTAGCTTCTAGCTTCTAGCTTTAGATATTGAACTCTATGTGAGAGGGATGAGATGCTCCAAATGAAGTCGAATTTCCTTGTATATATAGCCTTCCAATGAGTTCGAATTGTCTTCCTTCAGGGTGACTTGATCTCCTTGAGGCCGACTTAGTTTCAAGGTTACATAATTCATTTTTGACTCAAAAAAAATCATTTTACATCATTCGAAAGCCCAAGAAGGGTCTCAGAAAATATACAATGAATATAATGACTCTTTATTAATCCTAGGAGTCGATAATGAGGAATTTGAGTACTAAAATGATGAACCAAGCATGAAACCCATGCTTTGATAAGTCGTTGTAACAGTAATAAAAATTCTTTTTATAAATACATTTTATGAAGACTCAACCTAGTTACATTTTTCAACACCATCTACAAATTTAGTTATTTTTAGAATACGTAGTTTCTCTATACGTTTTTAGTTTTAAATAGTGCATATGGTATCTTGGGAAAATGATATAAATTTCGGTCACAAGATTGTTTGATCACAATTGAACCTAGAAAAGTTTTGAAATGTAGTAAATTGCCCAAATTTCACAAATATTTATGCTTATTACTTCATATCAAATTGAAATCTCACAGGAAAAATTTACACATAGGTATATAACTTGGGGAAAGAGGAAACAAAGAAATTGGATTAGCCAAGACAAAAAATTGCAACAGTATAGTACCAATAAAGGTTATTTTAGTGAAAAATATAGCACCAATAACAACATCATTAACAACTCACTTTGCAGCCACCATCCACATGTGTCTCATCACAATGGGATTCACCATCATCTTCACCATCCATGTTACAATGAGGTTCTTGAGCATCTATATGCTCTTTCTCTACTTCACACGTAAAGGCTTCAACTTCTCACTCTACAATCTTTTCTGTGTCTTCTTCATCCATATGCATATTTCCATGATGGTTTTCACTTTTATATTCTTTATCACCATCATCCACATTTGAGTGGGATTCTCCAAGCTTTTTTTTCCTCCTAGAGTCTTTCTCATTTACTCTCAGACCTGTAGTTTACTTTCTATTGATTCGTCAATAGACTATAATAGAATTTGTTTCTTTATGTCACTTTCCTTTATACTAAATTCTACTTTGAGGGTATTCCATGCTTCTTAGGAAGATGTAGCTCTTACTTCCTTACACAAGGACTTCTCATCCAATGCATGTTTTCCAAGATCCAATACTAAGGCATCACATACTTTATCATATGGGTTATTAGAACAATACTCGATCAACTATTTACATCAAAGAAAAGTTTTCATTTTGACGTTTCCCAAAAATTAAAATTTTTACCTATAAATTTTGGAAGTGTTATGAGATCTATCATGATTCATTCATCCTAAAATTATTCTTCTTTATATACTTGTCTTTTATATGCTCCAACTGTGGCAAGAACCTCTATGAGATCTTCGAAATAGTTTTGATCTTCCTTTTGATTTCTTTTCTCGGTTTGCTTCAGTATTGCTTTGTGACCCATCACTGTCATCTTAATTTTATTCTTTTTCTTCTTTCCTTATTGTGTCAACCTTATATAAATGAACATCGCATACACTTGATTATCTTTAAAACTAAACATATTAACCTTCACTTTAAAAGTGGCTCCAAATAACTACTAGAAAATTTGCTAATCTCTTCTACATAGATTCTTATGGAGGCTCATGGCTACAACTTACGATGGAGACTCCTTCTTTGGTCAATGGAATTATCTTTTTCCTCTTGATATGGTGGTAGTTCTATAGGCTATTCACCATAATATTTTAGTAGTTGGGTTTTGTTGTAGCGGCTACAACCACCCTCCAAAATTTTTACATGAACCCGATTTTGGAGCCTCCCTTGAGAATTTCACTTGAAGACTGCACATAGTGGAATTCACTCCGTGAGCTTGTGTGAGTCTTTGCACCCACCTTGCTTGATCATTTCACCCAAGATTTTGCATGTTGATGTCAAAGTCATGCTTACGACCATGTTCTAGTTATATTCAAAGTCTTCGCTTCATGTGTACTTGTTCTATTCACTATGAAAACATCTACCTCACTCACACATGGAGTCACATTCACTGTCATGCAAGCATCATCATGGTCGACCAACGATTAATCACAAGTGTCACGCTTATCGCTTACACCATCGGTCATTCATGTTGAGCATGTGTGTCTGGATGGTTTGAGTCGTTTCATCATCAAGTCATGTAAGTGTGTGTTTGCAAGATCACATATGCATCTTTCACTTGTTCACACACATAGTCACTTCGTTGAAGTTCTGAAAACCAGATTCCCCTTTGACATCTAGACCATCACTCTGCCATCGACTCGATCGACCGTCACCCACAATAGCACGAAAGCAATAAGAAATCAATTTCAAGTTGTGCTATCTACAAGCAAATCAATGAACCTTCATGCTAGTCAACTGGGGAGTTTGACTCGGTATCCACCCTCGGACTGACTCCCCTCAAAAATTGCATAGAGGCTGCAGACCTTTCCCATTTTACTAACTCATAAAATTGCATATATAGTCTCGACAGAAACCGAGTGCTCATCCCTATCTCCCTCATAAAATTACACAGTTTTTCCAGCTAGCCATCCCAAGAGTCGATCGACTGCTCACCGAGAAAATTATGCATTTTTCATGAGCAAGTCCTCTACCGCACATCAGTCGGTCAGCTTAGAAACTATGTAGAGGTGACCAGTAGGCTAGCCTCCCAACATCAGCATAGTTTTTCCTGCCAGCAACTCCTTGCAACCGACTGATAGGCCCCTCGAGGAATTGTGCAGTTTTTACTTCCAAGCTCCTGGTAAGTGACTGCTTGTTCTCCTGAGGAATTGCGCAACTTTTGCTACTGGTGACCTAGGCACTGACTACCAGTTCCCCTCAAGAATTTCATAGTTTTTGCTACTAAGCTCTTGCTACCCGATCATTCCGGAAATTACGCAGATTTTGCCTACCCAACCTTTTTGTAGCCCATACTATTCCACTCAAAAACTATGCAGTTTTGTCCTCTAGTTGAGTGAGACCCTGTCGACAGCCATTGTCGATCCGGATTTCCCATCTTCATCACCCAGTGACTCTTGCGTAGTTTTCATCAGCAGTGCCTGGAGCCTCCATCCCGCCTCGCAAGCTTGTCACATCTCTCGGTCCTCAGCATTCGAAATGATCATGCATCATGGTAGACTAGGAGGTTTATGGATTTGATGTCATCTCATCATGAGTGACTAAAAACATAGGTACACAAACAAATATGGTGGGATGATGGATGGAATGAATAAATGGAGCACATGCAGAAGGACAAGCTCACCAAGAGATGAATAGTCAAAAATCCATGGAAGTCAAACAGTCATGAGGATAGTCGAATAGCCACAAGGGTCAGTTTCATCCTTGGCTATAAATACCCTCTCATTTGTACATACAAGGGAATTTTCACTTCTAGTCCTCCCACATAGCCTTGAGAGTCTATAATATTTTCTTACAGGAGTAAGTAGTGGCTCCAATTCTTCGCACGCAGGATTAGTGATGTATGGTGTAACGATGTGTCTTGGAACTTTTGCTTAATTCAAAAGCCTGCTAACAGGCCAACACATTTTCCCACATGTATTGTAACTGTTGTAAGGCTTATCTTTAACACTTGTAATACATGTTGCTTTAACCCGTGTTTAACACTTGAACTTAGAATTCACTTGTTTTAATACACATATGTTAATCAAAATGTGTTGTATATGTTGTTAATTCTGTCTCACCCATGTAGACTACTCTCCCCGATATCAAACAAACCTTTGACATAAAACTTTCTATAACAACCATTTTAATCACGCGGACTAATCCATTGAGTGTTATATGTGTTAACTTGCCTTATGTGTTGTGACTATCGCATTTGTGTGGAATTTTCCGCTGGAAGTTGTGCACATCCTATTGCATTTTGTGTTCCTAGCCGAGTTGGGACTACTCCCAACTAACTTGAGACTCACTCCCACCCTCTCCATCTACGGTGAAAGAAAAATTGACACAAGAGACACTTACAATCACCAGGCACACGAACCTCACTTATTGCAAGACATAGCAGGCCACTCTCTTGTGCTGACAAGCAAGAGGTGAGGCAAACATTTAAGATAATGCAACTGAGCCATCATACCTGATGGGACTCCCACACCAAACAGTGTGAGGTCTATTTGGGACTTCATATCGGGGTGATCCCCTAAATGTTGGCAGGTCCAACACTGTCAAGAGGTTTACAAACTCTCAATGAGCTCTAGTTTCTACTTACGGACCAATGGATGCAAACTTCAATTTGCGATCTATTCACAATAGCCAAGGCTCTTAGTGGAAGTAGCCCACGACCTTCTTAGCTACTTTGGTTCAATGAAACCTTGCTAAAGCTTGCTATGATACCAGTTGTTATTTAGAGGCAGAGATAAACATGCAAAAACAAGACAAACAAGCTTCTGCTTGAATAAAGAAGTTTCATTCATTAATTATTCTCTCATATACATCCACCAAGTTTTTGTTATTCTATCTTCTTACTTCACATTACAATGACCCAACCATGAGTATATAAGTAATAAAATTTCTAAATATGGAATCATGCAAACTCTAACTTTCTCTTCCTCATGCAAACTCTGACTTGACGCTTTAACTAAAATTTTCTAACTTCACTTTAACATAAATGAGCATTTTTATTTTCCTTAACTTAACTTTTCTTGACAAGGCATTGACTTTTTAACCCTGACTCACTTGACTTCTAATATTAGACTTAACGTGCTTTCCTTCACTTAACTTAACTCTTCACGCATTCCATGCATACAAGAGTACTTACTATTTCTATCAAGTGAAACATTTTTTATCTATGATAAAGTTGGAATTGAGGGTAGTAAATCAAATTGGAGATTTGGGAATAGGTTTGCATGAATTGTGTGCTCTTATAATTTTTAAATTATCATATGAGACTAGAGTTCACTTGGTTGTAACACATTTGGATAGTTGACAATTGTTAGCCCAATTGGGTTGTTGATTATATAATATTACTTCCATTCATATAATTTGCATATTGGTTATGTTAAGGCATAATTGTATGGAATGTTTATCTACATACTTCAATAAGTGTTAAACTTATGAATTCTAATAATTGTGAAATATAAAAAGTGAGGTGTAGTATCGAATCACGTAGTTTTAGATTGAGAAAATTGATGAGATGAAATGAGTCACGATGCACCACAAATCTAGAGTGATGGGTCATCTGGGTACATTAACTTAGCTTTCAATGTGGGTGACTATAGGGGCATGAAAATGGTTTTTTAGGTTAAATCAAAGTTTATGTTGAGGTATTCTTTCGACCTCCTTCATAATTTATTGATATATATTTCTATTAAGTGGGGAAGATAATTCACATAGTTGTTATTCCCTAGTTTGAAATGATACCAATGACTAATATTACTTGGTTTCTTAATAATGAATTCATGGTTTTTTAATTACTAGATGAAAATCTTTACCAAAATCTTAATACCTAACAATAAATTAATATCAAAGTTTTAGTTGAACTAATTTAAAAAATTTAACATCTTAAAAAAAATAGCTCAAGGAGTGTAACTTAATCAAGAATAACCTTGTTATGAAGTGTTATGTAAAATCATGAGATTGAAAGTTCAAATTCCCACGAGTTAGGCCAACCAAAAAATATTAATCTTTATCTATCTATTTATTATATTTTTAGAATATGGTATGTATATTGTAATTGCTTTGAAATCGAATAATATTTAATTTATTATTTTTACATAATTTTTAATATAATTTTCAAATAAATATACCTTAAATTAAATACATAAAAATTAGTTAAAAATATTTTAACTTTCCAAAATGTTATATTTTAAGTTTATAATTAATTAAAAAATAAATATAATTAGCATAGTGTAATTTGATATTTAATTAAAAATAATTATTGAAAAAAGAAAATTATAATATAAAAGAATGAAATTTATATAGTTAAATTTCATGTGGTTTGAACAACTATTCAAAAATACAAAATATAATTATCCCTTATTCACTCATGGAATCTTTCTGCAGACTTCCCGAATGCAATGACATATAAGTTGTCTCTAACCCTACCAGTACAGATCAAAGGGACAAGAGAGGAATTGATGTTCACGCAATCTTGCCACAAAAAATTGTCATGTTCTTTGCACTCGGCTACCCCCACAAAACGAAGAACCCGGAAAATCGTTGTCTTTATATAAGATAACATGAATGATAAGAGAAGTAGTCTCTAATCGTACCAGTAGAGATCAAAGGGACAAGAGAGGAATTGATGTTCAGGAAATCTTGCCACAAAAAGTTGTTGCATTCTTCGCACTCGAGTACCCCCACAAAACCAAGAACCTGACAAATCGTTGTCTTTACATAAGATAACGTGAATGATAAGAGAAATAGAAGGCTACGTATATCGTTGTCTTTATATAAGGTAACATAAATGATAAGTGAAATAGAAGGCTATGTATAGGCACCAGACAATAGAAACTTGCAAGGTGACAAACTTAGGGTGTACTGTCATAGTCAATTTTGCACGTGTTAGATAATATTGTCTTAAATTGATATGGTTTTGTCTTAATTTTTTAATTATCTTAAATGAGTGTCGTTTTAAGTGTAATCATCTTAAAAGATCATTATCTTAAATATAAAGTTTTTTTTCAAACTATTTTTGTTTATTTTTTTAAAAAACAATTTAACTGATATTAAATTATAATATAAAATAACTAAAATAAAAAAGTAACTTTTTAAGACAAAAGATTTCTCCTTTTGAAAAGATGACTTAAAAATGCCTCTGTACAGTAGTGATGTGAATGGGAGGGGGAAGTGGTTCCTCACTTTGGCCACCATTACACGCTAGCTTTCATTGTATTCACCGTCACTCTTATCGCGATGAGAGGACGAGCTAGAGTGTTTCAGCCCACCGCCGAGATGGCGTTTTGATAGGATTGTACTTAAGCATCATCTCATCCCTCTGCTTGGTTCCCATTCATTTCAAGTTATTTATTTCCATCATATACCGGCCAACCCTTATCATACTAAATCTGTCGATATAGCCTTTGCTATTTCCATGGTCAGGAGTTGATTCCCATGCAAACCGACGATGATCGAAACGAATACCCACGCGTTCACATGATCTGCACGGTTCATCATTTTATCGAGAGATGTTTGCTCCTTCCAATGGATCTCCACGCCTGCGTCGAGACTCGCAACCCTTATCAAGCATGTCGAAACTCCACCCTGCCGTCACCATCGCAGGTTTCAATTATTCACTCTCATAATTTGCTCCAATTTCCTTGAATTATCAAGGTAGTTTACAGAATATAGTTTTTACGGGCAGGTAATGCTGTTGTACTGTAAATGGTTAAAATCGTGATTATGGTTAATGTGTGCAGTTTCGCAGGGTTTGTTAAAAGAAAACGGCGAGTTCTTCGATGCCCATTTTATAACCAGCGCGACATCAGGTAATCCTCCTCCTGCTTCACCAGACGGCGCGAGATCATGTATTCTCTAAGTATTTATCACTTAATACTCCCCTCCATATGTCGTGGCGATGGCTCTTCCTGCGTTACGTTAGAGTCAAACATTCAATGTCATAATAAGGTACGATGGCTAGCCTTGTAGCCACTTTGTGCAAATAAAGATTTTCTGATGTCCTTGAAATCATCTTCATCTTGAAAATTTCTTGCCCCTATATACTCGTACATTTCACGCCAATTAAGGTGGTCACAATTAGTGTGGTCACTCATTCCTATTTTGTAAGTTGTACTGATCTTCATCTTCAACAAATCTTGCTCCTATATACTCATACATTTCTTGCCAATCAGGGTGGTTACAATTATTGTGGTCACTCATTAGTATTTTCTAGGTTGTAGAATAATTAATTTCCTTTATACACACGAACATTTCAACGAAATGAGAGAAACCATTGATTCCCTTGCAAGTATTTTGTAAGTTGTATCAAACGGGGACATAGATCCTCAATACTTGTATTCTGTTCAAAAGATTTGAATTGCTTAGCTTCCCCGTGTGAGAAACCTACACAAAACCTTTTCTGAAATTAAATTGTTATTATGGGTTCTAACGAAGACATAAATAGAACAAAGCTCTTACTATGTAATTCTCTTACTAAGGTATGATATGTCTAGATATTAAAAACACAATGGAATTAAGCTTTGAAGTAGAAATTCCGATATTAAAAAAAATTTGGAATTGAGCTTCGAAGAAGAAATCTAGATATTGGAAACATAATCGAATTCAATTTTGAAGTAGAAATTCACAGAGTATAGTGATAAGAAAATGATATGTAAAAAAAAAATTCTTCATGATTCAAGTATCTTAAACTAGTATTTAAATATTATCATTTATGTCAAAGTTAGAATATTCATGTGTTGACGGTTCTAGACCCGCATGTCAAGAGGATCTCCTTGGTAAGAAGTCCCAATTAGACCTTAAGCAATTTGGCGTAGGAGTCCCAACAGTGGGTCGTAAGGTAATGCCTTGACCATGATGTCGCACAGAGACAAGTAAGATAACTCTATTAGTAGCAAGGGTGTGACTGATGCAGTGAGTCAAGGAAGGTGTATGACAGGTTCCAACACTTCGAAGGGGAAAGGAGGTGAAGGTGAGTTCCAGGTTGAAAGGGATCAGTCCCAGCTCGGCTAGGAACACACAACAAAAAGGACATGCACAACTTCCGGCGAAGCAGTCCACTCAGATGCGACAGTCACATCATACAAGGTAAGATAACACATACAACACTCATGGATCAGTCTGAGACAAGTGCGACGGTTGTTATGGCAAGGTTCAAGTGAAAGGTTTGTCTGATGTCTAACAGAGAAGTCGACAAGGACGGTGACATCATTAACAACATATACAACACATTAACAACAAGATTCATATAATTGCATTTGGATCAGTTCATACACAAGTATGTAAGTTAAACAACATATATCATCAAAGAAACTAGAGCAGTCCAAATACAATAACAACATATGCATGAAAATGTGCTAGCTCTTATTATATAAAGAAGTGTATGTCACAATCATACAATACATCAATGTAGACCTACTAGCCCCAATAATGAAATGTTATAGTCACATCCGCCTGCTCCTCCAAAGAGATGTACTAGCTTCGTGCGGTGGAGAAGCCAAGGCACATTACAATATTGTCCAAGCCTTTTCCAAGATAGTCATACTAAAAGCTTGGCTGACCAAAAGCCTATACAATGAGTTATGAGGAACTATTTATAAGAAAGGGTGGGGTGACTCTTAACATTCCCCTTTGTGAGAGTTCCACTCTCCTCATGACTCTTCACCTACTCTATGACTGTTACATCCAACTGTTGATACTTGACTTACACTTGACATGACTCAATATTACAATGCACATGTACTCTCGTGAGACAACATTGCTTGAGCAAGCCTTGCAAGACATCACTGGCACTCGGTCTGCTCTGGTGACACCAACTCTTTGAAATGCTTGTGATGGTGAAGTTGGCGAGCTAATGCCAAGCTTGGTCAACCATGATGGTGTGCATGCACCTCATGGTGACATTTTGCTGAAGTGAAATCTTGCTTTCATTACAACTGGTGCATTAATTCGGCCCCTTCATCCAACATGTCTGCTAACATGTGCATGGTCTTCTTGGGTGTGGCTGAACTGGTAGCACACTGATGCATAGTGCCCGTGTTGGTCTTCAATGTGTGCTGGTGGTCATGCACATCAACTTACCGCAGAACATGTTCAGTTCCAGTTAGAATTTCTTCTTGTCTTCGCCTTGGTGAATGTGTTGAATGGGTTGGATTCCATATGTGCGGACAATGACAGGCATGTTGTTGAATCCCTTGCATGCGATCAACCACACTGCTCACCATGTCTACTTTGTGTTAGCTTCTGGGATGGATCTTTAACTTTTCTAGGAAGAGTTACATCCGTGAGGGCACGTTGCGCCTACTCCTATTCCTGATCCGTCTGCAACTCATTTATCTTTCTGCACAACTTCATGTTCTTCCTGTGTTTTCGGTTGAACACATGCAACTCCTTCTTTGTTACATTTTCTTCCTTCACGCGATCTTCATGTCGTGTCGTCACTCAATAGTCGGAATCTCCAAAGTTGCTTTCATCATCAATGGACTTGCTTGAGCTTGCAACCTTGTTTTGCCTCTGTGTTATCAACCACCCTCCTCTTACATTCATTGCATCTGGTATGTTGTCTTCAGCTGTTGTTCATGATGCTGCTCACTATGATACTGTTGCTTGATGTTGTTGTCTATGAACAACTTGATCTCTTCGTGAGTAGGCAAGCTCATAGACACTTGATCGACTACATCCCCAAACGTGCTCTGAATGGTGTCCTCATCTCTGCTCTCCCGGAAACCATTGTACCATACTGCTGATAGGCAGATGAACACCTGCGATGCCTGGTGACATGGAAACACTCATAGAAAACAATCTGTCAGTCGAAAACCAAAATGAACATGAGAGCTGACTTGCAACATACCTGAGTGAATGATCAGGAAGGCTGTGCAATATCGGCCGGGAGGTCAGGAGAACGACTGCCAAGACTGCTCAATGCACAATCTACGCTACTGGGAGACTGGTTGACTACTGCAACTGCGTAATGCATAGTCCAGTTTGTCTACTGACTGTTGGGATTGCGCAATGCACAATTCCAGTTTGGAAGGATTGTTGGCCTAGGGATAGATTTGCAGATTTTATTGGGCCAAGATGCCACTATCCTCCAAAAATGTGCAAAATAGTCGTGGAGGTGAGTGCTGAGTAGGAATGCACAAATCTAGAGAGGAAGGTGATCCTCCATTTCCCAAATTACACAATGCAGTCTTGGTGAAGGCAGAGCCCGAGCCAAAGTTAGCCCGACAGGCGATTGAAAGAAAGTAAGTCAATGAATGCATGGAGACACTAAGTGATAGCAGAAGTGATTGACAGTGCATGCAAAACATGAATGAAATATTTAGCAAACAGATCAACGTGCATGTAGGTGCTGCAGTTCGTCGGTTGAGCAAACGTCCTTGCAAAACAGTTTCATGCATGCAAAAACAATGAGATAGCAACAAAAACTATAACAGAGCTAGGACAAGCTAGTATATATGTAAATGGCAGCAAGCATTCAAATAAATCAAGAAAATAGTACTCCTATAAGCGAAAACACAAAAAGCGACAAGAATGCAGCACAAGGCATGGGAAGTGAGCTTACTCCAAAACAATTGAGTTGAATGTGCCAACTATACCTAGATGTGATGTGGGATGTCAGAGTTGCAAGGTTGATGTGAGGAATGAGCTCTGCAACATCCAATTGATGAGTTTTGATAACATCGAGGTTGTGACACGCATGCTAGGAATCTAAGGGAAGCGACACTTGGTGGGAGGTTTTAGAATTGCTCCTTGCATGTAACCTCCAACTACTAAACATAGATCCTTGAAACAAGGGATTCCTTTACATGTTTCCTTGGGAGAAGTAGCCCATGCATGTAATTTTTTTTTGTTCAGTCCCGGAGGGTATCGGTGAACTTAGCTACACATGTAAGGGACTGCTCGACTGCTGGAGAAAAATGTGCATTTCTGGCTGGGAGCTAGGATAGATATCCAGAAGATTTGCTTAATTTTTGGGCAGAGCAGCTAACTGCTACCCAGATTTACGCAAATCCAGGGCTGAACAGCCTACTACTCGGAAAATTTGCGCAAATCATGCTGGGAGGGTTGGCTTGCAGGATTGCGCAATCCTGGAGCCCAGTAGGCTATCAAAAAGGATTGTACAATTCTAAGAGAGAAGGCTGGTTGCCCTCCAGAAATGCACAATTTTCAAGCAGAAGCTACTTAGCCTATAGTTGGACCAATTCCGGGTGAGCAACCTATGAGGGGAATGGATCAACTGCGATTGACAGGTCGTGTTTGTGCGAGGAAAACACTTGAAGCTTAAGTACTTGATGAAGCAAGACAAAGTGTTCTATAAGGTTGGTAGGGAGGCTCCAAAATAGGATAAGGTCATTTTGGATGGTGGTTGTAGCTGCTACAACACATGGCGACACACTGGTAGAACTCCAGCTCTACGAATGGACCTTGTTCGTGAAAAGAAAGTCTAACACCTCCAAAAGTATTGTTTAGCTCTTAGCTCATCTTTGCTTCAGACTAGCTTGATTCTAATATGTAACATACACCAGACTCTTGATCGATTAACACACACTCCAAGCCAAGGAAACACAGTTGTTTCGATTGGGGTTGAGGAGTATATAGGTGCACAAGTAGTATAGTCGTGAGAGTCTTAGTTTCATCTCTAGTGTTGCTCCACTGCAAGCAAGCCTAGACAGTAACTTGGTGGAGTCACATAGGAACACAAGCATGGCTCTACTTCTAGCGAGCTAGGTAAGTAGCCCAGCGAAGTTACCTACATCACCTCCCTCCACAGGAAGCCTTTCTCTTCTTTCGCCTTATTCATTTTTCATTTTGATTTTTTTTCTTTTACTTTTCATCATTTTTTTTTTATTTTCACTGTGCACAACACTTATCCATTTCAGAGGTGGAAGAGGGATCCAGACTTATTGAGATTATAAGAGGTTTTTCCAGTAGAGTAGTTTATTATATCTTTGACGTGCTTTTTAAGGTTTTCCCCCTCACTTTACTCTACTTGTCTGAGCTGACAAGGGTTAACCCAAAAACAATCGACTAGAGAAGGTGACACTAGTTAGCGCAAAAGTGTTGTGTTTACACCAAGGTTCACTTCGAAAAGTATGTATTTTCCTTCGACATATCATGGAATAAAAGTAACAAGATTATCATAGAGAGGCTAGATGACAGATAACCAAGTAGTGATAGTTGTACAAGCCCTCTTGTACATTACCCAGCTTGCTTCAAGAGTCATACATGGTTTCATGCAAGACTAACCTATGAATGAAACAAGAAAACTAATAAACATAAAAGCAAATGAAAAGAAGAAGTGAAAGTGAAAGCCAAGCAAGTAAGCAAACAAGAAAGAAAATAAAGCATGTAAGAAAACAAGCATGCAAGCAAATAACTGAAAGCAAACACTACTCCTAATTCTACACTAATAGTACATGGGCCTAATCATGTGAAGTGATACTTCCAATGCCACCATCGACATAGTGGTAGAGCCATGTTGGTGAAGGCTTGGTTCACGAGAAACCCAGTTGTGAAAACCAGCAAGCAAGAAAGATATAACAATGAATACAACCACACTTCATGATTCAAAGTGCCCATGGGAGATAAGTGAGTGCATGTGCATGATGGGCAATCCGCGGGCTTGTCATGGTCCTATGTGACACTACGTGAAACTTTGAAGCATAAGTGCACCCTTGACTATGACATGCAAGCAAGAAAAAGAAACAAAGATAACTTCTGTTGCACATGAGTTCTTGCAATGTAAGACTCCTCCAATGCATGAGCAATGGGATCGTGCAGTTCACGTGGAGGAAGTAAAATCTAAGTGTTGGATGGATATTGAGTGCATACATATAAGTGATGAGGAGCCTTAAGTGTTTGAACAATTTCCTGATCGGAAGCAAAACCAACCTCAAGATAGTGAGGGCCTGACGTAACCATTTGCTTAGGTAGAAGTGCCTCGACGGTCTATGGGGTTTCAAAATTGTTGATAAATGGATCTTCGTAGAACAGTGGCTTAGAAAGATTAACAATGAGTGAATCAACATTGTAATCGGATGATGAGGTGAAGAGATCACGACAGTCAAGATCAGAAAGTTTAGGAAGTTGGTCGACATCCTCATGGTTGGATGAATCACATAGAGGAGTAAATGAAAAGCGAACAAACTCATCCTCTATGTTTCTAGAAAGGACAAATGAAGGATCAAGTAGATTTTCAACAAGTAGCTTATTCTCTTCATTGTCGAATGATGGACTAACATACAATGAGTCATGCAAGTGATCAATAATGGGTGCATCTCTGGATGACGATACACATGAAAAATCATGGATGACAGGTTCACTAAAGAGGTTAGGAAAGAACAGAGAGGACTCGGACAGAAGGGAGTCATCCTTCGCCGAGTGTTGATGTTTAAGCTCCCACTCATACTCTTCATGAATGACAATGTATGTTGGTTGTGCCGACTCCGTCAGTGGGTTGTTCCTCATTCAAAACAAGTGGAGAGTCTGGAATGTAGGAACACAAGACAACATCATCTGGAGAAAAACCTGAGTGCAAAGACGGAGGTCAAAGAAAAAAATTCATATGAGAACTTGAAGGACTCACAACCAAATTTGTGCGAAAATCGAGTGGAGTGATGTCGGGACAGTGTGAAGGATGAACAGGTGTGTGAGCATGATCCTCAACATCACTGGGCAATGGTGGAGTTGTTGAATGAGAGGGAGACAGACAGTTAGTTGAGACAGTGCCCGCTCCCACATGAGATTACGGAGTTCCATCAAAGAAGAATGTTGAGCAAGGCTTGGTATGAAGTTTCCTCTTAAGATGGGTATATTTCTTAAGAAATACTCCAACCAGTCCCAAAGATAAGCAAATGTCATATGGCTCTTTAGAGCTTGAAACTACAAGTCACGAAAGTGCTACCAAAAATCAGTAATAGATTCATGCGAAGCCCTCCGTTGTTGTAACAATTTCCGGTCAAGATAATCTGGATCAAAATGATAGAACGTGTCTTCAATGAGATCATAGAAGTGCTTAAATGAGTGCATGGTGTTATCTGGCACACTAAGCACCCAATGAAATGGAGATTCATGAAGTGTGTATGCAAGAAGCAAACAGGCCTGTTCGTTAGAAAACTCATCTTCCTCATAAATCATGAAAATAAAGTTATATAAATGCTCAGGCCAGGCCACTTCACCTTCACCATCATACATGTGAGTGAACAAGAGATTGAAAAGCTTTCCTGAGATGGAGACATCTTCACGATTTGAAAAACACCTCAGGGGAAGAAGAGTGCAAGGCTCCATGAAAGATATGCAAAGGCTCAAAACTAGATGAGAGGACACTGCTTGTCATCAAGCCCTCCTTTTAGCGCTAGAAATCTTAATGGTGCTGAACCTGCCAACATGTCAAGGGGATCTCCCGGTAAGAAATCCCAATTAGACCTCAGATCGTTTGGTGTAGGAGTTCTAGCAGTGGGTGGTAAGATAATGCCTTGACCACTATGTCGCACAGAGGAAAGTAAGATAACTCTATCGGTAGCAAGAGTCTGACTAATGCAGTGAGTCAAGGAAGGTGTATGAGAGGTTCTAACGCTTTGAAGGTGAAAGGAGGTGAAGGTGAGTTCTAGGTTGAAAGGGATCAATCCCAACTCAGCTAAGAACACACAACACAAAGTACATGCACAACTTTCAGCGGAGAAGTCCAATCAGATGCTGCAGTCACATCATACAAGGTAAGATAACATGTACAACACTCACAGATCAGTTCGAGATGAGTGTGATAGTTGTTATGGAAAGGTTCAAGTGAAAGGTTTGTTTGATGTCTGGCAGAGCATTCAACATGGATGGTGATAGAATTAACAACATATGCAACACGTTAACAACAAGATTCATATAATTTCATGTGAATCAGTTCATACACAAGTACATAAGTTAAACAACATATATCATCAAAGAAACCATAGCAGTCCAACTATAATAACAACATATGCATGAAAATGTGTTGGCTCTTATTATATAAAGAAGCGTAAGTCACAATCATACAATACATCCATGTAAACCTACTAGCCCCAACAGTGCAATGTTATAGCCACACCTGCCAACTCCTCCAAAGAGATGTACTAGCTCCATTTAGTGGAGAAGCTAAGGCGCACTACAATACTGTCCAAGCCTTCTTCAATATAGTCCTAGTAGAATATTGGCTAACCAAAAGCCTATACAATGAGTTATGAGGAACTATTTATCGCAAAGGGTGGGGTGACCCTTAACATTTCCCTTTTTGAAAGTTCAACTACCCTCATGATTCTTCACCTACTCTATGACTGTTACATCCAACTATTCACACTTGACTTACACTTGACATGACTCAACATTACAATGCACATGTACTCATGTGAGACAACATGGCTTGAGAAAGCCTTGCAAGACATCACTAACACTCGGTCTGTTGTGGTAAGACCAACTCTTTGACATGCTTGTGATGATGAAGCTACTGAGCTAATGCTAAGCTTGGTCCTCTGTGATGTTATGCATGCACCTCATGGTGACATCTTGCTGAAGTGAACTCTTGCTTTCATTGCAACTGGTGCATTGGTTCAGCCCCTTCATCCAACTTGTCTACTAACATGTGCATGGTATTCTTGGGTGTGGTTGAACTAGCAGCACATTAATGCATAGTGTCCATGCTAATCTTCAAGCGTGTGTTGGTGGTCATGCACATCAACTTCCCGAAGTACCCGTTCGACTCCAATTCGAATTGCTTCTTGTCTTCGCCTTGGTGAGTGTGTTGAATGGATTGGATTACATTCATGCACATAATGACATGGTTATTGTTGAATCTCTTGCATGCGATCAACCACACTGCTCACCATGTTTGTTCCATGTTAGCTACTAGGATGGATCTTTAACTTGTCCGGGTGCAGTTTCATCCATGAGCACACGTTGCACCCACTCTTGTTTCTGATCCTGTTGCAACTCATTCATTTGTCCATGCAGCTTCATGTTCTTCCTGAGTTGCTTCTTCAGCACATGCAACTCCTTCTTTGTTACATCTTCTACCTTCACGCGATCTTCATGTTACGTCGTCACTCCATAGCCAGAGTCTCCAAAGTTTCTTTCATCATCAATGGACCTGCTTGAACTTGCAACCTTGTTCCACCTCCGTGTTTTCAACTACCCTCCTCTTACATTCATTGTATTTGGTATGCTGTCTTCAGTTGTTGTTCATGATGCTGCTCGCTATGATGACGCCGCTTGATGTCCTTGTCTATGAACAACTTGATGTCTTCGTGAGTAGGCAAGCTCATAGACACTTGATCGGCTACATCCCCAAGCATGCTCTGAATGGTGTCATCGTCTCTACTCTTATGGAAACCATTGTACTTGTATTGTTGAGACAAAGATGAACACCTGTGATACCTGGAGACATGGCAACACTCATAGTAATAAATCTTTCAGTCAAAAAGCAAAATGAACATGAAAACTGACTTACGACATACCTGGGTGAATGATCATGAAGGTTGTGCAATTTCGGCCGGGAGGTCGGGAGACTGACTGGCAAGACTGCTAAAGGCACAGTTTGGGCTGCTAGGAGACTAGATAATTGTTGGAACTGCGCAATGCACAGTCTATTATGGTTACTGATTTTTGGGATTGCACAATGCGCAATTCCAGTTGGGAAGGACTGCTCGCTTAGGGACCGATCTGTGCAATTTCTTGGGTGAAGCAACCACTGTCCTCTAAAAATTCACAAAACAGTCCTTGAGGCTAGTTCCAGGTATGAATGCCCAAATCTGGAGAGGAAGGTGACCGTTCCTTTCAAAGATTGCACAATGTAGCCTTGGGTAAGGCAAAGCCTGGGCCAAGGTTGGCTCGACTCGCCAACGGGTGATTGAAAGCATGTAAGTAAGTGAATGCATGGGAACACTAAGTGATAGCAAAAGTGATTGACAGTGTATGCAAAACATGAATGAAAGATTTAGCAAATAGATCATTATGCATGTGGGTGAGGCAATTCGCCGGTTGGGTGAACGTCCATGCAAAACAGTTTCATGCATGCAACAATAGTGAGCTAGCAATGAAAACTAAAACAAAGCTAGGAGAAGCTAGTATATATGTAAATGACAACAAGCATTCAAAGAAATCAAGCGAACAATACTCCTATAAGCGAAAACACAAAATTGATAGAAATGCAGCATAAGGCATGGGAAGCGAGCTTACCCCAAAATAGCTTAGCTGAATGTGCTGAATGCCTCTAAATGTGATATGGAATGTTAGAGCTATAAGGTTGATGTGAGGAATGAGCTCTAGAGTGTCCAGTTGATGAGTTTTGATAACATCGAGGTTGTGAGGCGCATGCCAAAAATCTAGGGGAAGCGACACTTCATGGGAGGTTTTGGAATTTCTGCTTGCATGTAACCTCTAACTGCTAAACATAGATCCCTAAAACAAGGCATGCCTTTGCTTGTTGCCTTGGGAGAAGTAACCCATGCATGCAAGTCTATTTTTTTCAGTCCGGGAGGGAACCAATTAACTCAGCTGCACATGCAAGACACTGCTTGATTGTTGGAGAAAAATGCGCATTTATGGCTGGGAGCTGGGCTGGCTGCTTAGGAGCGTTGCGCTATATTTGGGTAGAGCAGCTCGCTGTTACCCAGATTTGCGCAAATCCTGGGCTGAACAGCCTGCCATTAGGAAAATTTGTGCAAATCTCACTGGGAGGGTTGGCTGGCAAGATTGTGCAACCCTAGAGCCCAATAGGCTATCAGAGAGGATTGCTCAATTCCTAGAGGGAAGGCTAGTTTCCCTCTAGAAATGCACAATTTTCAAGGGGAAGCTACTCAGCTTGCAGTTGGACTTGGTCCGGGTGAGCAGCCTGTGAGGGGAATGGATTAACTGTGATCAACAAGCCGCCTTTATGCGAGGAAAACACTTGAAGCTTGAGTACTTGACGAAGGAAGACAAAGTGCTGTGTAAGGTTGGTAGGAAGGCTCCAAAACAGGTTAAAGCAAAATTTTGGAGGGTGGTTGTCGCCGCTACAAGATCACGCAAAATTCAAATTATGCGAGTGTCATGCATTAGATTTGACACTAGAGATTAAAGCTACACATAACACTTTCGCACATACACTTAAGTAATGATATTTGGTATGGAATTTATATTCAATGGGAATTCACAAAAATCAAAAATAGCCTTTTTAAGCATTTATCTATATATGGTTATGATGATAATAGTAGTAAAATAACATTTACATCTAGAGATCATGAATATAAAGTTGTTTCATTATTTTATCTATATAAAAATAGGTTTTTGACATTTAAAATGTCAAACATTATATATATTTGTACTTCCTTCGTATCTAAATATACGTGTGAACTCCAATTATACTAATGTATCTAGCATCGCAAAATTTTGAAATATATATATATATATATATAATGATTTCTTCATGTTCCCAATATAATTCCATGAAATAGAATAAAACTAAAATATTATAAAATAGTAAGTTTTCATCTATTTGGTATCTGTATGCATGTACTCTATACTTACTATTATGTGATCTTGATTTAATTCTTCAATATCAAATCTTAACATAGACATTTCAAATTAAATTGTGTTTTTTTTTAAATTTTAGTACTTTCTGGGATATTTGAATTTTAATTATTTCAACGAAAATATATTTGGGTCGCTGACATCCATGAGTTAGCAATCTTAACATAGACATTTCAAATTAAATTGTGTTTTTATTTAAATTTTAGTACTTTCTGGGATATTTGAATTTTAATTATTTCAACGAAAATATATTTGGGTCGCTGACATCCATGAGTTAGCACATTCATGAGTTAGCAGACTAAAATTCTTATAGAGCTTGGTATGATGCATAAAAGTAACTAGTAAAAGGAAATTCAAGATTTTGATTTTTGGTACATATCTCTTTCTCTTGGATCCTGATATATTCAAATGAGCCCTCAATGATTAAAATATAAGATTATTTTTTCTTTTAAGTTACGGGATTATGTGATATTTGTTTGTTTACGGAAGGAAAATACTTAGGATGGATATTTGATGAAACTTTGACATATATCAATCATTTTTACAATTAATTTACTTTATAGAGAAATCTAGCTAATGGAGGCATTTGCTTACATATTTATGAATTCATTACATATCATTAACTAATTCTAGAGAAGAAAATACTTACTCTTTTATGTTTATAACATATCCAAATAGACATAGACTTAAAAAAGGAAAAGAAGATACTATCTAAAATAAAGAAATAAGCCAATTTTTATTATGATATTTATTATACTTTGCGAAATATTTGAAAAATAATAGGATTGTTGTTTTATCTACTTCAAATTTTCTTGAGAGGAATTGAATCTAATGTATTGTGAAGGCCAAATTGCAATGCGACAAGATAAAAATCAATAAATTGCAATACAAAAGTATAAAAACCAATTTTCTCATGATAATAGGAATCATCTTGAGTTCCGTTATCATTATTTAAAATGTTTTGATTGTATAATTGAATGTTCGATGAATCAATTTACTATTGAGTCTTCTGTAAAATAATTACTATCATTAATATCAATTTCTAATGATAAGATCAACAAGTGTGATTTGATTTCAAGATGCTTTGGAAATGAAAACAAGTGCATTAGGAAGTAACAATTAGTTGTTTCCTAGTTTTCATTGAATTAGTTTTAGCATTTTGATATTCATGTCGTAAGGCGTTCCCCTTTGAAAAGAATTGCCCAGCTGACACGGTGTACAGATCTGAACCGTTAGATGAATTGTTAGATGATTGAACCATCGTCTGTCGTCTGATTGAACCTCCATCATGGTTTACAGTTTCAACTGAATAGGATAGGTAGCATCTGATCCATCCAGTATGGTGCGCTTCACCTTCCATTTGCTCGGGTTTCTGAAACAGTTGTTGCAGGGCCCCTGTCCAAAGTTATGGTGGCTTGCAGAGTGCATTTTTGCATGCTTCTCGTGCCAGCAATGTAGCTTTGGCTCCTGATCATTCATCTGTCTTTATTACAGCGCCATTTGTTGGGGTTTCTGAAACAGTGGTTGCAGGGCCCCTGTCCAGAGTTATGGTGGCTTGCAGAGTGCATTTTTGCATGCTTCTCATGCCAACAATGTAGCTTTGGCTCCTGACCATTCATCTGTCTTTATTCCAGCGCCTGTAGAGATGTTTTACTAGTTTCATGATTGAATTTCTCATTATAGGGGTTTCTGCTGCAGTATCCAAAACTACAGCTGCCCCTATTGAGCGTGTCAAATTATTGATACAAAGCCAGGATGAAATGTTGAAGTCTGGATGTCTTGCTGAACCATACAAAGGAATCAGGGATTGTTTTGCTAAGACAATGAAGGATAAAAGTATCATTGCGTTATGAAGAGGAAACACTGCGAATGTTATCCGTTATTTTCCTACTCAGGTTTTGAACTTTGCATTCAAGGATTATTTTAAGAGACTCTTTAATTTCAAGAAAGACAGAGATGGTTAATGGAAATGGTTTGCTGGAAACCTCACCTCTAGTGGTGCAACTGGTGCATCTTCTCTCCTTTTTGTTTATTCTTTGGACTAAGCTCGAACTCGGCTGGCTAATGGCTACAAAGAAATAGGGGAGAGGCAATATAATGGGATGCGTTCACCTTTCATGGTAAGAAAAGCTTTTTTGCTTCGAATAAAATAGTGATTTCTTGCCTATTTTCTTTATCTGATAACAATTTTTCATTTGTAGCTTCAAACACTCCAGCCTTTAATTTTTTAAACTTTATTTTCACATGCTTGTAGTGAGATTTCAGCACACGAAATTGTGACCTAGGTAAAAATTATTAATATTTAATTAATGGTTGGTGAATAACAAAATCAATTGGTTACTGTCTCTTTACTGCTTGGAACCTGGGTTTTTAACTAACTTGAATTTATAACTAAGGATGGCTCGATTACACACAGACAATTGCAAGTGATATTTCAGATTTATCAAAATGAAATGATAAAAAAATCAACGACTCTAAGAAAAAAAAAAATTGCATTTAGGTGTATTTCTATTATCCCTTTTGGTCATCTGTAAATCCTTCATTTTTCCATTTGTCTAACCTAATTTGATTTTCCAATTCAGTAAATGTCGAATCATTATTGTAACTATCACTCTATTCAGTCCCATAGGCATAACTGGTGAAATCCCACTGCTTCCCAGAATCCCATGTCTCTCATCACTTCAAATGCAGCAGGGCAAAAGGCAAGAGGGACTCATGGCATCCTCTACTACGGCGCAAGTCATTAGCTGCAAGGGTGAGAACAGAAAAGCAAACTTATACATATATGAATTAAATTCTTTAGGTCAAAGATTCTCATTTATGTAGTTAGTTATAAAGATCATCTAACCTTCTATGAACTGCGTATCAGTTGGTGTAGTATGGGAAGCAGGGCAGCGCATATCTATCCAACAAATCCAAGTGGCTCCTCCCCAGGACAAAGAAGTACGAATCAAAATCACTCACACTTCTCTCTGTCATACTGATATTTATTTCTGGAAAGGAAAGGTACCACTCTCGTCATCTCATTTTTCATTCATTGTATTGAAGGTTCAGTTTCATTATCCCATTTTTCATTCATTTTATTGAGGGTTCACCTCCATCTTTGGTTAATGTAATGTATTTAAACATTGCAGGATGGAGGAGCTTGGTTTCCAAGGATTCTGGGTCACGAAGGTGTTGGGTATGTTCATTTTATATATGATATTTCAATTGCATAAGGGTAATTGAAGTGTATTTATAGATGTGTTATGTCTTTAAGTTGATACAGGGAATTGACAAAAAAAAAATCATTTTTTTAATCCCTTCCCCTGTTTCCTAGGATTTTGATGGTTAAAATGAATATATCGTTTCTTCATCTACCCTAGTTTTGAAATTAAGTATTGATTATCTTTATCATTATGACACATTATTCAGCCAACGATAATGTATGACTCACTCACACAGGATTGTAGAAAGCGTGGGAAGTGAAGTTACAGAGTTGAAAGTAGGCGATCATGTGATTCCACAATATATGGCGAAATGCAAAGAATGCGAGCTCTGTCATCGAGGAAAGAACAACATCTGTCAAGTTTTCAGATTCAACTTCATGAGCGGAGTTGCTTACACTGACAAAAAAATGTTGATTCTCTATCAAGGGAAAACCCATCTGTCATTTCTTTGGGTTGTCCACATTCAGTGAATATACAATGGTTTCGGCAGGTAGTATAATCATACATTCTCCACTAAAATACACCTAGATCTGAGATCCTTTCCCTGCAAAAATACAGAAAAGTAAAATGGTCGATGCATCATAAAATGGGGCCTAGTTTTTCATTTCAGGATTAGGAGCTGCCTAGAACGCTGGGAAGGTGAAGCCCGGTGATTCAGTAGCAATCTTTGGATTGGGCACCATTGGCTTGGCTGTAAGTTTTCCTGAATATCTCAAGCAGCAACTATACATACACATATTTACATAAAGATTTGCTCTTGTGCCGCAGAGAGTAGTTTGCATTCTGTGTCTTTCTAATTGTTGTCTACTAGTGAATCCTGTGTTGTTCAGGTTGCAGAAGGGGCTCGAATAGCTGGAGCTTCCAGAATCCTTGGAATTGACATCGACCCATGAAAGGAAGAAATATGTGGGTTGGAAACCATACACAGCAATAACCTCTATTACTAGAGTGTATATAAACCAGAATGCTTTGGGCTGATTCCCTTTAACTTTTGCACATGGGTATGGTTGTTCTGAAATTAATAACTGCCATTTTCTTTCCTAATAGCTAAATGATTTGGGGTCACTGAGTTTCTTAATCCATCCGATTTGGATAAACCCATTCAAGAGGTAATCTATAAAGTCTCCAACACTAGTTCTTTTGGGTCTATAAGACTGGATTTAAGGGCATGAACATTACTGATGCTAATAACATGTTGGGATTTAATGAATACTGCAGCTGTTACGAGTGTGACAATCTTAATGGGACCTGTGTTTGTTGATGTAAAACAATAGATGATGAGGAGTTAATTAAAAATATGGGCCTATCCCTTTTTCTCACTAAGTAAAATGCATTGTTGATAGCAGGTGATTACAAAGATGACTGAAGGAGGAGTATATTCAAGCTACGAATGTGTTGGAAGAGTCGAACTTATGCTCTGCGCACTTCAATGCTCTCACCCGGTCTCGTTTTTTGTATCCTAAATGATTTTTCACGTTTTGTATGTTAATTGCAATTATTTTTCAATGATCCAACTAGGTGTTTACAAGAACATAAAAGACTAATTAAGTTTGGCTTCCTCTGTGATCACAATTTTGTTGTGGCTTCTTCTATGATCACAATTTTGTTGGGCATGTTTTGTGATTTGCGTTGCAGGTATGGGAAAAATAGTGATATTGGAATCTTGACCATGCACCCATGGGGTACATATCTCTCTTTTATGATTACTTGGAAGAGCTCCAGACTAGGCCCTTACCTGAGCAAAGAAGCCCAATTCCAATGAAATCAAAGTAGTCCAATTCCAGTGAAATCCTCAGAGACCTTATTTAATAGACTTCCTGAGCACTATGCCGCATATTCAAATGGGCATAAAATTTCTATGAGAAATAACTGCATTAAAAGGGTGACTCCCCATTCCCAGAAACACTGAAAGCCAACCAAATGGAGAATCTATTTTCACTGGCTTCTTCAAGTCTTTTATTATCTCAGGCTATGTGAAGCCAAACACACATTGAAAATACTGCACAACAAGTTGAATCCTATTGTAATCTGTACCATCTCTCCATGTACTGATTGCCTTCTCATAGAACATCCTATTGCTAAAACTCACAATACAGAGACCACCGTGCCTAAGACTCATTCAAAATTGGTTATCCAAATTTCGTTCAAGAATAGCATTTTCAGGAAATATGTAGATAAATATTTTGGTGCAATTGGTGTCAGAGCTGATAGACTATTACTCCTTATCTATGTAGGTAAGGGTAACCTATCAGCTCAAGCATCAACTCCATAATATATAATTCTTGATGTATTATTTGTTGATGAAGTATAAGATGAATTTTCCAAAAATGAAAGAAAGGCACGCTTAAAATTAACATGCCTAGAGATTCTGGAATGGAATACGAGCTCTAGCGCATATTGATGAGTCTAAAACCACTACTTATAAAAATTTTCAATGGGTTTCCCCATTCCTCCTTTGGTAAAATAATCACAGAGACTGAGCCATGGAATCAGGCTGTGGCATTGCTCTACCAGTTCTGCATTGAATATTTTGGGCAGATCATATACATATATTTTCCTTCCTTTGCATTGTTTCTGGCTTGGATCCTTCATGCCTACAGGCATTGAAGCATACCTAAAGGCCTCCATTTTCATTTTCACTGCATCCAGAGAAAATGTAGCATTATTTGCATTAGTTTTCTTCTTTCCCGTTATGGCCCATTCACTAGATCCATTTTCAAATTTCTCCTGTGATGAAATCTCAATATGGGTAGTTGGTCTCTCCCATTTCAGAGCCACTACTCCATGCCCATTAACAAACTCATTTAGCAATGGTGATGCAACATTCAAGCCATGTTTCGCCACCTTGAGACCTTGAATCTCATGGCCACCAAAATTAAACTTGTCATCATGAAACAAAGTTTCTTGATTTGGGAAACGTGTAGTGCTGGCAGAAACACAATATACATTCAACTTGCAGTTCGAAAAACAGAGATGAAGAACAGATGTAGGTAACAGGGTTGTCATAACCCAAAGACATATAACAAGCATTAAGAACAATAGGGGCAACAACAACACTCTCTGTATTACAGCCCCCATACACTTCATCCCCAATCCTGATCCTTCCACATTCCTGCTTCTCTTTCTCTGCTTCCCCATGGCTGCAGACCCACGGATCAGCAAATCACACACCACGTTTATTATAGCAAGGGTACCCTCTTTATCTCACTGTCAAAACCATACCTTGAAGAGACAAACACCAAGTCAATTCAATATAGGTTTCAACGCATGTTAACACTACTTAAAAACTATGACTGTTCGACCTTAGGAAAATGGATGTTTATTGCCATTTCTAAAGATTTAAACTGCAATGGGAATTATAATAGCAACTTCCACTGACCCAATCTTTATGCTGGCAGTTCTCCATTTTTTATGTAGTATTTTAACTGTCGCCCTAGCAAGAACAAAGGTAAGTGGAAGAGGAGATCAATTATTTTCTCCAATAACACCTAATTGAAAATTTGCATTGGGTTTTACTGTTTTAATCTCTTCATGTAATTATTTCCTCTGTTATTACTGATATCTACCTATCCCATGGTATGACTTGTAGGACTGATCAGTGGTTGGCATTGTGGATTCTTTGTTTTTGTTGGGTGCACATGGATACTCTGGCCCATTATATGCTTTCTATATGGCTTTAGATATACAGTTTTGATAGTTTGTATCTGTTGAATGTTGTAGCAGTTAGTATTTGTATATACTTAGAATGTCGAACATGGAGACATTTGAAAAGGGATATTTTGGATATTTTGAACATCGAATTATGTACTAGTTTTTCAATATAATAAAAAATCCATTGATTTTTCTTTCCTGAGCAAAAAGCCTCCTCCTTTAACTAATATTATGTGATAATCCAACAAATATTGGCCAATAGTGTGGGAATCTATGGGTTAAGGCTATGAACACACTGAGAAGTGATGCATGATGCTAAACCCTATGATGTAGACTGAATAAACTCCTAATCATGTGGATGATTGAATGACATGCATGAGGCTCAACCCTAGGATATAGACTTAATAAACTCCTAATCATATGGATGATTGAATGGCATATGCACCAAAACATAGAAGGGTCACCATGCTAGGGAACTAATGAAAGGAAGGTTGTATGTCTAGGTAGATGATAAATGCTAAAGATCGATGGGTTAATTTATCTACGTAAGCAAGGGTGGTCATATAAGAAGGGGAAAGAAAGGGAAATACAACATTCTCAAGAGAGATATGTTATGCTAAACACCACTTAAAGAAATATAACTGAAGAGGACCACTTTCGATAGCGAGATAAGGGCATGTATGGAGAATTCCTAAATGGAAGTAAGTCAATCAATATTGATGTGTAAATTTTCTTAAGAAAATAAAAATAATGCATATATATTTGAATTAATAATGTTACCTACTTGAATGACCCCATGAGTAAAGGCTCCCCGAAGAAGTTTCAAAGCAAAAAAAATCTAAGAATGGCATTTTGAAGGGCTTGGAAATAATGACATAGGTGGCTTATGAATTATAGTTTGTATGAGTATGTACAAGGAAAAATAAAAAATAAGGGTTTCTTTAAAAAGACTAAATCTCAAAATTCAAATTCACTTTTGCATACTAAATTTGAAGAGGAGGAGGTAGTCCCAAATCTTTATATGTTCATCATAGACATATTAACTATGGGAATTTTAGTTAGTAAGTCTAAAGGCATGTATATCAAAAACTTCATCTTCAAGAATAAGTGTATGCTCAATAGAATGTACCCAACCCCACCAATTAAAATATTAATAATAAAGAGAAATCTTATGCTACTAAAAATTTGACTTTATCATGGACATGCAATTAGGTTTGATATGGACCACATCTTCCATTTGTATTTAAAGGTATCACATGTGAATTTCCTAGAGGAGAGAAGATTGGGATAATTGAACGGACTCGTAGTGGCAAATTCACACTTCAAGTACTAATTCGTATTGTAGAACCCACAGGAGGGAGAATTTTCATGGATGGAGTTGACATCTCAAAGATTGGACTCCATGATTTAAGATACAAACTAAGAATTATCCCACAATACTGAATATTATTTGAAGGAACTATATAAAGCAATCTGTACCCACTCGAAGAACATTCCGACAGTGAAATTTGGGAGGTAAGTCTTATTAAAATGAATGAGTTTTGATTTCCATGGTATGTCAAAGGCTCTTAGAAATATAACTTATCATTTTGCAAGATTGAAACATTTCACTTTTTGTTGAGATCAAATCTAAATAAGCTTGCCACAAGAAGCCACTGGGGTTGGTGAAAGCATGTCACTATTCTAGCTCTCACCAGATTCCATTCTTCTCTTTTTAAACAATGTCCTCTCCTATATTATGTGGTTCTCTATGCTACTCTTTCCTACGCTCTTGCCTTACAGCGTTCCCATTGCAACATGTGGTGAAATTGGTAGTTTACACTCTACTGAACTAGTTTTAGCAGTTTGATATTTTGCACTCATATATATATATATCTATATATATATATATATATATATATATATATATATATATATATATATATATATATATATATATATATATATATATATATATATATATATATATATATATATATATAGATATAGATATATATATATATATATATATATATTATTTAAGGTATTTTAATTTGTTTTAGTTCTCTTAAATTTTGACCATCAATATTTTCTATGTATTTCGAAAAATATTTCTAACTCAATATTTTTTTTCCTATTGTTGTTAATGCTATATCCTAAAGAAATATCTTATAATTACTTTATTATTAATATTTTAAATAAAAAAAGTAATATAAAAGAAAATATCATTTTAGTTAATTTTATTATTCTAAAAACAATTAAAGTTATAAAATTATAAAACTCTTCCAAATTGACTAAATGAACCAAAAGAAAAACACAAAACCTTTTTTTTCCAAAATTAAAGAATTTATGAGAACCATAAAAATAATTATACTTTAAGAGTTTCGATAAAAACATTAAAAAGAAACACAAAAACAAAACAAAACCTCCAACCTTTCCTCACTTAGTAGTTGTAAAAACTAAACATAGTATAATTAATACAATTCAATTTACTCATAATAATCTTTATCCTTGTCACATACCTCCTTGGAAAAATACTACCAATTGCCTACTATACTCCAATGGATTCACCGGGTCGAATTTTAGGTTCAGTGAATAGACATTATTACTACTTTCCAAGTCAACTCTTATGAATGCATTACAACTCGGAGGAACAAATCAATCATGGGCATTCCACATGATATGATTATGCATAATGATTTCATTCATTTCCTAACTCAACATCAGCATTAGTGGAAATGTTATCATAAATATACTGTAGCTAGCATTGCCCTATATCATGATCATAGTCCTACTGTTATAGTCGAAAGTATTACTCACACATATATCTTATGAAATACAAATCATAGTGAATAAATAGTTAAGACAACCCTTAGTGGATGAAACTCATGGTGAAAAAGGCCTAGCATGAATAACCTGAACCACCAGCTATACGATGGCAACCTTAAAAACATAATTATTCATCATACATAGTTGTCTCATGCATCATTATTCAATCATCCTCCTAGACAAAGATCATACATGCAACTATACACATATGCTGAGAGAATTCAACAATTTAAAAGGTAAGGAGCAACATACATCACATCCCATGAAATGGAATCCAACAAGAGAAAATGAAACAATGGCGCATGGAAAATCGAGCACCTCCACCGAACTTAGAACTAACTTCCTTCAGTTCATCCTTGAACCAAGAGTTCTTCCCATGGATCAACTGCCCCTCTTGATCCCTTCAATGGGTATTTAATACCCTCTTTCATGATATGGTTTCCTTTATCACTGTCCCTCTTTTAGGTGGATATTTTTATCCATTTTCCTACGCTATTAATGGAACGTTTTGCCTTTCTCTCCCGCGAGGTTTTTCCCATAAAATCTTGTCTTTCCCTCCTACAAGGCTTTTATGGTTATCTTCCTTGCGTTTCTCTCCCACAAGTCTTTTCCTTTCTCTCCTGCAAGGCTTTTATGTTAAACTTAGCATCTTTTTTCTAGCTAAGGAACCTAATGGATATTTATCTCCCAATCCATTAAGCTTATCTAGAATTTTATCTAGAAGTCTTATCATGAAATAATTATCCATTCACATTCACCAATGGAATTTTATGTGGCAAGAATCTCATCTCTTGTTGTCTTGTTTTCCAAGTGATTAATTTATCATTATTTATTTAATAATAAAGTATTTACTTTCATTATCACAACTTGTACCTAGCCTTTCTTATCTTATGTTAAGAAAGTGTTACATACAATGAAGGGGTGTTACATACTCCCCCCTTTAAATTCACATTGTTCTTGATGTATTCTGCATCTTACAATTTATTTCCTCATTCACATGTCATCTTTTCTGCATTTTCAGGATCCCATGGCATTGCCACCTAAACTAGATCTTCTGATATATTGGCTACAAAGGATTTCTGCCAGCAATCTCCTTTTATTTCTACCGTCGCATTTGCTTCAATCAAATGTTGCGAGAAATTTTCCAATGCAGAAACTCAATTTTGGTACTACTATTTGAGTAAATATGGGTGAATGTTCCTTTCCATTTAACTATGATCCCTTATTTTCATTATAATAGGAATAAATTGCATGCTCAACCAATTCATTGGTGTTCTTGTCGAACACTTGCTTCCTACAGTCTCCCTGCATTATTCATAACATGTGAACTGGCATATTTTACCACACAAAATGTGTAATAGTATCACATCAAGTTAGCTCAGAACATAACCATCAAAACTTTAACTTATATGTAAACATCAATCATATATCACATGATATCATCATATACCAAAATCATAAATCTCATGCATACTAAACTAAAATAAAATACGGATAGTTAACCTTTAATCAATCCTTAGATTCCACCATTGTCTTGCCTATTCATGCACTCTATATCGAATGCCATAAAGGAAAATTACCCATTTCCTTCACCTAAACCATGTGTACATACATCAATACATGTCATATATTATTTAGTATGTGCATCCACACTAGCACTATCTATACTACATGTACACAGTGCCACATCTACAACATGTACACAATACTCCATGTTCGTAGCATCATATGCATGAAATATACATGATCCACATGTTTGGAAACAATGTTAGTATTATTATTATAACATCAAGTCAATGATACAAATTCCTTTATATATTCACACTACCTTTAATCAAACCATACGTGGTTTGGTTATCAGAGAATTAAGGAATCCATGGATCTGTTCATTTTTGCAACGAGAGAATAATTGAATAATTTATGTCAAAGTATTCAAGTGATTTTACTTTGCAAATATTTTTCATCTATCTTGTGGTTGTAGGAAAATTTCAATAATATGATAACATAGAGTAAATCATGGATACTACATCTAGTTATGCCATCTAAGTTCTAGTTTGCTCTATTTACCACTACTCCTAACAATTTGTTGGCCATGATTAATTTAGTATATATACAAATCTAATCAGCATGCATGTAACTACATCTATACATGAATCATAAGTTAAGGTTAAAATGTTTTCGACGCCACACCCTCTATGTTTTTAGGCACTATGTGTACTAGGGTGTGATCCTATGGATTTTACATTATAACACCTCATTTTAACATTAAATCACCCCTGGAACCAAGAGAATATAACTCGTTTATCAATTATCAAATTCATTAACATGAATTCACGCGTTTTTTATGCAATACTTGTTATGTTGTCCTATTGAGAACCAAACAACACTATTAACACAATCTGACAGACAAACTTCTTTAAGATTGTTGGATAGGAAATAGTGGTACAAAATATGCATTTCATATTATACGGTTATCCATTTATTTGAATAGATTGCTAGATACCTAATATCTTTGTGCACAACAATACTGATTACTAGTGGCACTTAGCCATCATCTTCTAAATTTAGCAACAAGTTGTTCCATGATTTGTTATCCTCTTTATTCCTTGTCTAGAACATTTTATATGTTCCATTTTACTTGATGCATGCATTATTTTACTACCAGCCTAAGATCCTTTGATTATCATAATTTGTATTAATATGAAAACTTCTGGTTTACTAAAGATTGGTTTATTAATTCGGACCAATCATATTCTGAATCTAGTGTACAATTCCTATCAATCATTAGGCTGCTCTTAATTGCTCTAATGCGTCAATCACCACTGTATCTAATCTGCAAGTATAATTTATTCATATAAAGTAGAAGTACATTGATCATTTTTACCTTATCACTTTCCACAAGAAGTACATTTGTAAGATCTTCAATCATTCTACTGGAAGAATACTTTTGAAAGGTTCTTATTTGTGAGATATTAATAGAACCCCATCTATATCTAGATATATATGTACATTAAGGTTGTGGAATTTGAGGTTGCACACTTTAACTTGCAAAATTTTTGACACATTAGAATTTGAGTCAGCCTTATAGAATATGCTCTTAAACTTAATATTGTCTTTCTACTATTAATCGAGAAGCACAAGGAGTTGCTTTTACACTCCCATTATGTATTTATACTAGATGTACTTTTGGTGTCAGTCCCATTGACCTTCTTATTAGAGTCATAATTTATTAATGTATGATGTCTCCTCCAACATGCATATAGTGAGTTGTACTGCATTTGTGCATTTCGTTCACAACTCTGACCCTAGTTCCATCTAGATTGGAATATAATTTGTGCTTATATCTACTTTAGTTATAATGATTGATATATTGCTTTACTCAATGAAACTTATAGGTTCCAAACTATGCATGCCGATTAATTATGGATATTGTTATTAAATATCTGAATAATACCCTGGTAAGGTTTAGTTCCCTCCAATAATGTATATTTGGAGCATTTTCCTACTAAGGGTGAATTAAATGATTTATCCATTGGAAAAACCATATAAAAAATGAATTGCATCATTACATGTAGATGCACCAATCAACACAACAATATTAAATCAAAAGATAATAATAAAATTACATAGTCTCATACTTCGTACGAGGACTTGTCTTTCATGAGTAAAATCTTCAGAATTTGTTCTAGGATGGAACCCACTTAATTAACCATCAATTTCTACAGATTTCTATAGTTTCCATTTATATAATTTTTATTTTAAGCTTTCTTCGTGTTGACCATGATCTATGTCTTTCATATTTTTTGTTTTCGACTTACCTCATAAGAGTTCAATATTTCTTCCCTTAATATCTCTTATAAGTATAATCTTCATTCTATTAAGCTATGTTCTTGATTATACTATGCATAGCAATCGTGTAACTCATAATTTAATTTTAATATGAGTAAAGTAATATGGTGATGGTATGGTAAAAGAGACATATTGGTACACAATTAAACATAGTATTCAACTTTATTTATCCATCATTACTCCTTTCAACACTTACATTTATATTAATAAACCATGATGACCACATCACTAGAATTCCTCATCCAAACTTTTAATATAATAATCATACCTTACAATTTTTTCATTCATCAAGCTCAACTATGAACATTTAAAACAAGTTATATCATGCATAATTATTTTAAACCACTTTTAAATCATGGTATAGAGTATTTGTGACCTCTAAGAGAATTCACACTAACTTAAGTTTTGGAGAACATATAATGAGATAAAAATTTAATTTCCATATAACTACCAACACTTAATAAGTAGGAAAAATAGAACAGTGACCAATTTGTCCATTTCTACTTATTAAAATTTATCAATATGTTAACTGTTTTTATTCTTTGTATTATTCTTAATTCCACGACCTCACTACTAGGTTCTACGTTATATACCCACCTTATAGAATTATATATTCCCATCTAACTTTTCCATTTTCCTCCTCGCCACAATGCTACTATAGCTATCCACCATGGTGTATGAAATACCATACTTAGACTTGAGAAATTTAAGTTTAAGTGCAAGGATTAATTCCAACTTGTTCAAAATCGACTATCTTTGAACCATTGAAAGAGTATGCCGATTATGGTAATTTGGATTACAGTAAAATAAGTCTGGATAATGGGTTTATTGAAGAGTGATCAGAATCTCTAGTCTAGAAGAATATGATCTATGCGATCGCTAATATGTATATCGATGTTGTTTTTCTATGTATAATGATCCCACTAGATTGAGCCATAAAATATAACCACATAGGATAGTATATAAATTCCATATATGTTCACTACGAACTACATGTATTCACAATGAGTTATTGAGGAAGCAATGCAAATCACAGAGCGTTAAGAAGAATGATCCATAAGTTGCACTTTAATACATGTATGTTGCTAATTAGAGGATATCCATCCCATATTGAATCCATGCCACATGAAGTGTGTGATCTCATTACAAAGATAGGGAAACCAAAAAGGGCCATAATAGTTGTCTATTGAGTCACACTATACGATGTCATAGTAGTATAGGTTAAGCGCTATTACTTTAATTCAAATGTTCCTAGGAAGTGCAAAGCCTTATAATAAATTGAATTTTAGAGATCAAACTTTAGATGTGAGTTGAAGACCTCATAGTAAGACGATGTAACATTGAAGTATGGAAAATGAGCTTATAACAGGGAATGCAACCTACAAGAAATGAGCATTACTAGCTTGCAAGTTACAAGATCTAAGCCTCACGTAAAAAATTGAATACAAATGTGTGACATCATACAAAGAGCCATACATTGTATCTAAGTATATGCATGTAAACATGCCATGCAAAATAAGAAAGGTTGAACACATAATGCAATCACGCAACTCCGAGGAGGTAATTAACAAAAGAAATGTGTTATGAATTAAAACAAACAACTCATAATTAAATTATTGCACCTTTGGTTTTGTGCGCCTCCGCATTGCCTCTTTGCTAAACATTCCTCGAAACCCGAATGGAATCTAGGCTTCACATTATGGGACAAATTATTTGGAACTCCATGAGCTTCTTCTTTCAACCCTTATTTCCCCTCCTACATCAAACATACTTCCCTCCTTTCAATTCCAGGATAGCACTTTCTCTATGAGAGAGTTTAATGAACATTTCTACATCAATCATCTTGGAGGAGCTCTACCAAGACCATTGACCACGCGGGTGTGATCAGCAAAGATGCTGGAGATCATTAGGTGGACTCACAACCCATGACCTGTATATTCTCATTCAACTTACTGTGCCATCATTGACTAATTCAACTTTTACGTTAGGCTACCCTCCTTTGCATGCACTAGCATGGTGGATTGGCCTTCACTGGCTTAACTTCCCATGAGAAAACATTTTATGAATCCAATTTGTTGGCCTTACTGCATGCACATGATCATGGTGGATCGTTATATATTCAAGGAAGCTACGCTCAACACTGTCTCATTCCAAGAAGGTACAACTCGTAACACCCAAGGTTGATAAACTCATACCCCATCATGTAATGACTATAGTCGCTATTAAAAATGGTCTTGACACCCTCAAATATGTGTTTCCTTTATCCATAATTCAAAGGTTAAATAGATTTATTGAAACAACTAGATAACCATTACCCCAAGGTTATGTCCCTTTTGGAAACATCTCAAGCTCAGTGGATAAATCGAGAAAACCAAGTCATACTGAAAAAAACATCAGCCTTGCCGATCCCATCTTCAACGGAAAGGAAAAAATATAGCTACGAGTGTTTTCAAAGGGATAAACCTTATCCAACCATCTTATTTTAATGAAACTCGAATATCTTCGAATAAGTGCCTAAAACAAAAGATCGACACTGTCGATTGGAAAGAAAATCAGTAGTCCTCAACAAGATTTTCTCTGTTATTGAAATTGGAAAGGTGTTGTTGATTTAAATCTAGCCATAAAACTTTCTTCTAGTTTTTCATAACTGAGCATGCTTTAAAGCTCAAAGGCTTGAAATTTTGTTATAAACTCATTAGATGTATAAGAAAGAATTTAATTCTACAGTAATTGAGAAAGCGCCCATCATGATTTCTCCTCATTCCTTTGATTTGCTCAGCTACCCACAATGCAAGAGGCAATTGAAGGGGGAATCTAACGAGGGTGATGCCTCCGTTTAATAAGAAAGGATGTAGTGGGTTGCATAACCGATATGCCATGGAGGTTCTTAGATGATTATGTAAAAGCCATTACCAATGGAACTACTTCAGTTGAATAGTGTTGGGTAAGTTACCTACATGGGGAAGGTTTAATGTTGACTACATTTATTGATATGCACATATAACTATTCTAACTTCCACTGATAGATAAAACATGAATGTATGTTGACACTTCTATTGCATGCATTTTATCAGAAGTTGTGTAGTTCACAGGCAACCAGGCTATAAAGGTTCCACAACTCAGCTAACCACTATGCACAAGATATTGACTCTTTTCACAATAACCCTTGCAGCTAGTGATACTCCATGAGGCACTGGTCTTTGTTTTATTTTATGAACTTCGTCTTGTAGGTGCATGCGGGTTCAAAGTTATTTAATGCCCTTGACCATTACGAAAGTCCTACACATGTTTCTAACCAAGTGAGGTGATTACCATTACCACGTCAGCAATCCATCATGGTTCCCTTGTTTCGTCAACCACCTAATTCATTTTTTTTTCACATTTATATTTCGTTGTACTCTTTATTTATAAGGCATATTTATCCAAAAAAAACAAAACACCATATAATCTTTCTAGCGCTAGGTTCAATTCCAAGTTTGTCAATAATGAATTATTGTTAGTGATACTATCTTCCTCTGAAGACATTGACTATGATCTTAGAGAAGGCATTCTTAAACTTTACAGCAATGATTTCACCTTGCATATGTTGATAAATATGACCTTTGCACGGTTAGTCAAACATTTTATCAGTACATTTGTATTGGACATTCAACGCCTTTGTATGATCTTTAAACATAGCGTATCATAGTACCACCTTCATTGCAATGTTTTAATCTATATTCCTTCGCATAGCATGATACAAGCTTTTCCAAGATATATATATCATTTCATACATACTTTACCATCTACAAAATCATTATAAGAATAAAATTTTCCTCGAAATATTGCTTGAAAATTCAGTATAATCAATATAAAATTGTAACATAACATATATACTATATTATATATTTTATTGCTTCAACGTCCTCATTTTAATATTGAATTTCAATCCTTTATGGATTCTAGAATATAACAATTTTATACTCAGTGAAATCTCTTATTTGTTTAGGACCTACATCTCACTCATATTGTATAGAAGTGGGTTGGCCCTTAGGCTAGAATATTGAACTTAGATCTCCCATACCATTTGTCACATACCCCTGCGGCATAATATTACCAAATACCTACTATGCTCCACTGGATTCAGGACGTGGACTATTAGGTTCAATGAATAGAATTTATTACTACATTCCAAATCAACTCTTATGCATGCATTACAACTCGGAGGAACAAATCAATCATGGGCATTCCACATGATAAGATTATGGATAAAGATTTCATTCATTTGCTAACTCAACACCAACATTTGTGGAAATGTTATCATAAATATATTGTAGCTAGCATTGCCCTATATCATGATGATAGTCCTATTGTCATGGTCAAACGTATTACTCACACATATATATTATGCAATATGAATCATAGTGAATAAACAGTTAAGATGACCCTTAGTGGATGTAGTTCATGGTGCAAAAGGCCTAGCATGAATAAACTAAACCACCTACTATATAATGGAATCCTTAAAAACGTAATTATTCATCATACATAGTTGTCTCATGCATCATTATTAAATCATCCTCCTACAAAAATATAACACATGCAATTATATGCATATGCTAAGAGAATTCGACAATATAAAAGGTAAGGAGCAACATACAATACATCCCATGCAATGGATTTCGACAAGAGAAATTAAGATAATGTCACTTGGAGAATCGAGCATCTCCACCCAACCTAGAACTGACTTCCTTCAGTTCACCCCCAAGCTGAGAGTTCTTCCCATGGATGAACTGCCTCTCTTGATCCCTTCAATGGGTATTTAATACCCTCTTTCGTGATATGGTTTCCTTTAGTGGCATCCTGCTTTTAGGTGGATATTTTTATCCATTTACCTAAGCTTTTCATGTAAATGCTCACCTTTCTCTCTCGAAGGATTTTCCCATAAAAACTTCCCTTTCTCTCCTTTAAGGATTTTATGTTTATCTTTCTCGCCTTTCTCTCCCACGAGGCTTTTCTCATAAAATCATGTCTTTCTCTCCTGCAAGGCTTTTATGTTAAACTTAGCATCTTTTTCTAGCTAAGAAACCTAATGGATATTTATCTCCCAGTCCATTAAGCTTATCTAGAATTTTATCTAGAAGCCTTATCATGAAACAATTATCCATTCCTGTTCAGTAATAGAATTTTATTTGGAAAGAATCTCATCTCTTGGTGTCTCATTTTTGAAATGATTAATTTATCTTTATTTATTTAATAATAAAATATTTACTTTCATTATCACACCTTGGGCCTAGCCTTTCTTAGCTTAGATTACAAGATTGTTACCTACATCAAAAAGGTTTTACAATCCTCATCTTTATGTAGGGAGGGTCGCCAATACATGTGCGCCCTCCCCGCCACGTCACTTTACCACGCGTCAGGACACATGGAGCTAGTACGACACCTGTCCACCGTGGAGCTCCATGTGTTGGCTATCACCTCACTGCATAAAAAATCAACTTCGCGCCATTTCAACGGTTGGTCTGGGCTCATTTATGCGATGTTCCATTTTCCCTTTGTCTTTCTACTCGGGGCCGGTTGTTGGGCGAAGCCCCCCTCCGAAGATGGCGCGGGACGGCCCTATAACCTGCACGCATGGTGGTTTATTCGTGTGCTGGGGGAATTGTTTGTTCGGTTGACAGGGTTTGTGTACCTGCGCGCAGAGTCGTTTATTCGTGTGCTGGTGTGAAGGTTTGATGGAGTTTCAGGGTTTGTGGTTGGGACAGCGGTTCTGCTTTTCTTATGCTTTTCTGCCTAGATTTCTTGGTCGTTCTTGAATGCAAGTTGTTTAGCATGAAATGCCGGTTGTTTAGCATTTCTCTGGTGGTGGTCTTATTCGGCGATTTTGTTGTTTGGGGAGGAGTTGGTCGCAGTTTTACTGAGCTCGAGGTAAAATAGGATTTTTTTGTTTTGCGCTGGTGTTTTTGGTTGTTTCTGATCTCTAATGGCTTTTTTCTTCTTATTGCAGGTGTGGAAAAGGATGTTGCAGGTGTGGAGGAGGTCTGGTGAGCTCCGGGGAAGGTGGGGGAGGTCGGCGACCATCCATGGCCTGTAACCGGTAGGATTTTAATCCTACCAGCAATTTCTCTGTGTTTTTCAACACAAGCAACTCTATTTGGATATTTTGTAAACTTTCTATGGCATTTTATGGCATTTTTTTGAGCATTTTTTTGAGGGTTTAGGGTTTTAGGATATTTTGATCCTGTTTGTTGTTGAGGGTTTAGGGTTTTTGTGAAAATTTCATTGTTTTCTATGTTATTTTTGTTGTTTTAGCTGTTATTTTTGCTGCCCCGTGCCCTCGGCCATCCCGTGCCCTCGGCCGTCCCGTGCCATCCTCGGCGGTGTGACCTATTTGTGCACTCTGTGTGCGCTCTGCCTGCTACATATGTGCTGTGTGAGTTATTTGCTGTTTTCGCTGTTAAATTTGCCGTCCCGTGCCCTCGGCCATCCCGTGCCCTCGGCCGTCCCGTGCCATCCTCGGCGGTGTGACCTATTCGTGCACTCTGTGTGCGCTCTGCCTGCTACATATGTGCTGTGTGAGTTATTTGTTGTTTTCGCTGTTAAATTTGTCGTCCCATGCCCTCGGCCATGGCGTGCCCTCGGTCGTCCCGTGCCATTCTCGGCGGAGGGCTTTGCCCCACAACCGGCCCCGAGTAGAAAGACAAAGGGAAAATGGAGCATCGCAGAAATGAGCCCAGACCAACCCTCGAAACTCTCTATAGTTGCTCTCAATTGACTTGCATAACTTGTAAATTCATGTAAATTTCGAGTGGACTTGGCTTGGCACTTTGACATGCCTGTCAGAGTAGCCCCTTGTTACTGTGTTTGCTTCATAGATAAAAACGCTGCATTTTTATTGTCCCTACTATAGTATCTTTTTCATTGAATTCGGGATTTCATTCCATGTAGACATGACTACTTTTGTTCATTTTAGCAAGTTTAGTTTTTGAATTGTTTCTCTGGTTTGGTTGGCTCTAGCATCATAACTTGACCAGGAAACTTTTGCTAACATAACCTGAGTTATTCTTGCATGTTAACGTTTGTGTTTTTATGGTTTGTACATTTGAAGCGAGCAGGAGGTGTTTCTAATTGCGAGTGTAGACCTCTATTCAGTGTTAAGTGATTGTGGACTTGCCCAGCACTGTCATCACATGATAACTGTTTTTGTTTCTAATAAAATTTATATGCTAAATATGTTCGATCTAACCCCTTATTGTTATGACTCTCACCTCTGCTTACTTGGTGTGACTCTCACCATTGTTGTGACTTATAGCACATGGTTATTGCTACAACTTGCTCAATACTGTTGTTGCAACTCTAAGAAGGCTGTTGTAACTTTGCGTCAATTATAACAATTCATTAGTTAACCAAACAATTGTCATATGTGAATCACTCATATAGTCAAACAATTGATCTACTCATGAAGTAAAATGAAAAAGGTGAATAGGTGCTTAGAAAAGAATTAATGACTAAGCCACAATTCGTCATATAGCTGATTAGGTTACTGTGCACCCAAATTTCTCTATCTTTTGGAAAGTTGATGTAACAAGATGGAACAATATGATTCTCATAGTTGTTCATCAACTGATTTGATTAATTTAGATACTTCCATCATTTTTACAAACACATATAAAAACACATGCTCTCTTTAAGTTGGGCAGTAGTAAAAAAATAGGCTAGCTAGGTGATTGATAAAAATCATAACTATGTTCTTTATTGTATTTCTAGTTTCCAGCAATTTAAAGTTCTTATTCATTCTAATTCAATCAATAACATGCTAAGTATAGAGTTCCTTACTACTAGTACCTCGTATAAGGAGGTAGGACCCCTTCCTTAGCAAGGTATTGTTTGTACTTTATAGAGTAGTTGTAGTATCATACTTTATTTCCAGCAATTCTTCTCGCACTTAACTGCAACTGTTATATTTCCTTTACTACAACTTTCAAGATCAATTGTTCTAACTCTAATAGTTTTTGAACTGTTTCTCTGGTTTGGTTGGCTCTAGCATCATAACCTGACCATGAAACTTTTGCTACCATAAACAGAGTCAAGACAGAACTGCAAGATAATCTACACATTTGAACAATAGCTATTGCAACTTTAATATTGTCAACTCCTTAACTGCCTTCTTGTCGCAACATGCTGAGTTATTATTGCATGTTAACGTTTGTGTTTTTATGGTTTGTACATTTGAAGCGAGCAGGAGGTGTTTCTAATTGCGAGTGTAGACCTCTATTCAGTGTTAAGTGATTGTGGACTTGCCCAGCACTGTCATCACATGATAACTGTTTTTGTTTCTAATAAAATTTATATGCTAAATATGTTCGATCTAACCCCTTATTGTTATGACTCTCGCCTCTACTTACTTGGTGTGACTCTCACCATTGTTGTGACTTATAGCACATGGTTATTGCTACAACTTGCTCAATACTGTTGTTGCAACTCTAAGAAGGCTGTTGTAACTTTGCGTCAATTATAACAATTCACTAGTTAACCAAAAAATTGTCATATGTGAATCACTCATATAGTCAAACAATTGATCTACTCATGAAGGAAAATGAAAATGGTGAATAGGTGCTTAGAAAAGAATTAATGACTAAGCCACAATTCGTCATATAGCTGATTAGGTTACTGTGCACCCAAATTTCTCTATCTTTTGGAAAGTTGATGTAACAAGATGGAACAATATGATTCTCATAGTTGTTCATCAACTGATTTGATTAATTTAGATACTTCCATCATTTTTACTGACACATATAAAAACACATGCTCTCTTTAAGTTGGGCAGTAGTAAAAAAATAGGCTAGCTAGGTGATTGATAAAAATCATAACTATGTTCTTTATTGTATTTCTAGTTTCCAGCAATGTAAAGTTCTTATTCATTCTAATTCAATCAATAACATGCTAAGTATAGAGTTCCTTACTACTAGTGCCTCGTACATTAGAAGCGAGCAGGAGGTGTTTCTAATTGTGAGTGTAGACTTCTATTCAGTGTTAAGTGATTGTAAACTTGCCCAGCACTGTCATCACATTATAACTGTTTTTGTTTCTAATAAAATTTATATGGTAAATATGTTCGATCTAAATCAGGACAGTATAGTGGTGTAGTGAATGCAGACCCATTAGAAGAGATTTACAAGGGCACTTATTTTTTATAAGTTGTATGGTGTTCCTTTAGATAACGGTCCACTTATTGGAACCATAAGTGAGTTTAGAGCTTTGTACAGTGCACACAGAATAACTTATAGAAATAGTTTTATCATAATTAATATTTTACAGAAAGACATATTCCATTGAAAATTTCTTATCAACACACAGTTAGGTTGCCGCAAGAAATCACTACTAGGTTGTAAGCCAAAATGTTTCTGTGCCAAGAAAAAGATACAATCCATCCAAAATCCACATCATAATGTGGTTAGAACCAAAAACATATGACACCCCTATTCTTTATGGCCCTAAGAATCTTGAGTGCCAAAACTCCCCGAGTTACCTTCTTGAGCCAGGTTGGTTGGCCTACCAGTCAAGGGCTGATTAGGAAATGGTTGATTGATGCCATATGATTGATTCCAATTTGCAGCTTCCAACCATGGAGGTATTGAGTACCCATACCTCACATTTGCACTACTGACCCCTGCATTAAGTGGAGGTGTGTAATGAGCATACAGAGAATTGACACCAGCTTTGGTAGGAACAAGGCAAGTGGGTAAACCCTCGGTTTGATAGTGGGGTACTTGAATGTTTATGAGATCTTGGAATAATGGTGTATTATCTGCAATGGAGTCCAATGAGTTTGAAATAATCCTAGTTTCATCAGCTATTCTTGTATCGTTGATCATCCCTTGTTCCTTTTCAAGCATTTGTTGTGCCTTTCGTTTTTCCTTTTCCTGTCTTGCCATTTTCTTTTGTTGGTCCTTAACTTGCCTTGCTTTATCTCTTTCAATCCTTTCTTCTGCTCGCTGTTGTGGTACAACAATCCTTGCTGCCTTCTTCTCCTTGACCATATCCTTCTTTTTCTGTTTTAATTCTTGCATTTCAAATTTCTTTTTTTCTGACTCAACTAACAGGTTTATATAGTCCTCTGAGGTGAGTAACTGTGAGCTTCGGTCCAGACGAAGACTACCCAGTGCACCTTGCTTTTTTCTCATTGATACTCTCTCTACTGGTAGCTTTAGGAACCGTCCAAGTGTCTTCTCCACCCCTCCCACCTGCATGTCATTGCTTGGTACTTCCCTTTCAGTATCTGTTGGAACTGATTGAACCATATCATTATCTTCATTTGATGCCTCATTATGTCCTTCATCTTCTTCCATTGATCTATTGTCCACAAAAAAATGAACAATTTCACTGTTCAATTCTGCTGGTTGTGAGGGCATGTTCATGCTTTCTTCATTGGTTGCTGAGACACTATGTGCATTCATATTGATCATTGCTTCTGCTAGCCATGAAGGTGGGGTTACTTGGCTTGGCAATGTCAATTAGTCATTGTCAACTGCATGTTCAACAATATCATTAGCAATATCAGCAACAGGAATTTGATGTTCTTGAGTTGGTGGAACAATCTCCATGTTACTAGGAATTTGTTCATTGTTATATTGTGTTTCACATACAGTTTCATCATCTTCAGCATATAACGGTCCTTGAGACAGGGAAATCATATTACCAGCTGCAACAACATCATCTTGGTCATCTACTTCTTGCACTTCAACACATGTTTGGACATTCCCTTCTTCCTGACCATCCACATGAAACACTTGGCTACAACCAGTATCATGCATAAGAGCATCATAGTTCAGTGGCCAGATTCCTGTCCTCCTAAAGCCAGCCTTGATATTTGATGGTGTCAAAGCCCTTTTAAAAGCTTTACTTGCAAGCTCTGCTAGCTCAAACCTTTTCACCTCAACCCCTGGATTCTTTGCCATCTATGTAGTACGCTCCGACCTGAAATAGTTCTTGAAAGGGCCAAACACACTAACATCAAGGGGTTGCAGCCTATGAGTGGTATGAGCGGGCAATGTCAACAGGTCGATGCCTAAATTGTTTGCTTCCTCAATTGTTTGTACAGCCATGTGGCTCCCATGGCCATCTAATATCAAAAGGTGTCTGTTATTAGGCAAGACGCCACCTGGTACCCATGCAGCAAAGTGAAAAAGCCAACTTAGAAACAGTTCTTTAGTCATCCATGCATGGGGATGTGCAGCCATGCATGCACCTGGTTCACAGTTCTGTATATAGTTTTTCAGTTGATTTTTACCTTTGAATAGATAAAATCCTGGGATTGAAGTACCAATTGCATTAACACAACATAAAATAGTTATCCACTCCCTGCTCTTGGGCAAAATCTTTGGCACATTTCGGCTCCCTCTCTTGGAAATTACCCGCATGCCACAATTCCTCCCTGCCAGTAAACCTGTTTCATCACAGTTCCATATATGGTTTGCTCCATAAGAATGTTTATCATAAGCACTAGAAAGTGTGTCATAGAATTTTTGCACAACTGCAGGGCACAAATTTAATGCTCTGTCTCTGTCAAGACCCTCAGCAGTACGCAATACAAGTTCTGGATGCCTTTTTTTAAACCCAAACCACCATGATTTACCAGGAAACCCATCTTTGAATGGGTTTGGCCTCCCTTGACAGATTTGAGCAACTGTTGATTTGAGTTGTATCAACTCTAGCCCATGTCCCAGTTGGGCCATCTCTTTACACCACTCAACCACCTCGTCCTCCTCATCCTCAGTCATAACTGTAAGAGGCCCTCTACGTTTTGTATGAGTCAGTCCATTTATCCAATAATGTATTGATGAGGGAGGAATACCATGTTTTTTTGCAGATGCCCGAACTGAGTATCCATTAAACTCTATGTCGTCAATTGCAACTAACATTTGTTCTTTTGTCCATCCTCTTATAGCACTGATCTTTTTAGTTGAGCTTGCCCCTTGGACTGTTGTTGATGGTGGTTCTGTGGCTGATTGTGTGTTAACATCAGTGGCTGTCACATGCTCATCTTCAACAATGTTCCCTGGTGCATTGCTGGCATCGACATCAGCTGGCCTGTCATCATCAGACGATGTGCATCACAGCTGCGCACCACTTGTCACTCTCCTGCCACTTCTCCTTGTACGAGCAGAGTAATTTCCTTTTGCCATAGATGCAACAACCTGTAAAATTATTGCATGCATTTAGACATTAGAATATATGTTAAATTATGCTTTATTACTTCTGCAAAAATTACTTTTCCTCTATTACAGGAAATTATCAACATGTATGTTGCATTTAGACATTAGAATATATGTCAAATTATGCTTTTTTACTTCTGCAAAAATACTTTTCCTCTATTACAGGAAATTGTCAACATGTATGTCACTGTTTTCATAATGAGAGCAAATGTTTCACTTTCATAGGGCAGTGTCAGGATATGCGTATACATTAGGATACAGAGCTTGTTACATAAGGATATGCGTATACAGTGATTACAGTCTATCCATATGTATTACATTAGGATATGCGTGTACAGTGATTACAGTCTATCCATATGTATTGATTATGTATTACATTAGGATATGCGTATACAGTGATTATAGTCTATTCATATGTATTGATTATGTATTACATTAGGATATGCGTATACAATAATTACAGTCTATCGATATGTATTGATTATGGAGAGAACGGTACTCTATATACCAATAATAAAAAAGGTATTTATATAATAGGAATGACTAAGAGTGAGAACCCCGGGATATCATGTTGTATATTGATTAACTTGTCACCTTTGTATCTTATCTAAGCTTATGACAAGCTATGCAATTAGAACACAGTAGTTACACATGACTCTTTCTAACCATGCTTGTTTACCTAATCACTTGCTTGTCTCATTCTCATTACACTCGGCATAAGTAATAGCACAGATATTTTACAAGTAACATCATCTAAAGGTTGACCTATCAGTGCTAACCTAAGAAATACATGTATAGATATGATAAAGTACCTGTATCACAGGTTGGTTATCTCCCTAATAGACTGGATTCAGCTTTAATATACATATAACATATGTAATTATACAGAGCTTTGTTGTAGCTCACTCATAGATAAGGGTGAACTGAAACCATGCTCAGATACTAATACGAGCTTTTTAATGTATAGAGCTTACTAGTGATAAGATGAATGAGATGTATTCAATAGGTTCAATTCCTGTAAGCTAAGGTTCAATTCCTGTAAGCTAAACAAGCTATGACTACAATACTAACACGACATACGTAACCTCTGTGATATGTAAGCTGTAATCACTATCACATTTGATTCTATGGTCTCCTAGGTGTCATAGACAATTGGTTTTACTTCAGTTTAATTGAGTTTCATTGCAGTCATTTATTTTTTATATTTTTCATATAATTTATTTAGTTATTTTGAATATTGTGAAGAACAATCTTTGCTCCAAGATTTCTCTCCATTATCTGTGACTTAATTTACAGTGCTGAATTATGTAAATCCCCATTCCTTTGGTCCAAATTTTATAACTTCATATGGCTCGAGCTCTCCATACCCTAAGGTCTCGAGCTCAACGAGGTGAAAAGATATGAAGGCCAATAAGACTGTCATCTGCTATGTTACTTATAATTGTGTTTTCTCATTATCTAAAATCTTACAGTCATCTAATCCAATAAAGAGAAATGGTCATCCGCTCGGGCTTCCATTCTAAGAAACCATTCCTCAGTTCTATGGTCCATTCATCAGTAGTAGAAATTCACTTATTTTCATTCTTTCGACTCAATATCAAAATTTTTGCTTTCTCAATAGCTTCATGCTTCTGAAAATACATGTCTTTCGATTATGTTTCAATGTGATGTCTCAATGAATCATGATGATTGTCAAGGTCTGAAAATATGTGAAAAATTACTAAGTTTATTAGAGTCATTAAAGTTACAATTCGTTTTTGTTCTATGTTTTAACTCATTCTGCATAGAACCCAAGCCATAATAATCACTCAGTTCCTGTAAGCTAAGGTTCAAGGTTCAATTCCTGTTAGGTAAATAAGCTATGACTACAGTACTAACACGACATACGTAACCTCTGTGATATGTAAGCTGTAATCACTATCACATTTGATTCTATGGTCTCCTAGGTGTCATAGACAATTGGTTTTACTTCAGTTTAATCGAGTTTCATTGTAGTCATTTATTTTTTATATTTTTCATATAATTTATTTAGTTATTTTGAATATAGTGAAGAACAATCTTTGCTCCAAGATTTCTCTCCATTTTCTGTGACTTAATTTACAGTGCTGAGTTATGTAAATCCCCATTCCTTTGGTCCAACTTTTACAACTCCGTATGGCTCGGGCTCTCCATACCCTAAGGTCTCGAGCTCAACGAGGTGAAAAGATATGAAGGCCAATAAGACAGTCATCTGCTATGTTACTTATAATTGTGTTTTCTCATTATCTAAAATCTTACAGTCATCTAATCCAATAAAGAGAAATGGTCATCTGCTCGGGCTTCCATTCTAAGAAACCATTCCTCAGTTCTATGGTCCATTCACCAGTAGTAGAAATTCACTTATTTTCACTCTTTCGACTCAATATCAAAATTTTTGCTTTCTCAATAGCTTCATGCTTCTGAAAATACATGTCTTTCGATTATGTTTCAATGTGATGTCTCAATGATGATTGTCAAGGTCTGAAAATATGTGAAAAATTACTAAGTTTATCAGAGTCATTAAAGTTACAATTCGTTTTTGTTCTATGTTTTAACTCATTCTGCATAGAACCCAAGCCATAATAATCGCTCAATTCCTGTAAGCTAAGGTTCAAGGTTCAATTCCTGTTAGGTAAACAAGCTATGACTACAGTACTAACACGACATACGTAACCTCTGTGATATGTAAGTTGTAATCCCTATGAAGCTGATGATCAAATAATTCCTGAATGCTAAGGTTCAATTCTTGTAAGGTAAGCAACCTGTGACATTGATTAGATGGATACGACTGTATTCAATAGGTTCAATTCCTGTAAGCTAAGCTTCAATTCTTGTAAGCTAAACAAGCTGTGACTACAGTACTAACACGACATACGTAACCTCTGTGATATGTAAGTTGTAATCACTATGAAGCTGATGATATAATAAGCTAGAACACATACATAAACTCTGTATAAAAAAGGTTAACTGTAACTGTATAGGTTAACTGTCACCCTATGGACAGAACTGTAATGTAAGAAATCTGATAAATGAAAACAGAACTGTAAGAAGAATGAGTTGTAATTCATATAACTAACTTGAATATATTGGCCACTGTTTTGTGATGTTGTCTTCAAGTTTGCTAAATAGTTTGAAAGCATAAGATGCAACTTCAACAGTGGGTGGACTTCTTTTATAGTTTTGGGGACTTGATTTTAATTGGTGGACATGGATGCACATGGATTGCAATGGCTTCATTTTGAATGTGTGGTATGGAATTAATTTGATGTGATCTAATGGTTGGGAATTGTTTATTTGTTGATCCATGTGCTTTGATCTGTTTTAATGAGAAATAGAGTGAGTTGGGTGTCATTTATTGCAGTTATTGGGTCTGGGTGTCATTTATTGAACAAAGTGGATTTAATTGTTATTGGGTTGGGTGTCATTTATTGAACAAAGTGGATTTAATTGTTATTGGGTTGGGTGTCATTTATTGAACATAGGGTGTTTAGTTGTTGAACAACACAACAGTTATGGCTGACATACATTCCTTTTGTTATGTGTAGGTAGGCATATTTATTTGGGATGCAAAGTTGCAGTTCTAATGAGTGGGGGTTGAAGTGACTGCTGTTTTGTACTTCTGGAATAGACCAGTTTGGAAGCCTTTATGGCTCTAGCTGTTTTCTACTTGGGTCAATATGTTTTGCAATATTAAGTAGTAAAATACTATTTACGGACAGTTGTGGGCCCAGTCAATGTATGGGTGATTTTTGGACATAATTTAATACTTATTTATACATAATGTTATTTATTTCTGTTTAAATTTTGGTTTCAAAAGTCTTAATCACTCGTGGTTTGGTGGGACCAGTATTATATCAACTACTGGTCCCTGCACAACATTAGGAATCTCTCCCCTAGAATATGAATAATGTATCTATACCAACCTCGTAAGAATGTATGTTTGTACAATTATCTATAAATTTCAAAATCGTAAACACATGTGAAGTGTGAAAAAATATGCATTGTTTATATATAATATAAAATTATGCAATATGAATTATATAATAAATAAGTTAGATCTTTTAACAAAAAAATAAATAATTACAATTATTTATCCATTAATAAAAATATGTAATGTTTTTGCTAAAAGCTAATTAACCCAATTCATTCTTTGTCAAAATAAAAAATAAAATGCGAAAATTTAATAATAAGTTATAACATTATGTCATATGTAACATTTCCTTTGATTCATTTTCTTAATAATGAATTTTAATAACATATGTTTATAAAAAATATTATATTTTAATAAAAAATAAAAAATTCAATAATTAATCATAACTAATTAGAATATTAAGATTAATAATAATATTTATAAGATAAATATAGACATCTATTTACATTACAACACATTTACATAATGATTAATTTAGCATTTCTTTAGATTCTAGTTATTTGAAAACAGTGGAGCCTTTTATTATAAAATGAGTGTGCCTATTAAATTGAGCGTTCTCTCGTTGATATAGATGGGATAGCATATTTCTAGAATACATGTTGATTAATACGTTAATTTTTATTCACAAAATATATTTAATTTATATTTTAATATGGTTGTTTTTTGTATCGTTTATTTAATTTATAGTAAATATATTATGAAATTTCCTGAGTTTGTATGGATGAATGTTTCCGTCCCTCTTATCTGGATGAGAGGACGAGGTAGAGTGTTTCTGCCCACCGCCGAGATGGCATCATCTCATTCCTCTCCGTTCATTCCTGTACGTTATTTACATTTATTTATTTCGATCAGTTAAAATAGTGTAAAAATGGACGTTATTTACATTTATTTATTTCGATAAGTTAAAATAGTGTAAAAATGGAATTTGAGTGGTTTATTTAAGAGTTGTTTTGAGTGGTTTATTTAAGAGTTGTTTTTAGTGTGTTTTTTCCGATTTTTTGGTGTTTGAATTTGGTTGAAAATTTGAGGTGAAATTTTGATTTGTGTTATTTAAATTGCTTTTTTAACTATTGGAGCTAACATTTCGTGGATGGTAAAGGTTCTTATTGCTCAATTAAGGACCAACTCACATCAACATCTGTGTGAAACAGGAAGGTGGAAAAGGCCTAAAGAAGCTTGGGAAGAATACGTGTGTACATTTTACATGTCTAGGGCTGTGGAATCGGAAAAACATTTCATTTTGGAATGTGATGCATTCAAAGACATCAGAGAAAGTTATGGGAACATGTTAGCATCAGTTTTTTGGCATGGTCTCTTTAGCGAGGGGATTGTTGGAAGGTTGGGTCAGCTCATCATCAATTTGAATGAGAAGTAAACTGAATTGAAAAGAGCGAAAAATAGGGAACTAATGGTCTCATAGAATATTTTTAGTCTCGTGGACCTTAAAATATCATTTCATTTCTATATATGAATTCAACACCCTAAAAAAACTAGGGTAGTTAGATTGGGTTACCCATCAAACTTGTAATTTCAATTAATTCTTATCATATTTTAAATAAATTAAATTAGAAAAACCCACTTGAAAAACTTCCAAAAAATCTAACTAAAGACAATTTTGTTTATGTCTACATTCCAGCGTTATGTGAATGTGGTCTGTAAAAAAGTGATTTGATTTTAGTTGAAATTTCGTGTGCATATAGTGTGGTGTGTAAAAAAAATGATTTGATTTTAATTTAGCTTTTGTGTTAATATGGTGTGTAAACAAAGCTGTTTTATTTTAGTTTAATTTTTTGAATGTAGGTGAAACACTCATAAATTTCAACTTTGAAACAAACAGGAAGCAAAAAAATGTGTGTAGTGTTTAATAAGTCATTTATTTTTGTTATATATTATATTAAATTAAAATACATTAAAATATTAAACAAAATAGCTTATGTTTAATTATTTAATTATACTAAATTAAATAAAAAATATGGAATTTATTTTAAAGTAATATATTCAATAAATTAGACAATAAATTATTTTTTTTATGTTTAAGTTTGATTTTTTAATAAAATAAAGAATTTATTTTAAAATAATTAATAAAAAATATGGAATTTATTTTAAAGTAATATATTCAATAAATTAGATAATAAATTACTTTTTTTTTAATGTTTAAGTTTGATTTTTTAATAAAATACATAATTTATTTTAAAATAATATATTGAATAAATTAGACAATAAATAATTTGTTTTAATTATTGAATTGAGACTTCTGTGATCCATATCAAATTGGAGAAATTTTTGTCGACGCGTTTCGAACCAACCAGTGTGGTTCATCGTCAAGACAAGTTGAATGAGCAGATCTGACTATGCACTTTAAATAGATAGGGCAGAATATCCACTGACTTAGATTTCAGCTAAAAAGACAACAACTAGATTTGACGTGACGACTAGTTTGACCATGATAAGGGATATTATATTAATTTATATTATTTATTTATTTTATTTATATAAAAGAAATTTCAGTTATTAATATAGGATAAATTAATATAATAAATTAGTTACAAATCAATTAATTTTAATATACTAATAAACTTAAATTAATTTAAAAATTGTTAGAAATGTATACTCGAATAGGTAAAATTAGTAAATCATTAAGTAATAATAATAAATAAATAAATAATTTCAAATATATTAATTAACAAGAATAAGAATAAAATTAATTTTAAACTGTTAAATAAAAATATTAGTTAGTTATAATGGCTAGTTTGACCATGATAAGGTATATATATATATATATATATATATATATATATATATATATATATATATTATATATAGATATATATATATATATATACACGGTTATTAATATAGAATAAATTCATATAATATAATAAGTAAAACATAAAATAAATTAATTTCAAATGTATTAATATATTAATAAAGTAAAATTAATAATAATAATAATAACATAAATAAATACATAAATAATTTCAAATATATTAATTAAAAATTAATTTTAAATTGTTAGATAAAAATATTAGTTAATAATATAAGTAATGGTAAAAAAAAAAAAAAATTAGAGAACTCAAGGGTTGGAAATATAAAAATTAATTCAAGGTCTATAAAAATAGTATATTAAAATAGATTAATTTTAACATTCACTTTATGTATTATTAATTATACCATATTAAAATTAATTAATAGTTTAAATTAATTATTTAACATAGATTTAAATTAATTTTTGTAGATAAATTAAGTTTAAATTAATAGTCAAAAAGCTTTTACATATAAATTAAAAATAAAAAATAAATAAATATAAATAAATAAATAAATGAATAAAATAAATAAATAATAATAATAATAATAATAAATAAATAAATAAGTTACCATATAAAAAATAATATATCGATGAAATAAGGGTGGAAAAGAACGAAAACGACTAGGAGGAGAGGGCTGGGATCCAGCAACTACTGATCTTCCAGCCATCTTCTCTATTGAGATTGTTCGGTCTCTTTTCAATCTCCAGGGCTTCCCTAAATTTCCGGTGATGGAATTGCGACACTCTAGCAATCACACTAGCCTCCTCGATGCAGACATGATGATTGGTTTTCTCCACATGCTCTGCTAAAGCGGAAGACTTAGTTCTCATATGCTTGAGGTCAGCTGCGTGCTCACTAATCCTTTGATTAATGGAGCGACCAGTCTCACCAATATAGGGGGTCCCACAAGAACAAGGAATAATATAAACCCCTTTCATGTCCTTAGGGTCGATGGGATCCTTTACAGATCTAAGAGATTTACGAATGGTGTTGAGAGGTCTAAAAGTTGCAGGGACATTATGCTTCTTAAGAACCCTCGCAATCTTATCCATGGTCCCGTGAACATACGGAAGATGGACACTAGGAATTTGCTCTTTAGGCCCTCTTTTGGTTAACGAATTCTTAGCTGCTTTGAGGAAAGCCTTTTGTCCCAAGTGTCTACTATAACCGTTTTCAACAAAGACATTAAGGAGGTGGGATTTCTCCTCCTCGAAGCTCTTATCATCAGAGATCCTTAAGGCACGAGTTGCAAGGGTGTTGAGAACCCCCAACTTCTGGGCTGGGAAATGGTGGGAACTAGCATGAAGATACTGCTCCGTATGAGTTTTCTTGTGAAACACTCGGTGGGAGAGGGAACCATCCTCATTCTTAGAGATAAGAATATCAAGGAACGGGAGGCAACCATTAACCTCTTGTTCCATAGTGAACTTAATAGCCGAGGATTGATTATTGAGATGATCGAAGAAGAGATCTAACTCCTCTTGGCCGTGAGACCAGATGACATTAGTGTCATCTACATACCTTTTCCAAAGTTTGGGAAGGAGACGGGCTGAGTTCAGAGCCTTAGATTCAAAATCCTCCATAAACAGATTAGCAACCACAGGGGATAGGGGTGAGCCCATGGCAACCCCACAAGTTTGCTCAAAGAACTCTCCTTCAAAACTGAAAAAGGTTGAGGTGAGGCAGATCTCAACTAACCGAGCGGTATCAGGATCAGTAAGATGGTTGATCACATCCATTGCCTCATTTATAGGGATGCAAGTGTAGAGGGAAACAACATCAAAACTGACCAGAATGTCCCCAGGGTCCAGCTTGATGTCTTTGAGCTCTTCAATAAAGGAGGCCGAGTCTTTAGATAAATTAATAATAAAGTTATTAATTTATCTAGTTTTTCTTTTCCCGCTTCTGTTTTTAGCGTTTTAAGCAAAGGTCTAAACTTTGCCTTGGCCCCTAAAAAGATCCCTGTAGATGACATTATTTGTGACATAGAATATGGAATTCGGGGCTTACCTGATAGTATTAAGAATACTATTAGGCAGGATTGTGCTGTTATCCTTAGGAAGGCTAAGCCTCCCAGGAGCAACCTTAACAGAGATGAATTTGAAGCCCTAAAATCCTTAAATCAGAACAAAGATATTGTTGTTCTGAAAGCTGACAAGGGGGGGGCTTCTGTCATTCTTAACAAGGAAGACTACCGCAATAAAATGTTAGATCATCTTCATAATAGCGGTAGTTATAAGAAGCTTCCCAAAAACCCGTTAAAGAGGATCTCCAAGATTGTGGCCCTTGCTATTAAATCCTGTGACTCAGTGAGTCCCCTACACCAAAAACTCATTGAGAGCAATCCTATCACGCCTAGAATCTATGGGCTCCCTAAAATCCATAAGGAAGGAGCTCCCCTTAGGCCTATCGTCAACACCATTGGAGGTCCCACCTATCTTCTTGCTAAGTTTCTTGCCTTGAAGCTTAAGCCCTTAGTTGGTCATACAACATCCTTCGTGAAAGACTCGGCCTCCTTTATTGAAGAGCTCAAAGACATCAAGTTGGACCCTAGCGACATTCTGGTCAGTTTTGATGTTGTCTCCCTCTACACTTGCATCCCTATAAATGAGGCAATGGATGTGATCAACCATCTTATTGATCCTGATACCGCTCGGTTAGTTGAGATTTGCCTCACCTCAACCTTTTTTAGTTTTAAAGGAGAGTTCTTTGAGCAAACTTGTGGGGTTGCCATGGGCTCAACCCTATCCCCTATGGTTGCTAATCTGTTTATGGAGGATTTTGAATCTAAGGCTCTGAACTCAGCTCGTCTCCTTCCCAAACTTTGGAAAAGGTATGTAGATGACACTAATGTCATCTGGTCTCACGGCCAAGAGGAGTTAGATATCTTCTTCGATCATCTCAATAATCAATCCTCGGCTATTAAGTTCACTATGGAACAAGAGGTTAATGGTTGCCTCCCATTCCTTGATATTCTTATCTCTAAGAATGAGGATGGTTCCCTCTCCCACTGAGTGTTTCGCAAGAAAACTCATACTGAGCAGTATCTTCATGCTAGTTCCCACCATTTCCCGGCCCAGAAGTTGGGGGTTCTCAACACCCTTGCAACTCGTGCCTTAAGGATCTCTGATGATAAGAGCTTCGAGGAGGAGAATTCCCACCTCCATAATGTCTCTGTTGAAAACGGTTATAGTAGACACTTGGGACAAAAGGCTTTCCTCAAAGCAGCTAAGAATTCGCTAACCAAAAGAGGGCCTAAAGAGCGGATTCCTAGTGTCCAACTTCCGTATGTTTAGGGGACCACGGATAAGATTGTGAGGGTTCTTAAGAAGCATAATGTCCCCGCAACTTTTAGACCTCTCAACACCATTCGTAAATCCCTCAGATCTGTAAAGGATCCCATCGACCCTAAGGACATGAAAGGGGTTTATATTATTCCTTGTTCTTGTGGGACCCCCTATATTGGTGAGACTGGTCGCTCCATTAATCAAAGGATTAGTGAGCATGCTACTGACCTCAAGCATATGAGAACTAAGTCTTCCGCTTTAGCAGAGCATGTGGAGAAAACCAATCATCATGTCTGCATCGAGGAGGCTAGTGTGATTGCTAGAGTGTCACAATTCCATCACCGAAAATTTAGGGAAGCCCTGGAGATTGAAAAGAGACCGAACAATCTCAATAGAGAGGATAGCTGGAAGATCAGTAGTTGCTGGATCCCAGCCCTCTCCTCCTAGTCTTTTTCGTTCTTTTCCAACCTTATTTCATCGATATATTATTTTTATATGGTAACTTATTTATTTATTATTATTATTATTATTTATTTATTTTATTCATTTATTTATTTTTTATTTTTAATTTATATGTAAAAGCTTTTTGACTATTAATTTAAACTTAATTTATCTACAAAAATTAATTTAAATCTATGTTAAATAATTAATTTAAACTATTAATTAATTTTAATATGGTATAATTAATAATACATAAAGTGAATTTTAAAATTAATCTATTTTAGTATACTATTTTTATAGACCTTGAATTAATTTTTATATTTCCAACCCTTGAGTTCTCTAATTTTTTTTTTTTTTTACAATTATTTATATTACTAACTAATATTTTTATCTAACAATTTAAAATTAATTTTTAATTAATATATTTGAAATTATTTATGTATTTATTATTATTATTATTATTATTATTATTATTAATTTTACTTTATCAATATATTAATACATTTGAAATTAATTTATTTTATGTTTTACTTTTTATATTATATTAATTTATTCTATATTTATATTACTAACTAATATTTTTATCTAACAATTTAAAATTATTTTTTAATTAATATATTTGAAGTTGTTGTTGTTGTTGTTGTTGTTGTTGTTGTTAATTTTAATTTTACTTTATTAATATATTAATACATTTGAAATTAATTTATTTTATGTTTTACTTATTATATTATATTAATTTATTCTATATTAATAACCGAATATATATATATATATATATATATATATATATATATATATATATATATATATATATATACCCCTTATCATGGTCAAACTAGCCGTTATAACTAACTAATATTTTTATTTAACAATTTAAAATTAATTTTATTTTTATTGTTGTTAATTAATATATTTGAAATTATTTATTTATTTATTATTATTATTTAATGATTTACTAATTTTACCTATTTGAGTATACATTTCTAACAATTTTTAAATTAATTTAAGTTTATTAATATATTTAAAATTAATTGATTTGTAACTAAATTATTATATTAATTTATTCTATATTAATAATTGAAATTTCTTTTATATAAATAAAATAAATAAATAATATAAATTAATATAATATCCCTTATTATGGTCAAACTAGCCGTTATCAGGTCAAATCTAGCTGTTGTCTTTTTAGCTGAAATCTGAGTGGATATTCATGAACCACACTGGTTGGTTTGAAACGCGTCGACAAAAATTTCTCCACGTGATTTTCGCCTAAAAAATCTTCAAAAACTTATTTTAAGTTTAAATTTGATTTTTTAATAAAATAATTAATAGATTACATGTTCGTACTTTTAGAAGAATAAAATTTTCTAAAATTTAAGTGGTCACTTACCTGTGTAATTTATTTCTTTATAAAATGAATGAAGTATGAAAACTTAATGGCCATTAAAAAAAAATATATAATGGTTTTGTATAAAAAGCTAATTGGCCCCATTCATTCTTTTAAAGTTGTGGAAACCTAATGACCAGCCATAACACATTACTTGCAATTCAATCTTTTTTAAGAATAAAGAAATTATAATAATATAAATAATAGTATAATGTTGATGGAATAGATAAAATGTATTTCCTAATAAAAGTTTCAATGTTTAAAAATAGAAGCCTATGAGCTTATTTGCACATTCCAATTTTGTGTAAGATTTGTAAAGAAATGGATTTCAACATGCGCGTTAAGATAAAAAGGTAATATAAAATATCATTTTATTTTTGTTAAATAAATTTAATTAATGTTAATATAATTTTTTATTTTTATTTTTAATATTTTTTCTAAGTAGAGTATTAAAATATTAAATAATGCTGGATTATTTTATTATTTTAAATTAAATGAGTTTTAACATTTTGATAAAACAAAATTTTATAATTTATTTTAAGGTAAAAATTAAAAAAATAGATAAAAATAATAATTTATATTTATATTTGATTTTTTAATAAAAATTAATAGATAAAAATATTCATTTTTTTATAAAAATAAAACTCTATAGAAATTAAATTGTTATAAAAATATTTTTTTTATTGGAATTAAATAATTAGTCTTAGTAGGTTGAATAATCTGAATTTCAATAAAATGAATAAAGTATGAAATCTTATTATTATGAAAAAGATATAATACTTTTAATATAGATTTAGTTGGCCGAATTCATTTATTTTATTAAAATATAAAATCATGAAATCTCAATAATCAGTGATAACATTTGTGGTGTAATTCAAGGAAGTATAATATTTGTAGATTGAAAAAATCCAACAAGTTTTGATGAAGGGCCCTTCTTAAAAGTCATGTAAATCAATTGTCTTGTAACTTTTTTCCTATAATCGATCATATTTGAAAGGAAAATTTTACATTCATATAAGTTGATATATTATATTGCGTTGAGTCATGTAATTTTAAAGTGATTTATTATATTATAATTATAACATGTTTTGAGGAATACAAATACACATGCACATGTTGATGGGGTTTTTGATGTTAGGGTCTTTTGACAAGGTTTTTCCTATAGGTATTGTTGGACAATTTATATTGTTTGATTGATTGGTGGCACTTAGTATGTTGACAATGATGTCAACCTTACTAGCATTCAGGTCATAAGAACCATATTCCAGGCACAAGAAGAAGAATCAAGCTGCAAAGAATGACAAAGTGTTTGCATCCATGTTCTAGGTATAAAATGGGCTCAAGGACCAGATCAAACCTTCTCCATTGGAAAGTACTTTGAAAAGATTTGCAACAGTATATGGAAGTCCATAATGGATGCCAGGATCCTTAGGAGTAGGCCGAATTTCGGAACCTTGGAAGTAGGGAAGAAAGTTGAATATCAAAACCATGAATTTGATAACTTTGGAACTTTGAAGGGTCGGAGGGTCGGAACATCAGAGGTTTAGAATATTGGAAGGAGGTCAAATATCAGAACCTCGAATTTTGAAACTTCATAACTTCAGAGGCTTGGAGGCTTGGGGCATGTGAAGGTTAGAATATGGGAGCCCTAGAGGTTAATTTAAAAGAAACCTAAGATAGCATGAAACGAAGGAATAAAACCAAATTTTGGGCCCCTCGGAACTTCACAACTCCTTATCTTGAGATGTCAAAAAGCCAGAGTATCAGAACCTCAGAGTTTCGGAACTTCAGAACTTCATTTTTTTTTTATTTCATAACTTCTTATTAATGCATCCCTTTTAAAAGCATCGAGGGTTGGGGGGGGATGGATTTACAAAGGAATTCATTTACAAAACGAAAGGATCAAGGGACCCTTTCTCTCTCCTTGGAAAGGACACATGGAAACATTTGATTGGCCCTTAGGAACTGATGGTGGTAGATGACATCATGATGACATGGTTGTAGAAAGGACACATGGTAGTCAGTTTTGGCATTATTGAGTTTCCTAATGGGGAAATCCTATGACACATGTCACCACTAAGGAGATGCCACATGGGGTGTATGACAAGATAATGATGTCATCTTGGGAATACATCAAAGGTTAGAGATTTCGTAAATCCTCTATAATTGCATTTTGAGAATCTTTTGATACAAGGAGATCCTGATGTTGATTGGCACTTGGTTGTCGAGCACACAGAACCAAGGGCAGAGAGAAAGAACACAAGGAGATAGGCCCCCGACAACATCATGAAGGGGTTAGCACCTAAGTACTATGTAGATGCCATGTAGGAAGTATATTTCAGAGGTTGAAGTTTTTGTAAGTCCTATATAATCGCAATTTAAAGAAATTTCCGATACAAGGAGCTTCTAATGTTGTGTGGGAAGTATATTTCAGAGGACAGAGTTTTCATAATTCCTCTATGGTTACAATTTCAAGAAAGAGAGCTTCCGATGTTGTTGCCATTTGGTTGTGGAGCCCAAAGAAAAAAGGGTGTAGAGAAAGAACACATGGAGATAGTTCCCTCGCTGGATCTTGAAGGGATTAGCACCTAAGGGCTATGTTTCCGGTCCCATAACCCAGACCTATGGTGAAAAAATATAAGAGGAAAAGTAACAGGGTTTAACAGTCAAGCTCAGAATGTCACAATTTCGTAACATCACCTTAATAAAGTTATGAGATGTGGGGCTCTAATATTGTAGCATAGAGGCTTATGAAGGATGAATGAGTCGACAACTAAGAGTAAATGTGCACAAAAGAGTTGGTTGTCGGAATAAATAGAGAATGTCAATATCACTAAGTAAAGGGCAACGAGGACCCCAGTTTTAAGAGAAGAGTGTTAGGCCTACCTTGACATGAAATAAGCTACCTTTGATCTCTCATGCATGCTTCATTGAATTAAATGAAGAACAAAGGCTCAGGCACTGGAGGTTTGATCACAGTTTAGAGGAGCCATGCTTGAGCTACGTGTTAGTCATTGGAAGATAATTCAAAAGCATGTCATGAGTGGTAAAGAGCCATATTGTCGGTACAATTTGAATTTAATGGAAGAGCTCTTTTAGTATACAGTGTGACTAATATTTATTTCTTGGAAGTTTGAAAAACACTCATTTTTCCATCCTCATATTTAATGCAACAACAATGGGTGAGAGACCGAAGCCCATTCTTAGTGGTTAATGAATCTGTAGTGCCTATCTTTTAAACACAACAACAAGCAACGTGAATGATGAAATTATGGCTGATAGGGACAACATTGATCACAACGCAGGAGATGAAAAATCTTGTGAGTGCAAAAGAGGAAATTTGGGGGATACAATATTGTTGTGCAAGATGAAGAGTTTGGAGTGGAGAATTGTGAAAGTTGTGTAAATAGACACAATGTTAAACTAAGACACAACGTTGCAGAGGGATGTGATTAGAGTTGAAGGAGTGGCAAGGAGAATATTTCAAAGGAGATCTATAGTGAATGAGATTTTTATTTCTCTATTTATGTATTTTCCCTCTTTTTAGTTTCAAAACTTTAGGAAAGGTAGAACAGTGGAAAAAACAGGTGGTGATCTGCATTCATAAGAGGTTGGTGCCTCTTGGAAGGTAGGGGCTTCCTATCTTAAGGTAGTTGGCGCCTCCTTTGAATAGGTTCTCACAAACAATTAGATTTAATTAATTAGGTGATTAATTTATATCATAACAACAAACAGATTGGTGCCTTTCTCCCTTTTGGTTTCCACATAAAAACACTTGTGTCAAAATGTATATTTTGCTCATGTGATGGATTCTATATACATGTGAATGCCTTATCTTGTTGTTCATTTGTATTGTGGATGAAATCTCTCACATGTAACTAACAGTAGAGGAAATAATTAAATACTTATTCTTAAAGGACCTAAGAACCTCTCTATTACCATTGGTACCAGAGAAAAGTTCCTTCAGGAACAATCTAACCACAAGAAGGTAGATCCATAAGGAATTATGTCTAGGCAAGAGATTCAAGATGCTTACTGAAGCAAGATACCAGTATTTGATGGGACAAACTATGTCATCTAGAAATTTAGGATGGAAAATTGTCTTATGTCTCTAGGAGTAGATGTTTGTAGCTCTATACTAGTAGATTATGATGACCTTGATGTCCCTCCCACTGATGCAAATGGTAAAAAATTGTATGGAAATAATGTTAATTCTAAGAATGAAATTCTCTTTGACCTTAGTCAATTTGAACTCGTAAAGGTTATGCATTGTATTTCTTGCAAGGAAGTGTGGGTGAATCTCAATCAGAGTCATGAAATTGATGACAAAGTCAAGAAGGCCAAACTTCAAACCTTAAGAATGAGGTTTGAAAGCTTAAAATGGAGTGAAGAAGAAAGCATAGTAGAATACTTCCTCATAGTTCATCAACTAACCAATATGATTAGAGGAATTGGTGAAGAAGTCAAGGAATATATTGTTGTTCAAAGAGTATTAAGATATCCACCCATGATATTTAATGCCAAAGTCTCTGTTATTGAAAAAATGTTTGATTTAAAGAATATCAATATGGATCAGTTGGTTGGTACTCTCACAAATTATGAGATGAGAGTAGTAAGATAGAAGTACGAACCCAAGGAGGTAATGTTAAAAGTTTCTAAGCAGGCTGAGGATCACAAATATCATCAATATTGCTTGAGATATGAATCTGATGAGGATTTTTCTCAATTTTCTAGGAAACTAAAGGGTGGGTCAAGAAAATATAAAGGGAATTTACCCTTTAAATACTTTCACTATGGAAGAGATGGATATTTTTCATCCAAATTCCCTTATAATGAAATGACATAAAAGGAAGATCATAAAAAATTTAGAAAAGAATCTCAAAAACATCAAAAGAAGAAGTTTTATAAGAAAAACAGGCTTTACTCCAAAAAGGATAGCTCAATGAAAACTCTTCAAACAATGAAAACCCTTCATAAGGTGATTCAAATAAGTATTTGGAGCATACTCCAAGAAACAAAATATTACTCACTCTGAAGAGGAAGAAGAAGAAGTAGGAGTAGTGGATATTGAAGGGGAACTCATCATTGCCCTTGATGAGTTAAAGAAGTCAAGGAGAAAGAACAAGTATCTAAAATAAAAACTACAACATGTTGAAGAAGGTATGTACAACTATGACACTGAGGAGTTTGTTTATAAAAAAGAAAAACTTTAAGAAGCCATTAAATGAAAATATAGTTTTTGATTTATACTAGAAGAAAAACAAGAAACATGTGAGAAACTAGAAGAAGAGAACAAGAATTTAAAACATGAGTTGTTCAAGGTAAATATGGAAACGATCTCAAAAACATGCAAAGTTGAAATTTCCTCCTTCAAAGTAAAATTAGAAGAAGCTAAATGAAAGGAAGAAGTTCTTCAATATTTGATCCATGAATGGAAGAGAACTATTAGAGTCTCGAGGCAGAGGTCATCTCTCTCACAATGAAGCTTGTGAAAATGAAGACGGATAAAGGTATAAATGAAAAATGTGTTGAAGGAACAAGAAAGCTAGATCATATTCTAAATATTCAAAGGTTTTCAAGAAATAAAACATGCTTAGGATACTCCAGATCAAATTAATCTTCTATGAGAAAAATGAGCTTTAGGTTCACGGGATTTCAGGAGCCTCGGAGCTATGCAAAGATGTATCAAGAAAGAATCAATAAAGAAAAAGGTGGAAAGCTAGAGAGGAGCCCATCACTAGAATAATAACTCCATATACCCCAAGGAACCACACAAGTGGATAATGAATCAATCGTCCTGACAATAGAGGTACCTTCATGCACAAACTCATGAAACTTAAACCTTTAGGTACTCACATTTATTTTATGATCATTGCATAAATGTCAAATATTTGGACATAAGGTTGTTGACTGTAGAAGGACCAAGGTTGAAAGAGATGAAAATTTGAGATACAATAAGTATCAGAATTTGAGAGCTCAAAACTCTACTCTCAGAAATCGAAATTCCTTCTCTCCCTTAATTACACTTGGGATCTTGTTATAAGACCCAAAGAGAAATATTTCATAGGAACAAAATGGTTCTTCAAAAACAAGCTAAATGAGCAGGCTCAAGTAATTATTAACAAGGCTTGTTTGGTCTACAAAGGATATGCCCATATAGAGGGAGTATACATCAAGGAAATCTTTGTAGTAGTATCTAGACTGGAAGATATCATAATGTTTATTTTGTCTTCCAATCATAAAAACATCAAGGTATATCAGATTGGTGTGAAGTTTGCATTTCCTAATGGAGATCTCGAAGGATAGGTTTAGAATGAGTAGCCAGAAGGATTCACGCTGATCGAAAATGAAGGGTTTGTGTGCAAAATGAAAAAGGCCTTATATGGAATCAGAAAAGCTCCCAAATCTTGGTATGCAAGACTAGATTGATACCTTCAACAACAGGGCTTTAAGGAAGATACTGTAGACAAAAATTTATACATAAAGTCCTAAGATGATCTCTACTAATTTTAGTAGTGTATGTGTATGACATCGTTTTTGGCACTGATCTACAACAATCGGGATGTGAATTAACAAAATTTATGCAGACAAAGTTCTAGATGTCCATGAGAGGAGAATTATCCTTCTTAGGATTGCAAATTTATTAGAAAATGGGGTATTTATCTCTCTATTTGATTACCAATGATTATCTTTGAAGAAGTTCGGGTTGGAAGATTGCATGCCAGATAGCACACCTATGATTATAGGCTACAAATTATGCAAAGAAGATGAGACATCGTTGGTAAAAAAACTGAATATAGATAAATTATAGGAAGCTCATTGTATCTCACAACTTTGAGACGAAACATCATGCAAGAAGTGGGTCTTGTGGCCAGATTTCAAGCTTTCCCTTATGAAATTCATGTCATCATAGTCAAAAGGATTCTCAAATATATTCAAGGAATAATTGATTATGGATTCTCGTATGCTAAGAGAAGAGAGTTTAAGGTGAATTCCTATACTAATGATGATTGGGAAGGAAATATTAATGAAAGGAAGAGCACCTTTCATGAAACATTCTTTTTGGGAAACCACTTAGTGTCCCAACTCATAAAGAAACAAAACTCCATTTCTTTATCAACTGTTGAAGCAGAGTATATTGTAGGTGCCACTTGTTTCTCACAAATTCTATCGATGAAGAAGACCTTGATGTACATTAAGGTAGAGTTTACTAATCCCATTCCAATCATGTGTGATAATACTAGTGTCCCTAGTATCTCTAAGAATCATGTCATCCACTCAATGACCAAGGACATCCCTATTAAGTTCCATTTCTTAAGAGAGAAATTTGCAACTAACATTGTTCGACTTGAATATGTGGCCAATAAAGACCTGATTGTAGACATATTCACTAAGCCACTAGAAAGGGAACCCTTTGAATATCTCAAGAAATAGATAGGGTTTGTGACTCCTCCTCCAAAATGACTCAATTATAATGTGTGTTAGCAACTAGTCAGCATGTGGGATCAATTAAAGAGTAGGTTGTAGTGGTTTAGGGGGAGTTATCAAGAGCAACCTTTTCCATTAATGCTGAAGGGGGAGAAATTATTGGTGCATCAGGGAAGAATAGAAATGAAGAATACCATGTCTGGTTTCAAGGGGATCTTATGTTGTTTCCATCAATGATCAAAGGGGAGATTGTTAGAAAATTGACATTGTCTAATTGATTGGTGGCACTTGGCATATTGGGGTTGATATCAATGAGACTAGAATTGAGGCTAGAAGAAACAAATTATAGGAACAAGAAGAAGAGTCAAGGTGAAAAGAATGGCAGAGAGTTTGCAACCATGTTTCAAGTAGAAAATGGGATCAAGGACAACATCGAACCTTATCCTCTAGAAAGTGCTTTCTAAAATATTTCCATCAGTGTGTGGAAGTCCATAAATGTATCTTGGGAGAGAAAATTATTCATAGAAGAAGTACTGGCCTTCAAGTCCTTAGGAGCAAGCTCAATTTCAGAACCTCAGAACTAGGGAAACAGGCTGAATATCAAAACCCTAAATTTTGGAACTTCGTAACTTTGGAGGGTCAGAGGCTCAAGACATTGGGAGGTTAGAATATCACAAGAAAGACAAATATAAAAACTCCTACTTTCGAAACTTTGGAACTATAGAGGGTAGGAGGCTGGAGACGTTGAAAGGCTGGAATATCAGAGCCTCAGAGGTTTATTTAAAAGAAACCCAAGACAACTTGGAACTAGGGAAGCAGGCCGAACTTCAGACCCCTCAAAACTTCAAAACTTATTATCTTGGGACATCGGAAGGCCGGATTATCAGAACCTCAGGGGCTTACATCTTCAAAACATTGAAATTTAAGAATCTCGTATCTTATTGTTAATGAATCTTTTTTAAGAGCACTGATGGTTGCGAGGAGCATGGATTTACAAAGGAATTCATTTGTAAAACCAAAGGATAGAGGGACCTTTTCTCTCTCCTTGGACATGACACATGGAAGTAGTTGATTGGACCTCAGGAGCTGATGGTGGCACATGACATCAACATGACATGGTTGTAAGAAGGACACATGGTAGTCAGTTTCAGCATTATTGAAGGGCCTAATGGGGAGAATCCAAGTGACACGTTTCACCACTGAGGAGACACCACGTAGGGTGTATGAAAAGAGCATGATGTCATCCTGGGAGTATATCAGAGGTCAAATAGTTCATAACTCATATGTAATTGGATTTTAGAAAGTTCCAATACAAGAATCTTCCAATGTTGATTGGCGCTTGGTCGTGGAGTCCAACAAACCAAGGGCATAAAGTAAGAACACAGGGAGATAGACCCCTGATAGGAAAATCCTAGTGACACATTTCACCACTTATGAGACACCATGTGGGGTGTATGACAAGAAAATGATGTCACCTTGAGGGTATATCAGAGGTCGGATATTTCGTAACTCATCTGTAATTGCATTTTGAGAAAGTTCCAATACAAGGATATTCTGATATTGATTGGTGCTTGTTCATAGAGTCCAATGAACCAAGGGCATAGAGTAAGAAAATAAGGAGATAGGCCCCTGTCAGGACCCTAAAGGGATTAACACCTAATTTCTATCAAAATGCCACGTGGGAAGTTATTTTAGGGGTTAGTGTTTTCGTAACTCTATAATTTCATTTTCAAGATTGTTTTGATATAGGGAGCTTTTGATTTTGTTGGTGTTTGGTCGTTTAGCCTATAGAATGAAGGGTGTAAAGTAATAACACAAGGAGGTAGTCCCCTAATAGGATCTTGAACAACTTAGCACCTAAGTTCTATGTTGGTGGTCACAACACTCGGGTTTATGGTGAAAAAAAATAAGAGGCTAAGAAAAACGAGTTGAAGGCTAGGCACATAATCTTTCAATTTCTTAACATCACCTTAATAAAGTTATGAGATGTGGGGTTCAAAGAATGCAAAAAAAAGGTGTATCAAGGATGAATGAGTCAACAACTAAGAGTAAATGGGTGCAGAATATTTGGTCACTTGAATAAATAACAACTGTCAAGATCGTCAAGACAAGGGTGATGAGGAACACGATTTTCAAAGAAGAGTATTGGGACTATCTCGAGTTGAAATAAGCTACCTCTGATCTCTCGTTCATGCTTAATTGAATTAAATGGTAAAAGGAGCCTCAAGGACTGGAGGTCTAATCCCATTTCTAAGGATCCATGCCTAAGATACATGTTAGTCTCTGGAAGACAGTTCAAAACTATGTCCTGAGTGGTAAAGAGTCCCACTATTGGAACAAGCTAAATTTAGTGGAAGAGCTACTTCACTCTATAGTGCAACTGAGATTTAGTACTTGGTAGTTTGTAAGAAACTCATGTGATGATCCTAATGTTTAATGCATTAAAAATGGGTAAGAGAACAAAGCCCATTCTCAGTGGTTAATGAACCTACAATGCCTATGTATTAGATGTAATAGCAGGATGGGCAACCCATGCATAGGTACACTCGGGTAGCATGAATGGAAAAATGATGGCTAATAAAGAAAACAATGATCACATCGTAGGAGAGGAACAAAACCTTTGAGTGTTGATTTGAAAATGGGGCACTAAAGGCTTCTTGTGAGATTACAAGAACCTCTCCCACTTCCCAAGATTAATTATTCCCAAGACAACTATGGTTAACCAATGTGGAACTAATAATGTGCTTAACAATAAGGTGTATGATTATTTTTATTTTAACTGATTATATGCATTAAAATCTTTTTGTTTGTGCTGATATGTAAATAAATGTAACAGTGCAATAGTGCAACAATTAACAAACACATGGATAGCAATATTAATTTGGAGTTCACCCAAAACTCTTGGGCTACGTCTCCTTGAGCTCTAGTAAACTCGACTAGGCTCCTTGGGATTATGGCGTCAATTCTTTTGCAAGCTCCACACTCATATCCACTGTTTTACACAGAAACACTGGGCTTAGAAGACCATCTCATCCCTGGCTCTGAAGCTCTCAACTTTCTAGATCTCGCTCATGGCTCTGGCTCTGGATCTGGCTCTGGCTTTAGCTTCTCTGAGCTCTCTCTCGGCCTCTGTGTGCATCAATGGTTCGCTTGACCTCCAAGTGACTCCCTCAACTGCTCTGTGCATTAGCTTTCACTATCTCTGCTCTCCCCTTTTCTTCATTGAGCTCTCTACCTCCTTTGAGGTACATTTCTGGCTTTCCAGCTACCCCAGCCATTTCTCTGCATATCATCATCTCTATGCACCTCTGCGGCTTCCCTGCTCCTTGTTAGTTTGATTGGTCATCTGGCTCTATGGCTCTGTGGCTTCAAAATGCATCATTGCTGGTAAAAACACTCGCTTGAGTCTGCCTCTTGGACCATCTCTAATGAGATTTCCCTTTATAAGGGTTTTTTTTCCATTTTTAGGGGATTTTGGCTCCTTTTCCAAAGAACAAAGGGCAACTTCTTTCTATGATAACTTCTACATCCTAAGTCCATTTTAGCCCATTCAAGTTGCAGTAGATTCAGAAGGAAACGATCTCTGAAATGGGCCTATTTCCAGGAACATCCTTGGACTTCCATTTTCCTCTATGAGGAACACTTAGACTTAGAATTCTATCCAAAATCAATTTTGGATCATGCCTTCCCACTAAAGAACTTTTGGTCACCAAAAGATTGATATACTAATCTGAATAGTAAATGAGAGTTACAACACCCTCTTCTTTTAGCCTTCATACACTTGCCTTTCCATAGTGCCTCTGAACCAAAGTCTCTGACCACTTTCCTCCCAGGATGTGTTGGTCCTCCTAGGAGGAACTGTCTTCCTCCTTGCCTTCCTGCACGACTTCTGCTAAGATGGTCACAGGAGGTAGTTTGATTTTCTATTCCTTGATCATTGATCCAAGGCAGCTCAAAGAAATGTGAAGTACACCTACTCCACAAAAATTTCATTTTTACCTATTTGAAAAGTTGTCAACAAAAACTGTTAACAACAACAGAAATATAGACAACAACTGGATGGACTAAAATCTTGCTTCACAAAAGAAATAGTTTTCACATCTTGTGAACACCTCCATGTCTTACAACTGCATACAAATGATGGACTAGATAACAATCCCACAAAACATGCTTTTAAAACAAATGACCCTTCATGTCAATCATGTAGAAAAAGACCATTAGGACTCTTTTTAAAAAGATGAAACACTTCATCATTACCTCCATCTTGGAGACAAAATCAACTTTTCTCAAGTCAATATTACATGCATGTTTAGAGCTATCAACCCTTCAAGTTAATTACACATACATGTTCAAATACAAGGAAAGCATCAACATCCCTGTGGTCATGCATCTCATGCTCATGCATGCATTTCATCCTTCAACTTTCACTTAAGAACACTATACTTTCGAAGCTGAAATGAAATATAATGTTGCAGCAACAAAGTGATTCTCCTACTCAACTTTCCCATTCACCTTCTTGGTAGAAACCTGCAACTTGCATTCCATTAACAAGGAACTGCAAATAGATGCATCAATAGACATGCAATATTAATTGGATAAGAACTCTAGCAATTTCTTACTAATCCATTTCAAAGGTCCTTCCTTTGTCTGCACATCAGCATTAACATGTGAATCATCCTGAGACACATCATTCATGGAATCTTCCTCTCTGTTTCTGCCATCTACTCCTTCCACTTTCTTCAACTTTTGTGGAAGCATTGATGGATTCAGAGTCCAACACATTTCAACAAGATGTCCTTGTTTATGGCAGTAAGTGAAACACATGTGCATCCTCTTGACAGCATGATTTTCCTTGTCCAATGGACCTTTGGCTTCTTGCTTCTTTTCCTTCAAAAGTTTCCTATATGTGGCCATTCTCTTCCAACATCTAGAAACTGATGGTTATCCAAACCACAAAAGGAACATTCAATTCTTTTCCCATATCTATGTGGAAATTTCTCATGCCTTGTAAAATCAAAAGGAAGATGATTAGAACCAGATTTATACCTTTCTCCTTCACCTTTATTGCCTTCATGAGGGGGTGAAGAAAATGAAGAAGTGGCTCCTTTTGGAACACCATCAATCTCTTCAAGGCTGTCAGAGTTTTCACAACTCCCTAGTTCAAGTCTGTGCTTCTGAGCACCTACATCCTGCAAATGATGCTTCAAGCCATTGCATTCCTCCTTAACAGAATATTCACACTCTTGAGGTAGAAGACCTGCAAGGCAACTCCCTCTTGGAGCTGCTTCAATGGCCTTCATGGTAGCTTTGGAACTTTGTCCATAAGACTGTCCATAACCAAGACCCAAATACTTAGGCCTTTCCTCAACTATTATTGGATCAGCAATACCTTGTGCATGTTTACCCAAGCCCTTTCCTTCATAGCCCTTCTTGGACATTAGCTTGGAGCCTATGCCTCTAGTATGTTTTTCAAAAGAACCAATATAAGCATTTTTAGAAGAATTTTAAGACAAACTGGAATGGTTTACCTCTTCTTCAAGCTGATACTTGACTAAGGCTTCTTTGGCAACAAAGAGATCTGACTCCAACTCATGCATCCTTTTCAGGTTAATATAGCAATATGAAGTTGCCTCTCCATTCCGTGCAATTTTCTAGAAAGCTTCTGCATCTCTTCCTCCATGGAATTCAACCTCTCCCTAAGTATGCTGCTCTTCCTTCCATCCTCATACATTTCCCTCACCATATCCATCATGGTGAACAAGTATTTCTTCATGTCTTCATCAAAGGATCTTGTGATGAAGGGGGAATTTGAGGACTTAGTTTTAGAAGTTGTCATTATGCAAATAAACAAAGAACTTCAAACAAGATTAATAAAGAGCTTATTCAACAACCTTTTGCAACAAACCTATTATGCTTCAAGGATTTCCTTAAGGTCCTTTGGGATAGAAGAATGCCCTTAGCCCTTCTTCCTTATTTTCCTTCCTGGACTAAGCTATCATTAGCTTTCCCTTCACCTCTGCAAACTCAAACAATAGTCAGTCTACAAACAAGCATACAATCAACCTTTGATTATTTAAACACCTTTCAGACAGGCAATCTTTGCTCTGTCAATCAAGCATTCTCATTTGATCCAACTTGCTCCGGTGTAATCAAAATTGATATCACCTTCTTGAAGGTGTGGTTAATCAATCTCAGGATCTAATACCACCTGATCTGAAAATGGGGCACTAAAGGCTTCTTGTGACATTTCAAGAACCTCTCCCACTTCCAAAGCTTAATTATTCCCAAGACAACTATGATTAACCAACGCAGAACTAATAATGTGCTTGACAATAAGGTGTATGCTTATTTTTATTTTAACTCATTATATGTTTTAAAATCTATTTGTTTGTGTTGATATGTAAATACATGTAACAGTGCAACAATGCAGTAATTAACAAACACATGGACAACAATATTGATTTGGAGTTCACACAAAACTCTTGGGCTTCGTCTCCTTGAGCTCTATTCAGTTCGACTAGGCCCTCTGGGATTATGGCATCAATTATTTTACAAGTTCCACACTCAACTCCACTGTTTTACACAGAAACATTGGGCTTGGAACACCATCTCATCCCTAGCTCTGAAGCTCTTGGTTTTCTGGCTCTGGCTCTTTCTCTGGCTCTGGTTCTGGCTTCTTTGAGCTCTCTCTTAGCTTCTATGTGCATCAATGGTTCGTTTGACCTCTAAGCGACTCCCTCAGCTGCTTTGTGCATTAGCTTTCGCTCTCTCTACTCTCCCCTTTTCTCCATTGATCTCTCTGCCTCCTCTGAGGTACTTTTCTAGCTTTTTAGCTACCCTAGCCATTTCTCTATGTATTATCATCTCTCTGTGCCTCTACGGCTTCCCTGCTTCTTGTCAGTTCAACTGGCCATCTGGCTCTATGGCTATGTGGCTTCAAAATGCATCATTTCTGGTAAAAATGCCTAGTTGAAGCCTGGCATGATGATCTGGAGCAGTTACAGAGGTTTAAGAGCTTTTCCTTAAGCAAAACCTGAAATTCGAGAAAATCCATTACACTGAGGTTCTCCGAGAAAATACACTATCGGGCGTGAATTCTGGATGTGAAATTCCATTAAATCACCCCTGAAAACCCTATTGGGTTCACCATTAGGCAGCATATCGCATCCGCGACATATCGGGAAAAATCCCAAATACACGGTAAATAAATTGAAAAACCTGTTAAAATGCCTTCTATCGTACTTCAAATATTACCACATCCACCATAATATCGCATCGGGTCCGCCTTTGGCTGCAATCACAATCCCCACCGTTGATTTGCGGGGTATCTAATCCAACGGTCGATATCCATTTTTGGGCAACTTAGGAGTACAAAGGTTACTCGCCCGAAAAGGAAGTTTTCCTCTCTCCTCTGCCAGCCACATGTTGACCAATGTGTGGGATTAGGCAAAGCCAACCCAATACCACTTTCTGCCTAAGGTGCACCAAAAATCCCACCTTTACGGAACTCAAATTTTATGAATTGCATCTATAATTCCCCTTTAGGTCTAGCTTTATTGCTTCAGGCATTTTTCCTTTGTATTTTGATTTTTTTCCCGAAATGCATCAATACACAGAAAACCTGACATATATTAGAACTCAAAATTTATCGAACCACGCTTATAAAATCCGTCGGGTCTAGAATGTTATCACCCCTTTATATTGCTACGATGCGACATTGTGATTCCATATATCGCAATCGCATGTCACATAGCCCCAGGGATCCTTCCCTTACCTTGTGGTATCGTTGACACCAATCCGCCAATTATCGATATTCGCAATCCCAATGTCACATCGGCTCGGGTCCTTTCCTTATGTTATTTGCACAGGTCTGCCTCCAACCCGATATGTTGGGGATCGACAATCGTGGGTCTATTCCCTTCCCACTTGAGTCCGCCTCTTGAACCATATTCGATGCGATTTCCCTTTATAAGGGTTTTTTTCCATTTTTAGGGGATTTTGGCTCTTTTTCCAAAGAAAAAAGGGAAACTTCTTTCTACGATAACTTCTGCATCCTATGTCCATTTTAGCCCATTCAAGTTGTAATAGATTCAAAAGGAAAAGATCTCTGCAATGGGGCTATTTCTAGGAACATCCTTCGACTTCCATTTTCCTTTGCGAGGAACACTTAGACTTAGAAGTCTATCTAAAATCCATTTTGGATCAAGTGTAGAATAGAAAATTTGGGGAATACAATATTTTTGTGCGAAAGGAAGAGTGTGGAGAAAAGTGTTCGTAAGTTGTGCAAATGGAAAAACTATTAAACTGAGACATAATGTTGTAGAGGGTTGTGATTATACTTGAAGGAGAAACAGGGAGCACAAATTAGAGGATATTTGTATTTCTCTGTATATGTATTTTCCCCTGCTTTCAGTTTAAAAAATTGTATGAAAGGTAGAACAATGGCTAGAGCAGGTGGTGGCCTACATTCATAAGAGGTTGGTGCCTCTTGGAAAGTAGAGACTTACTATATTAAGGGGTTCAGTGCCTCCTATGAGTGGGTGATCATAAATAAATATATGTAGTTAAGTAGGTGTGTAATTTAAATAATAAAAACAAATAGATTGGTGCTTTTCTCCATCTAGGTTTCCACGTAAAAATAATTGTGCCAATATGTCTATGTTGTGTTAGGGTCTTATAAAATATATAATAATATTTTGTCTATTCATTTATTTATTTTTAGAATATTCTTGTGAAACGCAGCCTATGAGTCACTTGCTGTTATACCCTAAAATTTTACTTGTCAAAAGATTCATTCAGTCTTTGAAATTATGTGGTCAAAATTTTCTTAGCTTGGAAATGATTTTTTATTTTCAAGCTTTTCTAAATGATCTAGTAGGTATTTTCATAATAGAGTACTCAAAACTAGTTTTCCAATGAGCTATATATCTCCTCAAAAGGACCTCAGGATAAAAAGTTATGACACAAAGAAGATCCTTTTTCGAAACCCAGAGAACAAAGGAAAAGGCTAAGTTAAAGTCTAAATCTTGTATCTGAGAGGTTTTCGAGAGAGAAAATAGTGGACAACGAAGAAAAATCAGCGATTAGCGATCGTCAGCATCATAATAAAAAATCAGAGGTTCCAAATCCCACATCCTGAAATTTCATGGTCAGTCAACAATCGACAGGGTCAACAATAAAAGATTCGCAATGGACGCAGGGTGGTCACATTTCGAAATCACTAGGATTATGGGAAAAATGCCTCTAGTGTTAAAGTGTGAGGAATGGGCCTACAATATTAAAATGTTGGGGAAGTGAAAATAAATTTACAAAGGAATTGGTCCTGGGTCCCTCAGCCCTAATTATATAGTTTCTACCCAAGTCCTGGGGGCTAAGGCTCATATATTAATGACCATCATTATTTTTCGGACCCTCCTTGTTTTCCAAAGTTTAACAAAGAGGAGGGGGTGGTCCAAAAAGTGGTTTTGATAAAACTGTTTTTGTATATGTGGAAATATATGGTGAATTTCGTACCCCCACAACCTTAAACACATACCGCTAACCACTAAGAGGTGGGGGGGTGAATCAGTATTATCAAATCAAACACCTTTTCATTTTCATGCTCATATATATATATCTATATATATATATATATATATATATATATATGCTACATTAGTTATGGGAACACACGTATATACGCAACTGTGTTTAAAGCAACTATCGTATATCCAGTAAACTTATGATTTAGTTAATCCATTAACTGTTGATCTTTAATCAGTGCATTAGAACTTCATTAACCATGATAACAGTAAACAGGTAGTAAAACATAACATATCATCACACACATGAACACCATGATGTAAGGTGGAAACCCAATGTGGGTGAAAACCACCTACTGCAATTTATCTCTATCTTCTTTTAATAAGAAACTTCTTTTTACAATATTTTGTACTGGTGCAATCTTATACCAGTACACAGGCTTCTACCTGCAGAAGGCTACTACCTTCTCTCGTTCTCCAGCTTCTCCTAGAAGGGAGCTACAACGCCCTTACCTTTCGTACTAGTTGATGTACTAGTATGTAGGTGCTAACCTATAGTAGGCTACAACCTTCTCTTTATTCCAGCGATCTCATTTCATAAATTTTTAGATTGGATACTCCTGAAGCACACCATAATCTAAAGGCCATGTTTCATCCAATTTTCATACTAGACCCATCAATATCATTGAAGCACAAAAACAATCATCACTTGCATCATCAATCTCTGAATCACTGAACCGTGTCAACAAAAATGCAGTCACCAAAACACAGAGCAGAACACAAAACTCTGCAACAATGTCCAAATCCAACTGTATCATCAAAATCATGCATCAAAGTGCATACGCTACCTGGAAGAGCCGAACCAGTGTGTATACACAACTTCACCAAAGCGAACCAGTGTATAGGTCATTAATTACTTATAACTTCGTTGCACTTCCTCACTTCAAACATACCCAGGTCATTACATATACAAGTATAATATGTGTGTTAGCAACTAGATCTAGTCCATCAGATCACATAAAGATAAGTCATTATGATCTTGATCCATTACCAAACTTAATATGCAGAATATTGACACCAATAAACAGTCATTAGAACTCATCGACAATCAAAACCACCTGTAACTTCAAACATCATAGCTCATATGGTATACACTACTTAGATGTATCTAACCTACGTATGTACACACTTTTATCATAGTCAACCAGTGTATACACCTATAAATATTCATTCATGATTTGCAGCTATTCCAAACTTGAGTTATACCCAGATCATAATATTTACAGAACATTACATGCATCAGTATACAGTTCTAAAATAAACATGATCAAACAGTATAGAGATGATTCATTCCAAGCCATTACATCCCGATCTATCCTTAGATCTTGTTCTCCATCAACCGTTGAGATTCCTCCTTGGCTCAGATCAAGAAAGGCCTCATGAACCCATAAGCATATTCGAGACTTACTTGGTGCTCTTGCCTAATGATCTTCTCCTCCTTTTATAGTCTTAGGCCTTACTCAATACCATGGTCCAAAACCACTTAGAACCAATATCTTGGACCAAATACCTGGGATCAACACGTCGGACAAGATACCTTGGACCAATTCCATGGATCACAATACCATGGTCCAAATACCATGGACCAAAACCAAATGTACGTGCCTTTCCTTGCATGAGAGTGCATGTATACGTATACACACCTTTTGGTCAGCTAACCCGCATGTATATGTGACTTTATCAAGGGTAACCTGTGTATATCTCTTTTTCTTCATTTTGTGAGCCTGAGTTGTGATCTGTCATCTTAGTAAGTTGCCATCAAGGACAACACCTGTATCATAATGCCAAAAATCTCCCCCTTTGGACTTGATGGCAAAGTTATCTTGCCATACTAAGAACTGTCATCTTAATGAGTTGTCCTTACATTTGAACTGATTCCTTTGAGTTGTGCCTTTACATCTGAAATGATTCCTTTGAGTTTCCTTGCATCCCATGTATTCTGTCACATCTGATATCTCTTCTGTAGATTCATCTAGTTATATATAAGTGAGTTGTTCTGCTACAAGTGGGTTGCCATTAAGTACAAAACATGCATCATAATGCCAAAAATCTCCCCCTTTGGACTTGATGGCAACAACCATACCAAGTCACTCTCCCCCTTTGACATCAATGGCAAAGGGCAGACCAAGATATTCTATTCCTTGATATACATTATGTTTTCCATACTCCCCTTGAGTACCTGCTGAAATCACTGATTGAGCTCCCCCTTTGTATATGCCAAGATGTACCAATCCATCCATGGTCCCTCTGAGTACATGCTAAAATCTCTACTCTGTTGAGCTGTCCATGCTCCTCCTGATTGTAGGCAAGGTCTGTGGAAAGATGTTCTACAAGAGCAAACATGACTCTATACATCATAAGTGAGCTTCCTATCACCAAAGACTCATACATACATCCATCTCCAAACCAATTGGGGATATACCAATATTGACTCATCCACCCAACCAAGTGGGGATATACCAAAAGTTTACACATGATAAAATAAGAACATTACATCATCCATCCCAGGCATAGTGGGGAAACCAAAATAGGTTGTTACATGACCTTGATAAGAAAAGAAATACATGACACAGAGACAAAATATCTAAAACAAGACCATTATAGTCATCAGCAACTATCATACAGACTGGATGATCTACTCCATTCTATCTATATCATCTAGACCATTAACCTGTATATGTTCATTAGTGTAGAAGTCATCAACCTATAACAAGGTATGTCTACATATAGATATCAACTCATCCTTTTGAACATTATCATAGCCTTCCATGAATGAATTCTACATATGACATACAAAATCATTCACATTATATCATATGTGAGAAACACCATAGCCATCTCATCATCATCAAGGTTTGCATGATCTTATATACTATTCGTGTATCATCACTCAGGAACATCCCTCATCTGCATCAATCAACATATGTAAGTATCAACCAATCATGATATAGGGAAGAACTCATCATCATCATGTCTTCAACAATGCAACTTTGAGTAATGTATCCAACATACTATATATAGCACTATGTATCTTGAGCTCATGATATTTTGTCAAGACTTCTTGATATCATCATCAGCAATAATCCTTAATCATATGAGAGCCAAGAACTATAGGAATCCTGCATCATAACTGTATTATATGATATTTATGCATATGACGACGACAGCATATGAATGACTCATCATCAAGTAATGAAGATGTGTATTCAATCTTTGTACTTCTCCTTATCCTTATGAAGACTACCATGTAAGTAGCATATATGCATTATCAGAGAATCAACCACAAATCTGATCTAATCATCAACTATGTAACCCCAAGAATCGTATGAGATTTGTCATGGACAACTCATAACCATATTATTTAGACATATAAGCATCATCACCAAGGACTTCTAACCATAATGCCAACAATGCATTATTCAAAGCATAAACTCCCCCTGAACCCGTGCCATATGATCGTGCATATATCAGCAAGAAGTATCAAGGCATCGTCATCATCAAGTTAGGATCAAAACACTTCTAAAAATATTTATGAGTATCAATACTTTTCCACACATCATCAGCAGATTGTAACCATTATAAAACACAACAAATAATGGACTGAATAATATCAGACCCTTTTTCCTGAGCCTATCCCACTGCTTTTCCTCAAACTAACGTATACACGACTGTGTAGTGACTAACTCACGTATATGAGTGACTTCTCTTAATGAAACTTGTGTATTAGATTTAGAACACTGAAGTTTCACACTTTCAACTCCCTCTGAGTCCGTTATGTCTGTACATTGTGCTATGCCACATCTTCCTAACTGTACTTCCTTCTTCTTCCATATCTTCAAGTGTGATGACGCTTTCTCCTTTTGGTATGGTGCCCGTACCTTGTTCATGCATTCTTTTGCTATATGTCCAACTTTGTTACATGCATAAAATCTCGTATAGTTCATATTCCTTCTATAGCAGTTAATGGCTTTGTGACCAAACATATTGCAAGTAAAACAATATCCCTTAAAGTACCTAGAACGTCATGATCTTTCTATGTGACGATCTTCAACCATTCTACTTCTGCATCTGGTTGCAACATGTCCAAGATTATGACATACATAACATTCAACATTATTCATCAAAGGAAATAATCATATATCACTTCCATAGTTAGGAGCAAAAGATTTTGTTTGAGGAATTTCTTTCCTTGGCTGTTGATGGAGTTGTCCTCTCATCTCCTTGTTGATCATTTTAGATTTCTCATTAGAGTTCCTTGCCTCACCTTGTGAGCTAGATTCATCTTCAATAGATTCATAAAAACCAAGTCCAGTTTTGATAGCAGGAGACCTTTGACTACTAAGAATATCATCCAAGATCTTAGTACTATCTTGAAATCGTAAAATCTTATCCTTTTCTTCTAATTTATCATTTAGAATATTTACCTCAACCTGATGTTTCTCTACATTTTCAAGATACTGCTTCTTCATGATTCCTTCAGCTTTTCTTCCTTCTTCCAACTGATGTCTTAATTCAAGAACTTTGTTTTCTTGTTTTTCAAGATCTTGGAGTAGTTCTTTATTCTACTTATTTGATTCTTCAAGATCTTCTTTTAGTGAGAGGATCTTAGCTTCAAGACTTTCATAGTAACTGGATCTTTCTCCAAGTTTCTTGATTGTTGTGCTCCTTTCATTTACTTCATTCTTAATGATGTCACTTCATCCTGCAACTTTTGACATTGATCTTCCTTTTCCTTGAATAGCTTCCTTACCTTGTTTTCTTAAGCCTTTTGTTTGGTAACTTCTTCTTTGGAGACACGTTCCCTTTTGTCCAATAGATCTTGTTGATCTCTAATTTTGTTTGTAACCCTTTCGAAAACTGCCTCTATTTGATATCTTTCTTTCTCACCCATAAGAGAAAATTTAGTTGTTTCGCTATCACTTTCATCATCTTAAAATGGATGGAGAAATGTATCACTAGAGGATAACAAATTCATACCTGATAGATCTTTTGCTTGTTCATCTTCATTCTGAAATGATTCTGAATCTAAAGTGTTTCTTCCACATATTCCCCAATCGATTCTCCCACTGTCATAGTTCCTTTGAGATGTCTTCTTCTTCTGAGGTGCTTTCTTCTTTAGCTTCCTTCCCATTTGTTGCACAAAATATTGTCGCCACGACTATTTGCAGTCAGTATGGGTCTATCATCATTCATACTGTCCTCCTTAGCAAGTCTCAAACCTCAGCTCTTCATGTCAAGCTTTGAAAATGAGAGAAAGACCTTAAAAATCAATAAAGCTCTAGTTCCGCACTTTCTCTCACTATTGCCTGTGGTCCCACACCCCTTCATGTTACCTGCAGACCTACCCACTCTGTCTCTAAAGGAGTGGGTGCGGATCCCTGTGAAAGTCAAAAAGGTGCAAGTTTATTCTTAAAAACTCACTTTGGGTTAATTCTAGATGATTCTAGAAGGAATCTTGACGTAGATGGTTCACTCCTAGGTGGTTCATGCATCCCAAAAGTGAAGGAGCTAATCCCTTGATGAGAGGAGATTATCCCTTTGAAAGAGGGCTTTATCCCTTTGAAGGAGGACCTAGTAACTTCCCTTCATTGCACTATAAATTAAGGCATTGGGATGGTTGCTAGGGAGGTTAGAAGCTGAACATTTTTTAGGGTAAATGTTGTTGGAATTGAGACTTCCTAGTTAAGCTTGAGAGGAGAGATCACATACCTTTTGGCTTCATTGGGAAGAGAGTGAAACTTGTCAAAGTAGAGGAGACTTCTTGCTAGACCCTGGGAGGAGCTTGTACAGCATCAAGGCATAAGGTTGTAAAGTTCTTCTTTGATTTAAGTTAATACAATCAGATTCATTTTTCTCAACAAATTGTCTTATGTGATTTGTTTCATGAATTCCTTGATCATCATGATAAGTATGCTTTATTATATTGGCTTTTCAGGTGCTATTTAATTTGTGTGCTTGTTTGTGTTTGCAGATTCTCTACAAGGGAGCTCATTTGGATCAACGGAGCGAGCCTTCCGCAAACTTGCATTGGACCCAAGGTAGGCCTAAAACACCTGTTGGCCTTTATTGATAAATTGCATATTTAGAGAAAGATAGAATTTGTTTGGTTTTCTTGTAACTAGATATCATTAGATACTAGGGAGGTCGGTCTTGTCCGCAAGAACGACTTATCCGGCCGACAAAATGGCGACTCCACTAGGGACTTGAATTTTTGATTTTCTTTTACTTTGACTTGAGAAACTGTGTTTTTGTTTCTATTTCTGGCTTGATGTGTGTGGGATTGGGTAGGTTTAGTAGATCTTGAATTATTTTTTGCTTTTCATAATTTTGGGAGAGGATCACACCCTCTACCTGTAACACAGTGTGGACCTATCTGCACTTTTGCTTTACACACAAAGCGGTCCCACACCTGTGTGAACTGCGGGCCTGCGGACCTTGTCAAAATTTTGAAAAACTTAAAATTTTCTCTTTCAGTCAGCTTAGGATTTGTGTAGGTATTTTTTAGCCTATGCCCAGATCTGCACGTGACTTGTCAAAAAAATTTCTTAGTTCCATTGGCAATAGGGTTTTAGGTGAAATTCCTAGAAGTTTTGGTTGTCGGGCTTGATTTTCATTTTGGTCTTGTAGTAGCTCAGAGCTTAGAAGTGTTAGAAGCCTCAGATCACCTTGGTTTTTACTGGCCTTCTTATGAGTCTGACCGTTTGCAAAATCTGCCTTTGTTGAGGAATCCATCTTGTGTTTCTCTTTGCGAAACTTCGAAAGGACTTGTGTTAAAAGTTTTGGATTTCATTTTTATAAAAGAAAACAAAAATTGGTTTTTTTTTGACTGATTTGTGATTCTGGACGAATTAGTCCTTAGTTTTCTTATAGCTAAGTAAAACATCCTTGAAAAGAAATCTTGTAAGATTTTACTTCAAATAGTTTTAGAATTTATAGATCTCAAGATTATATTTTTCCATAGTTTTGAGTGTTTTATAAAAATAAAAAAATCTCTTTTGAAAAAGTTTGTTTTTTTAGTATTTGAGTGTTTGAAAGAAAAGGGAAATTTTCATGAGCATAACTAGTTGTCTCGTTTTGAGTGTATTGGAAAAGACAAAAAGCTCTTATTTTGATTTGTTTGTTAAAGAAATATTTGTTTTTACAAGCATTTGCATTTTCAACTCTTTCCTAGCTAGAAATTCATTGAAGGGAAAAGATTGCTTATCACCTTAAGTGCATTTTTTAGTGATTTGGAGTCGAGTCTTCACACCATAAGTTTCATCTCCGCACCTTTTGACTTAAGGAAAAACCAATAAAAATAATGCTTAAAGTAAAATCTATCTAGTTATCTTTTTATTTCTAGGGCCCTATATCATCAACATAGCTTAGGCTAGTATCTTGGAGTAGGGAGTAATTAACTCTCCAAGATAGTAAAACAAACAAGTAGCTGTATCTTGCGGTAGGAGATAAATTCCAATTGTTACATCTATGTTCTGGGAAAGCTCCTCTTAAAGGAGAAGCACGAGATCATATCTGAACTAGTGTGGGAATCAATCCTTCCTCATTGGGAACGATAGAAGATATTCACATATTAAAAATGGTAAACCTCGGATTAACCATTGTCAAAGAGCCTGGGGTCACTTGTTGGTAAACCTTGGATTATGTCAAGGAGCCTTCAAGGGGATTGAGCTTGTTACTCTGCCCTTGCGTGCGTATCGGATCGTAGACTGTTCCCCCAGGTATATTTGTTTCCGTTGGTAACCTTAGTGACCATATTCTATAGGATTCTTTCCTAAGGTGATGGTGGAGGGAAGATCCCACTGTACCTAGAGCAGACATCGACTAGACTCACTTGGATTTTCTGGGGGGTTCTCTTCACTCAAGACGATTTAGTGAAGGAAATTGTGCTAGTCTATTCATTAAGTAGGTTGCCGAGGTAACTGTTCCAACCGCCATTTCTGTATTGAACTTTGCGACGTTGGATTTCATCACCAACTAGTGTTTTCAGTACGAAAAGTTACTGTTTGTGTGTGGTTTGATCTCCTAGATTCTTTACGCGTGTGTTCCAAAATTGTTTGGTTCCTTAGAGGCTTTAGTAGGTTTTCATTGAGATTTTTCTTTGTTTGCGTGTGAAGTAGTTAAAATATTTAATCGTGGCTGAATTACCGAGGAAGTCCCGTAGACTTCGGGGCCAACCTCCTGAGTTTTCACTGAGCAACTTGAAGGGCTACGAGCCCTTGTAACTCCTAGAGATAGTAGAGTTGGGTCACCTGAAGAAGGAGAGTCTTCATTGGTTGTACATCTTGATTATCAAGCTCTAGTAACAGATTATAATCAGCAATCTATTTCATTTTCCAAAATTACTGGTAGTTTTTCATCTACTAGTGATTTAGATGAGGAACCTGAAATATCTGAACCTGAAACTGAATTTGCTGCTACTCCAACATCAGGATTTGCCTCTCCAACTTCTAGTGGTCCTGGTTCACCCAGGGTCGAAAGAGTAATTACCCAAAATCTTCCTTCTAGACTTATAGCTATTGAAGAACTTGTTACTCTGGAAGAAAGTATCCCTATCCCTAAAAATCAACCAGCTATAGAACTTAGGGAGCATGAATTGATCTTTTATAGTCCACCTAGGAGCAACACTTGGTATCTTTCATTGACCAATTTTTTGGAAAACCCGGGACTAAGTTTTTCACCACCTCGCATTCCTTTTCACCCAACACCTAGAGGTTATTATCCTCCGTTAAATATGTCAAGGCAGTCGTCCATGTTTTCTCAATCTCCAGAAACCTTTTTATACGGCGGTCCTTCTGTTCCCTCTGGGTATCAGTCACTTACTGGTACTTTTTCGAGAGCATCTCCTCAACCAGTTGAACAAGGGTTATTAATTGGTAATAATGGAACTAAGCTGTTGAGTTTAGAAGATATTCTTATGATCTCAGGTACTATTCCTAATCCACAACCTCAAGGTGGCCAGTTACCGCCTGGGGGGCAGCCTCAAAGTCCTCAATTATCGCTTGGGGGGCAACCTCAAGGTACCCAATTTCCACCTGGGGGGCAACCTCAAGGACAATACATACCTATGGGACAGTACATTCCTCAAGGTCAACCCCACACTTAGTATGTACCTCAAGGTCAACCCCAGTATCAATATCTACCTCAAGGTCAACCCCAGTATTAGTACGTGCCTCAAGGTTATCTACCTCAAGGTCAGTACCCAACCCAAGGTTTCCAACCACCTTCCGGTCAATCATTTGTCCAAGGAGCTGGAAATGTACCTTTGAATTATCATCCCTACCCTCAACCCGGTTATGGTCCTCAATATTCTCAACCTTCTATGGGTCCATACCCCGGAATGAACTTAATGTGGGATCCATATCAATCTCAACAGATCTTGCAACCGAATGTGTAGTTGTCATCTCAATCTGGACGACCCTTGGTTTCTGGTTCACCCCAGCAACCTATCCAGTCTACTATTCAAACTTCTACACCTTCTGTAGTTTCTCAGCCTGGGCCTAGTATGCCTTGTATTCCACCTCAAATGACTGCTGCAACATCTGTTCAATCTACCCCACCTACTTCTGGAGTATCGACAGCTCCAGTTTCTATTATTCCTGTATCAACTCCTCAGACATCTCTACCTCAGTCTGGATCCACAATTCAGACTTCGATTCAAATGCCTGTAGGACACCCTGGTCCAAGTACAGTTGTCACAAGTTAACCTCAATTTACTTATCAACCGTACCAGGGACAGTACCAATTCGGTCCTGCTGTGCAGCAGCCAGTCTATCAGTATCAACCGTACCCTGGGTATACATATCAGCAACCTCAAGAACCCCAGTATGGTCCAGTTAATCCTAGTTTTCTGGGAGGATATAATATCCCAAATGCAATTCCAATTCCTAGTTATCCTGGATATCCTCCTCCTAGGGCTGGTCTCATGACCTAGGGTTTCAGGGACCCTAATCATCAGTTACCGTTCATTGCAACTTTGGACTTGCCTGACTTGTCGCGCCTTATGAACGATCCAATTAACTATATTTCGTTTTGGCCGCCAATGCCGAATAAGTTTCCTAGTGATATTCCTAAGTTTGAAGGCAAATCAAGAGAGGACCCGTCGAACCATGTGATGACTTATCACCTCTAGTGTGCATCTAACTCCATTTCAGATGATTCAATCCATTTAAGGCTTTTCCAGCGCACTCTAATTGGTCTTGCGGCCAAGTGGTACATTGAGTTACTGTGAGCCACTTTTTATAACTTTAGTCAGTTAGCTACTTTGTTTTTAACTCATTTTCAGTTGCCAGTCAGATATGACAATGGCATGGAATTATTAACTTCATTAAAGAAGTCAACGTCCACTTGCATTTCAGATCATATTCATGAATGGAGACGTCAACAGCGTTTAGTGAAGGTTTTTATTCTGGATCAGATCTTAGCTGAATGGTTTGTCAAATCTTTATTACCAAAGATCACTGAGGATGTAGCTAAGGCAGGAGTCCTTACTGAGGAGCAAGTAATTGCTCAATCTCAGTACCTTGACTTAGTTTATACGCAGTCAGGTACGTTACACGAGAAAATCCCTGACCTTCCTAAACAAAATCAAGTAATTGCAGCTCCTTCAGGGTCTCATGCCACTAATGGTATGATTGGTACGGTTAATACCAAGAGTAAGAAGAAGTCTTCCAAGAATTCTTCTCCTATCATAACTTTACCAGATTCCCCAACAGGAGATTCTTTCGTAGAAATTTCTGCCGATATTCATGTTGTAGAGTCATCTATAGCCAAATCAAAATTTGGTGGTAAAAAGAAAGGGAAGAAGAAAAATAAAACAGATAAAAATTCGAAAGAGAAACCAGAAAAAACGGAATCAACTGATGAGAAACACAAACCTCGTTATCCTTGTCTCATTTGTGACGAAGAGAATTTTAAAAGAGACTGCCCTCATCACACTGAGGTTGTGAAAATCGTCAAAGGTTCCCAAACGCCTGCTGTTTTGAAGGATCCTTTTCCTAGTCAAGACAGTAAGATGATAGGTTGTTCCTCAAATGCCTCCAAGGAGCCCATAATGATGATGTCCCATGTTAGGATTGTGACTCGATCGCAAGATTATGGAAGTAAAAGTCCTGTTGATGGTAAGGAAGTAGAATCTTCTCATTCGAACCCATCAACTTCAACTTCTGGTTCCGATCCACTACAGATCGAGAAACCTAACCTAGACTTAGTAATCAAACTGCCCGCCAAGGGTATACTTCGAAAGTCAGCTTTCAATCCACATGCGAGAGTGGCTCAGAACTATAACATTGTTGAAGATTTGGCTATTTCACCTTCGGCAATGTCGGCTTTGGAAGTGCTGCAATCATGTTCAGCACAACGTAAATTGCTATTGTCTGCTATAGGAGCTGTTGACGTTTAGGACTTGAACCTAATAATTTTTGATCTAGAAAATAGTACACTGCGCTTGCCTCATCAAATGGCTTTCCAGATTCCAGTGTTAGTAAAAAACAGACCATGTTATAGGACTGTGATTGATGAGGGAGCCTCAACGTGTATTATGTCAATCCAGTGTTGGAGATCGCTTGGTTCTCCTACGCTTAATCAATCCCCGACGATTTTAAAGGCCTTTGATGGTCATGGGTTCCATCCTTTTGGCATTCTACAGGATTTACCTATAGGGGTTGAAGGCAAAACTATTAATCTAGATGTGGAGGTCGTTGATGCCCCTCTAGATTACAACCTTCTCTTGGGTCGTAGTTGGTCTTACGCTATGATAGTTGTTGTTTCACCGGTATTTCGGCTTATAAAGTTCCCTCATAATGGAAAGATCATAACTATAGACCAATTGACTTACTTTTCATCCGACCCAGCCTCTTCTGAAAGTATTCAGCATGTAGGCAAAACAACTATCCCTTATAAGGATGTTGGAGTAGGACTAGTTAAAGATTTTGGTTTACTAGGAACTTTTCCTTTTCCTTATATCAATGCATTGTCTTCTACTGAAACCATTCATATGATTTCATCAGACACTATTGTTTATGATGATCCTTGGATCGTACCTTCTGAATCTGAGATAGATTCATTTGGTGATGTTATGCCTTTGAGTCCATATGAAATTGCGTATCAGGCCTGCAGTAATTTTCTGACTCTTTTTCAACCGAAATTGACTTAATGAATGTGGTCCATGAAGAATCAATTTCAACATCGAACTCAGATTCAACAACGTTTTCCAAACTTGTTCACACTGATGAGCAAATTCGTGAAATCCTGTGTGTTGATGATTTACCATGGGAAGATCTTCATCATAGATCTTCATTTTTACCTGAGATTGATTGCTTTGAAAATGATTTTTCATCTATTTTTACGACTGAATATGTCAAGGAACCTCAGAATCCAATGAAAAATCCTGATTTTCAGTTAAATTTTGGAAACATTTCTCGAACTATTCCTATTGATATTTTGGTTAAGCTTGGAATTGTTGAAAACATTCATATAGGTGCCTCTTGTACGGAAAATGAAATTCAAACATATAAGGCCCTATTTCAAGAATTCCACGACGTGTTTGCCTGGTCGTATGAGGAAATGCCAAGAATTGACCCAGCAATTATTGCTCATGAAATCAAAACTTACCTGGATGCTAAACCCATCTGGCAATGTTTGTGTCAGATCCACCCACGAAAAGCTGCTACTATTAAAGCAGAAGTTGAAAAATTACTTAAAGCAGGTTTCATTTATCCAATTCCGTTAACGAATTGGGTATCGAATATTGTTCCCGTTAACAAAAAGAAAGGAACAATAAGAATATGTATTGATTATAGGGATATTAATCGAGCCTGTCCAAAAGACAATTACCAAACTCCCTATATCGATCAAATCATTGATGATTGTGCCGGCAGCGAAATATTCTCCTTCATGGATGGTTTTTCCGGATACAATCAAATAAATATCCTACCTGCTGATTAACCAAAAACGACTTTCATTTGTCCATGGGGGACATTTTCTTATTGCAAATTACCTTTTGGGCTCAAGAACGCCGGGGAAACTTTTCAAAGAGCCATGTCTTACGCGTTTCATAACATTAAGCACATTGTGCAACCCTATCTCGATGATTTACCTGCTCATTCATTACATCGAGCTGATCATCTCATCCATTTACGAGCAATCTTTATGAGGTGTAGGCATTATCAAATTAGGTTGAATCCACACAAGTGTGTTTTCTGTATAGAAACGGGTCGGTTACTGGGGTTTGTCGTTTTGAAAGCTGGCATTCACATCGATCCCTTGAAGGTTGAAGCTATTTTCAAATTGCCTCCTCCTTTGAGTCTTTGCCAAATCCAAAGTTTGCAAGGGAAAGCAAAATTTTTACGACGATTCATTCCTAACTACGCCAAGATCACAAAGGGTTTTACCCAATTGTTGAAATAGAATACTCCATTCTTTTGGGATGAGATAGCTGACAAATCTTTTCATGCACTAAAACACGCATTGACCCATGCACCGTTACTGCATCCTCCCAACTACAACCAGGACTACTTCTTATATCTCGTCGCTTCCCATTCCACCATTGGAATGGTGTTAGTTCAGGAAGATGAATTCGGTAGTGAACATGTGATATATTACCTTAGTCAAACTTTAAATCCAACTGAGCTAAAATATTCACATGTGGAGAAATTGGCATTGGCAGCTGTTTAAGCTGTCCAATGTTTTCATCATTACATTTTACAACGCAAAACTACAGTAATTTCCGATTGCAACCCTATGATCTATATTTTGACCAAACAATTGCTAGGGGGCAAGTACTCCAAATGGATTGTGATCCTGCAGGAGTTCGACTTGGAATTTGAAAAGTCTAAGTCGAAGAAATCTTTAGTTTTTGCAGAGTTGATGTGTGACTTCCCGTGTGCTGACACGGAAACTTTGGTGGAGGAGCCCATTGCGGATGAATCCTTGTTTATAATAAGCAATTTAGATCCATGGTATGGGGATATCATTGCTTATCTCCAAACCCAATCCTTTCATCCGGACATTTCAAGATCAGAGCATCGAAAAATACGATTCCAGTCCCAACAATTCAAAATTATTGGAGATACACTTTATCGTCGTGGGGCGGACTCTGTTTTTTGACATTGTTTAACTCATGAGGAAGCTGAAAGGGTTCTAAATGACTGTCACTCTGGAGCATGTGGTGGTCATATGTTTGGGTTTGCCACAGCCCAAAAGATATTGCGCGCTGGCTATTTCTGGCCGTCTTTGTTTAAAGATTGTATTAACGCAGTCCGAAAATGCCACAACTGCCAAATTTTTGATCGAAAGATGTGCACTCCACCTGCTCCTCTCCACCCTATAATTGTCATCGGTCCTTTTGCGAAATGGGGTATCGATTTTATTACATGTAACCCTCACTCGGCTGGGGGGCATGCATATATCATCCTTGCGGTAGATTATTTTACCAAGTGGGCTGAGGCGATGCCTACATTTGAGGTAGACAAAAAAACTGCTGCGATTTTCGTGTTCAACCATATAATTGCTAGGTTTGGTGTTCCACAAGCAATTATCACTGATCATGGGTGTCATTTTCGAAACATTATGATGACTGAACTTACAGACCAACTTGGCTTGCGTCACGATAGTTCAACTCCATATTATCCATAGGCTAATGGTCTGGTTGAAGCCATCAACAAAGTTCTAGTCATCATGATCTGACGAATCATTGGGATTCATAGGTCGAATTGGCATAACATGCTATTTTCAGCGCTTTGGGCGTATCGAATCTTAGTGAAAACGTCAACCAGTTTCACTCCTTTACAACTAGTTTATGGTCTAGAAGCTGTGTTACCCATTGAATGCAAAATCCCGTCATTGCAAATGGCCATCGAATTACTTCTAGCCACTTCTGAAGAGGAAAAACGTTTGTTATACTTGGCTCAGCTAGATGATAATTGACGTGATGTTGCATTAGCGATCAAAACTCATGCCAAATGTATTAAAGCTCAGTATGATCGAAATGTTACCCCTTGAAATTTTTCGGAAGGAGACCTAGTCTTATTGTACGATCAAGCAAATGATAAATTAGGAGCTAGAAAATTCATACCCATGTGGCATGGTCATTATGTTGTTAAGCAAAAGCTAGCAAAAGGGGCCTATGAATTGGTAGACTTTAACGGGGTCTCTTTAGGTAAACCCAGAAATGGTCTTTACTTGAAGAGGTGTTATGCTTAAATCTAGGTGTGGAGATTTCTAGTTAGGTTTACTTTTCTTTCTAGCTGGTATGTTTTAGATTAAAAAGTGTGCTTAGCTTAGAGAGTGTGTTTTGTCATTATTCCTGCTTATCTTGATTTTTCTCTTGATATTGTAGATGTCGACGCCTCTCCAAACATACATTGGTTTTGCTGATGGTGCTTGTCTTAATACACGGAACATTTCTTCCGCAGCTTGGGTTATCTATTCGCCCTCTGATGAGTTGGTATCTATGCATGGGGTAAGCCTCGGTTAAACAACGAACAACATTGCCGAGTATAGTGCAGTGATTGAGTTATTATCTGAATCCATTTCATTTGGGATTCAGAGTTTGATAGTGAGGTTAGATTCTGAACTCATTTTATTACAGCTTAATAGAGTATATGCCATTAGAAATCCAGTGTTATTGAGATTATTTTTGAGATTTCATTTCTTGGAATGTGAATTTGACTATATTGAATATCAGCATATTCCAAGATATTTAAATACATTAGTAGATGCAATTGCTTCTTGAACGTTAAGTAGACATTTGCAATAATCATACAAGTAAATTTAAAAACATTTCATAACATGTTTTACAAGATAAGCCGGTAATAGTGATATAGTATAACATAGAAGTGTGTCAAATATACATCGTCTTCAATCATAGGTTGAAAAACACCTTATGATTGGCAAAAATGATAGTAAAAAAAGAAAAAAATGTCATATGTGTCTATAATAGGCGATCATCCTATCACTGGTGATGATCACGATAAGAAACCATTGTATGGGCCACCTTACAAAGGAACCTCCTGAAAGGTCCTGGGACCCCAATCACATAGCACTGTAGCCTAAGAGGAATGTCATCTATGCTGGTCTCCGGAATGTCTACTATCAAATGCTCTAGATGACTCTCCAATTCGGCCAAGGTCTCTGTGGATTCATCCTGTGGGGTTGGTGTTGCTGCAGCTGGTTTTTTCCTCTCATAGGGCTGGAGAGTGGCTGGTCGTCATGGACCTACATGTGCATTTAAACTTTTACTATCAATTTTGGGACGAGATGAAAACAAAAAAAAAATTAAATTAGAAAATGTTGAAAATGATTTTACCTGAGTCATTCCATTGCTCTCCTGGTGGAAGAGCCATGTCTTGGTCACCACGATAATCTACCCCAGCGTAAGGAAAATCCTGAATAGAAAAAACTTGGTTCTCCAACCAATGAAAATATTGAGGAGTGAATCGAACGACTTCTGTCCCCTCCTCAGGATGACGAGCCATAACTGCAACCCAACGCATCAGTTTGGGCTCTCGGGGAAGTCCAGCTCCAACAGTAAGATGCTGTGGGACCAACATTGGGACCCTCTCCAGACCAAAGCTCATGACTAAAGCACCATATCCAAAGGCCTTCAGTTGTCCATTCTTTTCCCTAGTCAGTTGGCCTTTTATATTAGCCGACACAGTATCGCACCAGTTGAAGATGGTGCCTCGAAAGCAGTCTACTTCCATCCGTATTTGGGATCCAGTGGCTATATGTAGTGTTGCGCTTCTCCAGAGCTTGGTAACAGTAAACACAATCACTTTCAGTTCAGGAAGGGATATGGTTTTGATATCTATCCATTTGTCTCTAGTCTGGTCATTGCAAAATTCTAGCCGGAGGCTATCGACAGACTGGCCACCTGGCCTAGTCCCGAATAGAGTCAAGTGTTCACCTCTCTTAGGGAAACTAGTCAAGAAGTAAATGTCTTCCGGCTCCATTTTGAGCTGGTGACCACCAATAAAGAAGCACTAGTCCTGTATGTTCCACCTGTCTACCAGCCACTGCAAAAAGTCCATATGGGCCCTCATGCCAAGTATGGCCCAGAATTTGTATAAGCCGCATGCCTTCAATGCATCAATCGAGGGTTGATGATTAATCGTGGCGAGATCTACATCCTCATGCTCCCGTTCTCACCAATCAAGCATGATGTATACCCTACATCCAATAAAAAGAAGAATTAGAATATCTAAAAGCAAAATTTTTGGGTGAAATTTGAGAAATTTAGTTTTAAAAACCTTTGCTGCGGGGACCGCACCCTCTCTGTTAGAGACAGTGCATGGGTCGGCACTTTGCCTTCACGACAGGTGCGGACTCCTGACTTTTTTCCTTTCACGAAAAAGTCGGTGTCCGCAGGTTACCTGTGCTATGCCTGCGGACCCGCGCGCGGGTTTCTAACCTAAAAATTCGTTAAAATATGAAATCAAATCCTAAAAACAAATTTGAAACAGATGAAATGAAAGAGTAGGATGATGTAGATTCCCTGGAGGAGACGGTGTTCGATTCCAACGGACAAATTTTCCGCAACCTTCACGGGAAGTTTCTGACGAAAAGCTCTCTCTTCTCACTCTGAAGTCAAACGGTAAAAATGCATTTACAAAAGTCATTTTTATAAGATTTTTTGAATAAATGAGTTTTTAATTTGTTTATTTTTCACTTTAAAGAGGTAACTTTTGCAGCATTTTTATCTATTTTAAACAGGTATGAGTAATGTTTGAGTTTTTTGTGCAGGATAATGGATTTTTCAAGCAAAATTGGTCATTTTCGACGAAAAACATTAGAGTCACCTTTAAGCTTTTTTCTGACTCCTAAAACATGAAAAGATCGCCGAGTTTTTCTTTTTAAACTCGTTAAAATGGAACTAAAAAGACCATCCACATATAGCCCTTTTCTGACCGTAAAAACATGAAAAGATTGTCGGATTTTTGTCGTTTCAAGTTCGATATTGGTTATAAAACGACGTGTCATTGATCGCTTTTTTACTTTTTCGGATCAGAGGCATTAATTGTGAAAAGTACTCCTTGGTCATAATGATCAAGAAGTTCTCTCAAGTATTATTCTATACTTTTTTGGGCTTGGGAGACACAAATTTACGAAAAAGGACAACCATGGAGTTTTCTTAAGTTTTTTCAGACTCTCTAAAATTGAAAAACGCCGAGTTTCTCCTATACTGGACTCGTTAAAATTTAACAGTAAAGGACTTGTTCAATTACAAACAGGAACGGCCCACTCCTTCTTAGGGTTTGAATTTAAACTAAGTTGGACTCATTTGAAGGATGAGCTTATAATCAAGCAAATGTTATCCTCCTCCAGCTTGTCAAAAATAAAGAGGTACTTGCCAGAAATGGTGGGGGAAAAGAGAGAAAAATGAGCCTGTTTGTCCTACTTTGTAACCACTCTTGAACACGACACTTTTATTCACCTGGGTTGGGAAATCCTTTGCCTAATAGTTGATCAAACCATATTGAAAGTCTTCAGCCGGTTTCTGGGTATTAACTTTGGGTCAATTGTCACCAAACCATCTGTTGTATCGTTATGTGTTCAAGAGGTCAATGCAAATAAACCATTCATCTGCAAAATATTTGTCATCCATCTTGACCATCCCTAATTCAGTCCTTGAAACTAAATTTCTTCAAACTTGATCTATGGTTTCGTGTTGTGGGCTTGCCTATGACGGATCGCTTTCTATCGACTTCAGCTCATTATCTAGAAAGATGATCTAGAAATCGTCAGTACCTTGGGATCTACATGCCTCAATGGCAGGTTTCTCGCCTTCGACGATAGGTTGCATCATTGAACTTCGATCAAAGGATTCCGTGACATGTTCGACATCAACACATCTATTCACATTTCATGGATTGTACTGAGTACTTTGAGAGCCATTGACATTACTGGTGGTTTCTCTCACACTTGTTAACAGTTTACATCATTGACTGGTAATCAAGTGGCTTCTACCATGTTCGACTTCGACACATTCATTCACATGGTTAGAATCGTACTATTTCGGGAAGTAGAAATCAAGACCCTGGATCTAGTTTCCACCATCCAGGCTGCAAGGAATTTTGTATTCATTATACAGTGGACTATTCATAAAAAGATGGCTGCATCCATACTCTGTCTACATGTGTCTATAGTTGTGATGTATTACAAGATCATTCCTATATCAGAGCAGTAGTTAGTTTTCTAGTCAGTTTTGATCTGAGTTTGGGAATGCCTACCTCAGCGATGATACGATCTCATATATATATTTTGCATTGAATGTTTTTACAGATTCCAACCGAGCTGTCCACAAGATGATCCTCGAAGTGATAAAGTACTTCACTCTTCTTAGATGATAAATGAAATCCTCATCTACTACAGACTTTGCACTTTAGGGGGCAATCTGTTACACAAAATATTGTCACCATGACTATTTGCAGTCAGTATGGGTCTATCATCATTCATACTGTCCTCCTTAGCAAGTCTCAAACCTCAGCTCTTCATGTCAAGCTTTGAAAATGAGAGAAATACCTTAAAAATCAATAAAGCTCTGGTTCCGCACTTTCTCTCACTATTGCCTGCGGTCCCGCACCCCTTGTTCATGTTACCTGCGGACCTGCCCGCTCTGTCTCTAAAGGAGTGGGTGCAGACCCCTGTGAAAGTAAAAAAGGTGCAAGTTTATTCTTAAAAACTCACTTTGGATTAATTCTAGATGATTCTAGAAGGAATCTTGACGTGGATAGTTCGCTCCTAGGTGGTTCACGCATCCCAAAAGTGAAGGAGCTAATCCCTTGATGAGAGGAGGTTATCCCTTTGAAGGAGGACCTAGTAACTTCCCTCAATTGCACTATAAATTAAGGCATTGGGCTGGTTGCTAGGGAGGTTAGAAGCTGAACATTTTTTACGGTAAATGCTGTTGGAATTGAAACTTCCTAGTTAAGCTTGAGAAGAGAGATCACATACCTTTTGGCTTCATTGGGAAGAGAGTGAAACTTGTCAAAGTAGAGGAGACTTCTTGCTGGACCCTGGGAGGAGCTTGTACAACATCAAGGCATAAGGTTGTAAAGTTCTTCTTTGATTTAAGTTAATACAATCAGATTCATTTTTCTCAACAAATTGTCTTATGTGATTTGTTTCATGAATTCCTTGATCATCATGATAAGTATGCTTTATTATATTGGCTTTTTAGGTGCTATTTAATTTGTGTGCTTGTTTGTTTTTGCAGATTCTCTACAAGGGAGCTCATTTGGATCAATAGAGTGAGGCTTCCACAAACTTGCATTAGACCCAAGGTAGGCCTAAAACACCTGTTTGCCTTTATTGATAAATTGCATATTTATAGAAAGATAGAATTTGTTTGGTTTGCTTGTTGCTAGATATCATTAGATACTAGGGAGGTCGGTCTTGTCCGCAAGAACGACTTATCCGGTCGACACCATTGTTCTACGGATCTCCTTCAAGCAATCAAGCTTCTACCAAAGGACCTGCTCTGATACCAATTGTTGAAAATAATAATGAGAAGGGGGGGTGAATGAGTATTATCAAATCAAACACCTTTTCATTTTCATGCTCAGATATATATATATATATATATATATATATATATATATATATATATATATATATACACGCTACTTCAGTTATGGGAACACACGTATATACGCAATTGTTTTTAAAGCAACTAGCATATATCCAGTAAACTTATGATTTAGTTAATCCATTAATAGTTGATCTTCAATCAGTGCATCAAAGCTTCATTAACCATGAGAACAGTAATGCAGTAAAATAGAACAGATCATCACACACAAGAAGCACACATGAACACCATGATGTAAGGTGGAAACCCAATGTGGGTGAAAACCACCTGCTGGAATTCGTCTCTATCTTATTTTAATAAGAAACTTCTTTTTAAAATATTTATGTACTGGTGTAGTCTTATACTAGTACGTAGGCTTCTACCTACAGAAGGCTACTACCTTCTCTCGTTCTCCAGCTTCTCTTAGAAGGGAGCTACAACCCCCTTAGCTCTTGTACTAGATGATGTACTAGTACGTAGGTGCTGACCTAGAGAAGGCTACAACCTTCTCTTTCTTCCAGGGACCTCGTTTCATAAATTTTTAGACTCAATACTCTTGAAGCACAACACCATAATCTAAAGGACACGTTTCATCTAAATTTCATACTGGACCCATCAATATCGTTGAAACACAAAAACAATCACCACTTGCATCATCATTCTCTGAATCAATGAATCGTGTCAACAAAAATGCAGTCACCAGAACACAAAGTAGAACATAAAACTCTGCAAAAATTTCCAAATCCAACTGTATCATCAAGATCATGCATTAGATTGCATACGCTACTTGGAGGAGCCAAACCACCGTGTATACACAACTTCACCAAAGCGAACCAGCTTATATGTCATTAATTACTTACTTATAACTTCGCTGCACTTCCTGACTTTAGACATACCCAGATCATTACATATACAAGGATAATATGTGTGTTAGCAACCAGATCTAGTCCATCAGATCACATAAAGATAAGTCATTATGATCCTGATCCATTACCAAACTGAATATGCAGAATAATGACACCAGTAAACAGTCATCAGAACTCATCAACAACCAGAACCACTTGTAACTTCAAATATCATAGCTCATATGGTATATGCTACTTAGATGTATCTAACCTGCCTATGTACGTGCTTTTATCATAGTCGACTAGCATATGCATCTGTAAATATTCATTCATGATTTGCAGCTATTCCAAGCTTGAGTTATACCCAGATCATAATATTTACAGAACGTTACATGTGTTAGTATATAGTTTTAGAATAAACATGATCAAACCATATAGAGATGATTCATTCCAAGCCATTAGATCCCGATCTATCCTTAGATATTGTTCTCCATCAACTATTGAGATTCCTCCTTAGCTCAGATCAAGCAAGGCATCTTGAACCCATAACCTACATACTGGATCTCATACTTCATCAGATATTCAAGAATTACTTGGTGCCCTTGCCTAATGATCTTCTCCTCCTTTTATAGTCTTAGGCCTTACTCAATACCATGGTCCAAAACCACTTAGAACGAATACCTTGGACCAAATACCTGGGATCAACACGTTGGACAAGATACCTTGGACCAATACCATGGATCACAATACCATGGTCCAAATACCATGGACCAAAACCAAATGCATGTGCCTTTCCTTGCATGACAGTGCATGTATATGAATATGCACCTTTTGGTCGGCTGACCAGCGTGTATACGCGGCTTTATCAAGGGTAACATGTGTATATCTCTTTTTCTTCATTCTGTGAGCCTGAGTTGTGATTTGTCATTTTAGTAAGTTGCCATCAAGGACAACACCTGTATCATAATGCCAATAATCTCCCCATTTGGACTTGATAGCAAAATTATCTTGCCATACTAAGAACTTTCATATTAATGAGTTGTCATTGTTCATTACAACTAAACTGATTCCTTTGAGCTGCCCTGCATCCCATGTATTTTGTCACATCTGATGTCTCTTCTGTAGATTCATCTAGTTATATATAAGTGAGTTGTTCTGCTACAAGTGGATTGCCATCAAGTATGACACATGCATCATAATGCCAACAATGTCCCCCTTTGGACTTGATGGCAAAAACCATACCAAGTCACTCTCCCCCTTTGACATCAAGGGCAAAGGGTGAACCAAGATATTCTCTTCCTTGATATACATTCTGCTATCCATACTCCCCTTGAGTACCTGTTGAAATCTCTTCTCTGCTGAGCTGTCCATGCTCCTCCTGACTGTAGGCAAGATCTGCGGAAATATGTTCCACAAGAACGAACATGACTCTATACATCATAAGTGACCTTCCTATCACCAAAGACTCATACATACATCCATCTCCTAACCAATTGGGGATATACCAATATTGACTCATCCACCCAACCAAGTGAGGATATAACAAAAGTTTACACATGATAAAACAAGAACATTACATCATCCATCCCAAGCATAGTGAGAAAACCAAAATAGGTTGTTCCATGACCCTGATAAGAAAAGAAATACATGACATAGAGACAAAATATCTAAAACAAAGCCATGATAGTCATCAGCAACCATCATACTGTTGTGATGTATAACAACCCCCCATTTCATAAAATTTTTCTTTAAAAATCATAATATGAAATGGGTCCCTTTTAAACTTAGATGTGTGAATAAATTGGTATTAACTCATCATTAGAAAAACCCTCATCAAAAGGTCCAATGGAAATAATATATTATAAACCTTTTGAACAATAATACAATACGCCTTTTAAATAATTATAAAGCTCTTTATTATTACGATAAAGCAATCGCAAGATCGCATATCGTAATAATAAGAAAAACATATATAAAAGACCCATTGACTCACTCTGATCCAAAAAAAGGAAATCTCTATCGGATATCGGGGAAAGGCAGAAACACATAGTATAGAGAAAATGCCTCCCCCATTTCCCTGATGCGATAAAGGGTATCACCATCGGCAATCGACCATAACAACCCAATATAAGAATTGTGACACTTTCAAATCCTCCAATGTGATGAAGCGTATCACCATCGGTGATCGACGATTTTGCAATGACATAAGTAGCATGACCTGAACCCATCCCTAATTGCGATGCATTAAATCAAGGCACATGTTTCGAAACATATTTAAAAGGCTTGCATGCATTGTATCACCTTTTGGTGATCGAAGGATATTTTGGACTATTATTAAAACCTTCCCTTTCACGTTACCAAACATCAATTACGATTTAATTCTGATTATCGGCCCAAAATCTAAGCCACGCTTGAATGGATCATTCATCATATAAACGTTATGATGGGTATTTAAAAAACTCCTTTACCATGATTGACAGGTTAAACTACTAATTAATGAAGTAGTTATGCCGAGATTTTTCCTTAGATTGTATCTACGACAGTTTCACTATAAGCCTTTCTTATTCGCTAAATGATATAATTCTTTCATATTGGCTCATACTACCTATTCTTTGTATCACGCTGGTTTCATTCATTGTGCAAAATTCTACCGAAATAACAAGTTTTAAGCAAATGGGAAAGACATCCAGGAGATCCACGGCAGCAGCGGCCCCTACAGCAATAGTGCAGTCAACCAGTGATCCAGGACCAAGTAAAAAAGGTTTAATTTTAGACAGTACATGTCTCGGCCTTGGAAATACAAGTTGGCAAAGTATCTACAATTTAATTGAAGAAGAGGAGCCCGAGGAAGTGTTAGAAGAAGCTACTGCAGACTCAACTAATAAATCAGAAGCTTCCAGGGAAGATTTAGCTGACTCATATTTACATAGGATAGCAGCAGGGGAGAAAATTCTTCCATACATCGATGTAGTCAGATGGGTGGTTGAAGAAATTCTAGTTTCAAATAGAATGTTTTGCACAGTTGACGGAAGAATTTTTGGTTCATTTCAGCCTGATGACTTAAGGAAGATGTATCACTTGCCAAAACCTGAAAAGAAATACAACAAAGCCTTTCTGGAGAAATTCGCAGTAGAGAACGAAACTGAGTCAGTCCCAATCAAGCAATGGAGACTGAATCCCACAAAGCACAAACATGAATCATCGGGTTAGTACACCATGGATTCATTGTGATCTCCTTACTTTTATGCTGGGGTAATGATGTGTAGGATGTGGGGAATGCATGATTCAACAAAATTTACTATTGAAATGGTTCCTTTAATGGAAGCAGCAGTTAATAGTTATGTGATGGATTGGGCAAACATATTGTCCAATAAATTAGCCACTGCAATTCTTGACTTCAAAGCAAATGCATGTAAAACCACCAAAACCATTCCCCCTTTTTATTATAGTGCTTATATTATGGATACTCTTTGCTTTAATTCTGAATACCCAGTACTTGGGTGGATATGGACTGCACAAGACCCCAAGCCAATCCACATTTATCATCAGATGTTATGGAAGGCACACTATAAAGACCACTTGTACCAAATCTATAATGGTTTCATGTTAGCTATCTATTATTCCATTTTTGATAAGCCTGCCCAAAGGATTTCCGAGGAGGCAACGATTGACTTGACTGCTATAGGGAATTGGTTTAGGGAAGAAAAGTTCACACATATAAGGGTTTATGGTAGCCTCGCAAGACCCCATGTCCTTCCTTTGTATATACCTGATAAACTGTTGGCTCGAGAGTTGGCCTACCAAATAACCACAGCAAAAACATCCAAAACTCTTAGGAATTCTGAAAAACAATCATGGCCTACTTTTCCTTTGAGGTGCGTTGTTTACACTCTACATGATTACAAACATGCGGAGAAGGAGACAGAAAAAATAAACATGCTCAATCTGGCAACCATCCCTAACAAGCAATACGACCCAAGGAAAGTTGCTTATAATGTGCTTGAACAAGCCAAACTTACAAAGTTTGACCACGAAAAAGATTAATTTGATGACCTGTTTTATTCATCAGAATCATTATTTTAGGTACAAACATTGGCTAAAATGAAATATAAAGAGGAAGGACTAGTAGAATTCAATAGGCTCAGAGAATAGAGGTTGCAAACTCTGCCTCTGGACTTATTAACTACTACCCCAACAACTCAGTCAAGCGAGCCTGAAAAATGAATTATTAACAAACCTCCTGCTACAGAGAAATTTTTCCGAAAAGGGAAAAGAGCCAGAATAGGAGACAGAGTAGGAGAAAGAGAAGAAATAGGGCAGTGAATATATTGATATAGATACTCAAATTGATCCCATTCTCCTCAAAGAGTGGAAACAATTTGAATCTATTATAAGCAATCCTAAGACTTCACAAGGGTTCGACACACCTCAAGTAACAGTCGGTCAAGAAAAAACAACTATGGTTCCAATTGAAGGGACCAGTGGCATATCCATCAACAAAGATGCAGAAATAATTCCTAAAGATCCATCTGATCAGAATGTTTTGCAGATAGAAGACATACCACCATTATATGTCATTTACAGTCCCAAACACAGGGCTGTGGTGAAAAGACAAAGAAAAAGGAGGAGACTTGATCAATCTTCCCTTTTACCAGAACAAACATAGATGACTAATGTGGTGTTGAAAGAAGAATTTAACCCTTCCGATGACCTTACAAAACTTTCTTAGTATGCCGGATCTTATTTGGCAGCCACGATGGATAAAGCCTCAGGAGTAAGCAATCTACTTAAGGAAAGAGAACAAACAATTGTTTGATTGCAGTCATAGGTGTTCGAAACACAACAAAAAATAGAACAGTTAGAACAACAACTATTGACACTGCAGCAGATAAATAATCAATGAAATGAGCAATTTCTCAAGGAGAAGCAGAGGATAGACTTAAGCGCAGTACATAAACAAAAGGAATTATCCGAAGCATTGGCTAGGTTGAAGACAATGAACGAACAAATGAGTAAGACTAAAGATGAGCAAATCGCTCAACTGTCACACCAAGTAGAAAGGTTCAAGAGTCTTCCTCAACCAACAGAGTTTAGGTCCAAAGCTCTCCAAATCAATAAAGCATTGGTTACACAACTAAAAGTGTTATGTCATAACATTTCTCTGGCTGAGCCCCTTTGTGAGATTACTGTATCAATATTTGACAAATCAGTCAATGCCAGACAGGATTTAGAACAGGCCGATGAGACTTTAACCAACTTTCTTGCTTGGCAAGACACCAGTGAAGGGAAAGCCGCAAATCTGCCTAAAATTCTAGAGTCACACAAAGAAATCCTGTTTCTAGAATGGTAGTCACAACTGATGAAAGCAGAGAGAGAAACCTCAAGATGCAGATTATCAACCAGTAATTTAATTGAGTTAATCAACGACACTCTTTATCTATCTAACATGATTTCACAGTGCTCTCCAGGTAAATTGACGTCAGCCAAAGCATTGGAACAAACATGCAATCAAGAATTGGAGAAGAATGGAAGATTAATCGCCGACATCCAAAGTTTAACTTGGGATACCTTTTGGATTTTCTTAATTAAACCATACAATCAGAGGGTTGCAATCAAATGTTTAACCGATGCCATCAGTTTCATGATTCCCGAAATCCATGATGCCACATACTCAGCTCAACTACATTATCATCTGATTCACCCTCCAGAATTGCAACTGATGCTTGTTATCTGCCAACTCAAGCGAAAGGGAGATCATCCGAAACAATGAATCATGCTGCCGACTGCAAACCAGCCGATTTTGAGGAGATACTCATAATTTAGTTGTACCAATTAATAGCATTTTTATTTTGTAATTAGTTAGCCTAATTAGTATTTATAGGCCCTTTCATGCATTTAGAAAGGGTCCTCAGTTTTTATATGAACTCAAATCAGTAAGTCACACTATTGTGCTTCTGATATATTTTTATAAACATTGGGCCAGTATTCTGAATTTTAATGAAGAAAACTTTGATGAGATGTGAACTATTTCCTTGTTATGGAAGTGTTTCTAAGTGAGAACAAGGAATTTGAATGCGATTGATATCGGGAGTGATCCAAATAACATATGGTACTATTATCTATGCCCTTGCCTCATTCTCGCATGTGAATAAGCATTTATTTAATCTTGCTATCATTGGATATATGTATGTGTTTTAACAAAAATCCTTATACTTATCACTATTGAATGTCTAAGGAGTGTTATTATTTCAGTAATATTTATGTCTATGATATATATGAAGAATAGTGTAATAATGTTTTCTTGATTACTTTGTTCAACTACTTGAACAAAGTAATTATCATATGAAGAAATGTCTTTGTTTACCAATAGAGTCATCTATATGCCTGTTTGTGTATAAAGATCATCAAAATTTACACTAAAGAAAAAATTTCCCGGGATAGGATAGTTGTTCATAATTTTACTTTTAGATTAAGTCATTCATCCATTATCATCAGATATTAGAGAATCAAACATTTATCGATCCTATTTACCAATCACTGGGAAACTGGTCCCATTATTTCTAGTCGAAGCCACCATACCAAAAAGAAAAGGAGTTGCCTTTAAGGTCCGTACCGGGTGGCTTTCCCCGATGTTGTTGCAGCGATTTTCAAGGCATCAACACTTTTGGTGCTAGAAGGAGGGCATGGAATGTGAATGGCGAGCAAATCCAAACCTATAACCCATTCTGAGAGTAAATCTCCCTCCACCTCACCTCAGACCTCGCATTTGCATACTGGAACACCAGTATTCAAATGAGGAGAAGAGGAGTCAACCAAAACTGCTCAAACCCATCATACTTCAGAATGATTAAGTCCCGAGTACCCTAAAGTACAGTCTCTTATCCAAAAACTTCAAGGCTTTTCAATATCAGCATAGAAATCTGAGGTATCTCAAGGCAGTGAGACTTCGCAATTCAATCTACCTCACCCTCTCACCAGACTTCAAAGTAGAAAGCTCGGTATTGAACCTACTGAGTTGCTTTTACCCAAAAGAAAAAGGGAAAAAAAGAACACTGAAGGATCTGACAGTGAGACTTTCTCATCATCATCCTCCATCTCATCTTCTCCAATGTGAATTCAACCATCCACTCCTCCATTACACATTATTGTTCAACAGGGATCAGGAACTTCAACATCTTAACCTCAGACCTCAATATCAACTCCTTCCCAAACATCTAGAATTTCATCGACAATATCATCTGCTATTAGTTTTACAATGGCTCAGAATCCATGGAGTAGTCCTGGTGCGGTCAATATGCTTGCACCACTACACCAATTGTGAGATTCTCCTGAAAAATGGTTGCCGAAATTTAATCCAGATATAGGGACACCAGTCGAGGAGCATATTAACAATTTCATGTTATCAGTTAATTTGAAAGGAGTAACAGAGGAAGATGTTGTCGTTAGGATTTTCCCTTATACCTTACAAGGATCAGCTAGGTCCTGGTATTTTTCCCTGCCCTCTGGATCCATTACTAGTTGGAACATTTTCCAAGAACAGTTTCTGACTAAGTATGGCGATGATAGATCTTTAGCAACATTAATTAATGATCTCTCAAATCTTAGGATAGAATCTAAAGAACCTATTAAGGAATTCAACTCACGAGTCAATAAACTCTTGAATAAGATTCCAACCGCCTCTAAACCAAGTGAGCAAATTAGAAGCGAATGGTATATAACAACCCTACCTTCAAATATAGCTATTTTTGTAGATAGAGCTGCAAAACCAACCTTAGCTGAGAACATGAAAGAGGCGCTTTCTGTAGAGAAACGCATTATTGCTTTAGAAAAGAAAGCTGCTTTTGAAGATAGAAAATCCAAAAATTTTCTTTTAAGGATGATTCAAAGAAGAAAACCTCTAAAGATCCATATGATATGGAGGGTCTACAGAAAGTCCTTAAGACTATGTCAAATGAAATGGTTGAAATCAAAAAGCAAGTAGCTGAAAATTCAACAAAAAGGCCATTTAGAAATTTTAAGAAACCTGAATCAAAACCACCAAATGGCATATCTAATGGAGACTCAGATCCTGAAGAGGAAGAAGAAGATGAAACAGTCTTTCCATCTGAGGAACCAGAAGAAGAGGATACTATTGAATGCCATGGGATGTGGGATTTTATTTTAGCCAACTCCGATATGGAAAATGAACAAGAAGATTTTCCTATGCCTACCAGAATTAAGGGTACTTCTGAACCTGTTCAGGCAACTTCAAAGAAAAGGAATGCAAGTACCACTACTACCAAAGAAAAGGTTTCCACAAAGAAAGCTGCAGCAATACCATCCCAAAATCAGCCGTCAGCCATCATCTTCAAGTTCACCTTCAACATCTAAGACATTAGTAGTTACTGATTCTATGGACTACAATATTATCAAAGACATGAAGAAGACTAAGGCAAATATTACTATGTTTAAACTAAGCAAACTCGAACATCAACAAAAATTACTTCTTAAGGAGCTAAATGCGGTACCTTCTTCACCTCTCCCTAATGTTGTATTGTCCAAAGCTGTTAATGATCCAGGTCAACCACTTCCTGGTAGGGTAGAAGCTACTAATGTAGTTTTAATTGGGGATAGATCAAATTCTCATACTCCTCCTTTCCTCTTGACCCATGAGATCTATAATAGAAATATACACAATTGTTTGATTGACTCAGGGGCTTCCTCTAATATAATGCCAGCTTCAGTTTGTTCCAAACTGAACATTGAACCCCAAAATTCTGCAATTCATATTGTACATTTGGATAGAACTAAGGTCCAGGTTTTAGGGGAAATCAACTCAGTTACTATCAGGTTATCAGCTGATCCAAGAGTGGTTCAGAGAATTGATATTTTAATCACTGATATACCTGAATTCTATGGGTTGATTTTAAGTAGAGATTGGTCTGAAAAACTCCATGGTTATATTTCCACTGATTGGTCCCATATGTGGTTACCTTATAAAGGAAAGCCAAATCAGATCAAAATCGATCGGGAGAAACACATGACCCATACTGTTACTGAATTCGAACAGGAAAATCAGCCAATAGCATTCAATAAAAATATTTTTGGGAATTACTCATCTGAATCATTCTTTGGCAATTTCACTACCCAATCATCTCCTTTCGTAGTTAATAACTTCACATCTCAAATCAAAAACTTCTCACAAACAGATAGATCAAGATGTGTTAATATCGCTAAGGAAACTGTAAATAAAATTGTTGATAATTCTTTATTTTGGTCACTATACTTTGATGGGTCTAAATCTAGTGAAGGTGCAGGAGTAGGATGCATTTTAGTTAGTCTTGAGGGAGAAAAAACTATGTTATCCTGCAGATTGGAATTTGAATGTACAAACAATACAGCTGAGTATGAGGCCTTAGTTCAAGGACTTTACAAAGCAATTGGTCTCAAAGTTCAATATCTGAAGGTGTTTGGTGATTCAGTAATTGTTATCAAACAAGCTAGAAATTCAATTCATTGCCTTTCTGGTCATCTCAAACACTATCAGTCTTTGGTACAGGAACTCATATCTCAATTTTTAGCATTCAACATTTCTCCCATCCCTAGATCCCAGAATGTAGCAGTCGACTTGCTAGCTAACATTGCCTCCAAACTCCTACCATCCGAAGATTACAGCCCAGACATATTTTCAGTAGAATTAATTTTCAGACCATCAATTCCCGATAATGTCACCAATTGGCGAGTGTTCAATCATGATGAGGACATTTTAAATTTCTTGACTTCAGATAAGTCCTATGATGATCAAATCATTGATGAAACTGATCATGACCTTCAAATGAATAAAAAACAAGAAGAAAACTCAATACCTAAACCAGTGGTCAAACTTGAAGATCTTTATGATATCAAAGGCAGGTTTAAATAGGTGACCAATTCAAAACTCCAGAGTTCTACTTTAAGATTTGAATTGATAAACCTAAGTACTGAGGAAAAACCTCAAAACATCAATTTGGCATTAGGAATTTCTTTAGAAGAAAGAACAACATTCATTAGATTTTTTATGGAAAAACAAAAATGTCTTCACTTGGAAATATGATGATTTAAAAGCATACGATGCATCAATCATTCAGCATACTATTCCAATGCTTTCTGAACAAAAACCAGTGCAACAGAAGTTAAGGAAAATTCAGCCTAATATAGAGAGTCAAATAAATGCTGAGCTAAACAAACTCTTAAAGGCTAAGATAATTTTTACTGTCAGACATACAAACTGGGTGTCCAATATGGTGCCAGTAAGAAAGAAAAATGTTGACTTCAGGATTTTCATCGATTTCAGAAATCTTAATAAGGCAAGCTAAAAGGATAACTTCCCTTTACCTACCATGGAACAGACACTCCATTCAGTCGCTGGTTCTGAGTTAATTTCCTTTTTAGATAGTTTTTCAGGATATAACCACATTTTGGTCCATCCCGATGACATGCTTAAAACTACCTTCAGAACCAAGTGGGGAACTTATGCTTACCAAAAAATGCCTTTTGCACTTATCAATGCAGGAGCTACATTCCAGAGAGCAATGGATGTAGCATTCAAAGGATTGATCAATAAATCAATAGTTGTCTATTTAGATGATCTTACTGTATTTTCCAAGAAAAGGTCTAATCATTTACATGATTTAAAACAAATCTTTGAACACTGCAGAAGGTATGGTATCTCGCTTAACCCAAAGAAGTCCTTTTTTCCCCTTAATCAAGGAAATATTTTGGGCTTCATTGTTTCAAAGGATGGTATCTATATTGATCTAGATAGAATTAAAGAGATTTCTGATATTCCATTCCCTCATAATAAAAAATCCATGTAGTCATTTTTGGGTCAAATTAACTTTGTCAAAAGATTTATTCCAGATTTTTCCCAGATTATTTTACCATTGCAAATGATGATTAAGAAAAATTCGGTGTCTAAATGGGGACCTGCAGAAAAAGAGGCATTTGATTCTATCAAACAATCAATCATTAATGCCCTTGCTTTAAGCACTCCCAATTTTTCAAGTCATTTCATACTATATACCCTTGCATCTGCTTCGTCTTATGCAGCAGTGCTAACTCAAATTAATGATCAAAACTTGGAAGCACCAATCTCATTTTACAGCTCAAATCTTCAAGGCACTGAATTAAATTATTCGGAATTTGAAAAACAAGCCTTTGCTGTGTACAAAGCCATTAAACACTACAGGCCCTTTCTCTTAAAAGCTCACACAAAAGTTATAGCTCCTTTTTCAGCAGTAAGACAATTACTAGTTCAAACGGAATTAGGAGAAAAGAGAGAAAATTGGGTCACAACATTACAGGAATATGACTTAGAAATGAAACCAACAAAGATTGTCAAAGGCCAAGGTTTTTGTAGGTTGTTAGCAGGAGAATCCAATATTCAAGAACCTGAAGGTACAGAAGATACTGAAGAAATTAATGAGATAAGTATCACAGATCGTAAATCACAATATGCAGATCTGATTTTTTATATAAAAAATGGGTACGCTACTTCTAATCTTTCCTATAAAAACAAACGTTCCATCAGATTGATGGAGAAAAACTTCATAATTGTAGATGATGTATTGTTTAGGTGAAATTATGATTCAATTTTATTAAGATGTTTAGAAAAACCTGAAGCACAAAAAGTTTTGCAGAAACTACATGACGGACCAGTAGGAGGACATTTTGGAGCTAATACAACAACTCACAAAATCATTCATGCTGGACATTATTGGCCCACCTTGTTTAGAGATACTCATGAATATGTAAGGAAATTCCAAAATTGTTAAACATCCAGTGGAAGACAAAGAAATCCAGCTTTCCCTTTGCTACCTGTAAATATTGAACAACATTTTGAGCAATGGGGATTGGACATCATTGGAGAAATCACTCCACATTCATCCAAACAGCATAAGTATATCCTTACTGCCACTGATTACTTTACTAAGTGGGTTGAAGCAATTCCTTTGAAGACAACGAATTCTGAGGAAATCATGGAATTCATAGATCAATTCATTATTACCAGGTTTGGTGTCCCAAACACTCTTGTTTTTTATAATGCATCTTATTTCTCTGGAAATTCTATATTTGAATTTGCTATCAAAAGGGGATTTAAATTGAAGCATCCTACAAATTACTACCCTTAGGGTAATGGTTTGTCAGAATCCACCAATAAAAATCTTATTAAAATTATTAAGAGAAGTATTGAGCAGAATCATAAAAACTAGCATAAATCTTTGATATTTGCACTATGGGCTGATAGAATAACAGAAAAGGCCTCCATAGGCACTTCACCATTTAATATAGTATATGGAAAGGAAGTTGTCATACCAGCAAATTTAATACTTCCATACCTAGCTTTAGTGCAGTTTATTGAAGAAAGTGCCTCATCTTCTATTCAACTAAGACATGATCAAATTTTGAAACTAGAAGAAGAAAGGGAAAATGCCAGGATTATACATGTAAAATATCACCAAATTATCAAGTGATCTTTTGATACAACTTCAACCAGTTCAAAACAGTTACAAGTTGGTGATCTAGTTTTGAAATGGGATAAAGCCCATGAAGATAAAGGAAAACACACTAAGTTCCAGAAAATGTGGCTTGGACCATTTCAAATCAATGAGAAGATAGGCCCTTCTACTTTCATATTGCAAGATCTATCAGGAAAGAGAGATTCTCTTCCTGTTAATGGCCTTATCTTGAAAAAATTCTTCAATTGAGGAGGTAACCCCTTTTCCCTTTGTAAATATTCAATTTTCAGCAAAATTTGTGTACATAACTTATTTTTTAGGATTTTGGAAAATAATGTTGTAAGAAGCTTTCCATTGGTCTTTGCTATATTCAAATTTTTTCTCAAAAGAAATAGTTTTGATATTTAATTTTAAGAAATGGAAGCCTTAAACTAAAGGAAAATTTCTATGAAATTAGGTGTATTTATATTCTGAAAAACCTCATTTTATTTTTGTGAAATCTTCTCAAAGATTTAGAAGTATTGTAAATCATTTTAATGTTTTTAAGCAGCCTGAAAACGGTTATAATACAAAATAGAAACTGATTCAATCTTAGCATCTTCAATTCTTACCCTGTCATCCATATTCGCTTAAGGAGAAAATTGTTCATCCCATTCATCAAAGTTTATAATTACTAAGAGTGTAATTCTAAAATATGTATGATATAAAAGATAAGAGGTCTTATTACAAGCCTGCTTACCATGATCATTAGGGGAATAGTTCAACTGACATTACCAATAATGCATATCAAAATAGGGTAATGGCTTATAATTATAAGACAAGGGGTCTCATCACGAGCTAGCTTGTTCAGTTAAATTACAACCAGTGAATGGCATTGTCAAACAGCTGCCCACCAAACTAGGACAATGGATTTTTATCTTACAAAATAAGGAAAAAGGAAAAAAGTGATACAAAATATGGAGACATATTTATGGATTCATTCTTTTAATTATACTTTGAAATGGATGGGATAATGAATGATCAAATGGTCAAAAGGTATCCTTGTCAAGACTATAAACATTTGCTGGCAGCAGAGCCTCTACCTATGACAGAGGAGTCATTATAAAGCTAAGTTGGAAAATTTTTTGTTTTATCATTATCAACCAATTAAGGCTAATTTAAAACATAGAATTTATTTAATTTTAACAAGAGAAGAAAATAACAGAAATAGTTATCATTATATTCAGAATTTATGATTGCCTAGTTATATTAGAATTTTTTGCTAGTCAAGATTTCTAGATCAAGAAAGTTTAAGTATTTTAACATTTCTCATAGATAATTGTTTCTCCCAGTGAATCACCAATTGTTGTGTTGTACAACAACCCCCCATTTCATAAAATTTTTCTTTAAAAATAATAATATGAAATGGGTCCCTTTTAAACTTAGATGTGTGAATAAATTGGTATTAACTCATCATTAGAAAAATCCTCATCAAAAGGTCCAATGGAAATGATATATTATAAACCTTTTGAACAATAATACAATAGGTCTTTTAAATAATTATAAAGCTCTTTATTATTACGATAAAGCGATCACAAGATCGCATATCGTAATAATAAGAAAAACATATATAAAAGACCCATTGACTCACTCTGATCCGAAAAAAGGAAATCACTATCGGATATCGGGGAAAGGCAAAAACACATAGTATAGAGAAAACGCCTCCCCCATTTCCCCGATGCGATAAAAGGTATCGCCATCGGCAATCGGCCGTAACAACCCAATATATGAATTGTGACACTTTCAAATCCTCCGATGCGATGAAGCGTATCGCCATCAGTGATTGGTGATTTTGCAATAACATAAGTAGCATGACCCGAACCCATCCCCGATTGCGATGCATTAAATCAAGGCGCGTGTTTCGAAACATATTTAAAAGGCTTGCATGCATTGTATCACCTTTTGGTGATCGAAGGATATTTTGGACTATTATTAAAACCTTCCCCTTCACGTTACCAATCATCAATTACGATTTAATTCTAATTATCCACCCAAAATCTAGGCCACGCTTGAATGGATCATTCATCATATAAACGTTAATATGGGTATTTAAAAAACTCCCTTACCATGATTGACAGGTTAAACAACCAATTAATGAAGTAGTTATGCCAAGATTTTCCCTTAGGTTGTATCTGCGACAGTTTCACTATAAGCCTTTATTATTCGCTAAATGATATAATTCTTTCATATTGGCTCATACTAGCTATTCCTTGTATCACGCTGGTTTCATTCCTTGTGAAGAATTCTGCTGAAATAACAAGTGTTAAACAAATGGGAAAGAAATCCAGGAAATCCATGGCAACAATGGCCCCTACGGCAACAGTGCAGCCAACCAGTGATCCAGGACCAAGTAAAAAAGGTTTAATTTCAGACACTACATGTCTCGGCCTTGAAAATACAAGTTGGCAAAGTATCTACAATTTAATTAAAGTAGAGGAGCCTGAGGAAGTGTTGGAAGAAGTTATTGTAGACTCAACTAATAAATCAGAAGCTCCCCTGAAATATTTAGCTAACTCATATTTACACAGGATAGCAGCACGGGAGAAAATTCTTCCACACACTGATGTAGTTAGATGGGTGGTTGAAGAAATTCCAGTTTCAAATAGAACGTTTTGCACAGTTGACGGAAGAATTTTTGGTTCATTTCAGCCTGATGACTTAAGGAAGGTGTATCACTTGCGAGAACCTAAAAAGAAATACAACAAAGCCTTTCTGGAGAAATTCGCAGCAAAGAACGAAACTGAGTCAGCCCCAATCAAGCAATGGAGACTGAATCTTGCAAAGCACAAACATGAATCATCGAGTAAGTACTCCGTAGATTCATTGTCATCTCCTTACTGTTATGTTGGGGCAATGATGTGTAGGATGTGGGGAATGCATGATTCAGCAAAGTTTACTATTGAAATAGTTCCTTTAATGGAAGCGGCGGTTAATAGTTATGTGATGGATTGGGCAAACATATTGTCTGATAAATTAGACACTGCAATTCTTGACTTCAGAACAAATGCACGTAAAACCACCAGAACCATTCCCCATTTTTATTATAGTGTATATATTATGGATACTCTTTGCTTTAATTCCGAATACCCGGTACTCGGATGGAGATAGACTGCAGAAGACCCCAAGCCAATCCACATTTATCGGCAGATGTTATGGAAGGCAAACTATAAATACCACTTGTACCAAATTTGTAATGGTTTCATGTTACCTATCTATTATGCCATTTTTGATAAGCCTTCCCCAATGATTTTTGAGGAGGCAGCGATTGACTTGACTGCTATAGGGAATTGGTTTGGGGAAGAAAATTTCACATATATAAGAGTTTATGATAGCTTCGCAAGACCCCATGTCCTTCCTTTGTATATACCTGATAAGCTATTGGCTCGAGAGTTGGCCTACCAAATAACCATAGTAAGAACATCCAAAACTCTTAGGAATTCTAAAAAACAGTCATGGCCTACATTTCCTTTGAGGTGCGCTGTTTACACTCTACATGATTGCAAACATGCGGAGAAGAAGACAGAAAAAATAAACATGCTCAATCTGGCAACCATCCCTAACAAGCAATACAACCCAAGGGAAGTTGCCTATAACGTGCTTGAACAAGCCAAACATACAAAGTTTGACCACGAAAATGATCAATTTGACGACCTGTTTTCTTCATCAGAATCATTATTTCAGGTAAATACATTCGCTAAAATGAAATATAAAGATGAAGGACTGGTAGAATTCAATAGGCTCAGAGAACAGAGGTTGCAAACTCTGCCTCTAGACTTATTGGCTACTACCCCAACAACTCAGTCAAGCGAGCCTGAACAGCGAATTATTGATAAACCTCCTGCTACAGAGAAATTTCCCGAAAAGGGAAAAGAGCTAGAACAGGAGATAGAGCAGGAGAAAGAGAAGAAACATGGCAGTGAACATATTGATATAGATACTTAGATTGATCACAAACTCCTCAAAGAGTGGCAAAAATTTGACTCTATTATAAGCAATCCTAAGACTTCACAATGGTTGGGCACACCTCAAGTAGCAGTCGGTCAAGAAACAACAACAACTATGGTTCCAATTGAAGGAACCAGTGGCCTATCCATCAGCAAAGATGCAGAAATAATTCCTGAAGATCCATCCCATTAGATTGTTTTGCAGATAGAAGACATACCACCATTATATGTCTTTTATAGTCCCAAACACAGGGCTGTGGTGAAAAGACAAAGAAAAAGGAGGAGACTTGATCAATCTTCCCTTTTACCAGAACAAACAGAGATGGCTAATGTGGTGTGGAAAGAAGAATTTAACCCTTCCGATGACCTTACAAAACTTTCTTAGTATGCTGGAGCTTATTCGACAGCCACCATGGATAAAGCCTCGGAAATAAGAAATCTACTTAATGAAAGAGATCAAACAATTGTTTCATTGCAGTCACAGGTGTCCGAAGCACAACGAAAAATAGAACAGTTAGAACAACAACTATCAACACAACAACAAATAAGTAATCAATTAAATGAGCAATTGCTCAAGGAGAAGTAGAGGATAGACTTAAGCACAATACAGAAACAAAAGGAATTATCTGAAGCATTTGCTAGGTTGAAGACAATGAACGAACAAATGAGTAAGACTAAAGATGAGCAAATCGCTCAACTGTCACACCAAGTAGAAAAGTTCAAGAATCTTCCTCAACCAGCAGAGTTAGGTCCGAAGCTCTCCAAATCAATAAAGCATTGATTACACAGCTAGAACAGGCCGATGAGACATTAACCAACTTTCTTGCTTGGGAAGACACCAGTGAAGGGCAAGCCACAAATCAATCTTAAAATCTAGAGTCACACAAAGAAATCCTGTTTCTAGAAAGGCAGTCACAACTGATGAAAGTAGAGAGAGAAACCTCAAGATGCAGATTATCAACCAGTAATTTAATTGAGTTAATCAATAACAGTCTTTATCTGTCTAACATGATTTCACAGTGCTCTCCAGGTAAATTGACGTCAGCCAAAGCATTCGAACAAACATGCAATCAAGAATTGGAGAAGAATGGAAGATTAATCACCGGCATCCAAAGTTTAACTTGGGATACCTTTTGGTTTTTCTTAATTATACCATACAGTCAGAGGGTTGCACTCAAATGTTTAACCGATGCCATCAGTTGCATGATTCCCGAAATCCATGATGCCACATACTCAGCTCAACTACATTCTCGTCTGAGTCACCCTCCAGAATTGCAACCGATGCTTGCTATCTGCCAGCTTAAGCCAAAGGGAGATCATCATGCTGCCGACTGCAAACAAGCCGATTTTGAGGAGATACTCATAATTTAGTTGTACCAATTAATAGCATTTTTATTTTGTAATTAGTTAGCCTAATTAGTATTTATAGGCCATTTCATGTATTTAGAAAGGGTCCTCAGTTTTTGTATGAACTCAAATCAGTAAGTCATACTATTCTGCTTCTGATATATTTTTATAAAGACTGGGCCAGTATTCTGAATTTTAAGGAAGAAAGCTTTGATGAGATGTGCACTATTGCATTATTATGGAAGTGTTTCTAAGTTAGAAGAAGAAATTTGAATGCGATTGATATCGGGAGTGATCCAAATAACATATGGTACTATTATCTATGCCCTTGCCTCATTCTTGCATGTGAATTAGCATTTATTTAATCTTGCTATCATTGTATATATGTATGTGTTTAAAAACAATCCTTATACTTATCACTATTGAATGTCTAAGGAGTGTTATTCTTTCAACCATATTTATATCTATGATATATATGAAGAATAGTGTACTAATGTTTTCTTGATTACTTTGTTCAACTACTTGAACAAAGTAATTATCATATGAGTAAATGTCTTTGTTTACCAATAGAGTCATCTATATGCCTATTTGTGTATAAAGATCATCAAAAGTTACATTAAAGCAAAAATTTCCTGGGATAGGATAGTTGTTCATAATTTTACTTTTAGATTAAATCATTCATCCATTATCATCAGATATTAGAGAATCAACCACTTATCCATCCTATTTACCAATCATTGGGAACTGGTCCCATTATTTCCAGTTGGAGCCACCACATCAAACAGAAAAGGAGTTGCCTTTAAGGTCTGTGTTATAGACATTTTTGGGAATTGCAACCCCAATCAAATATGTCCATAAACCAAGGGCTCCTATGTCCCTAAAAGTGTTGTTCCATCCCCTAAAAGAACAAGGTTAGTTGATTACATCATCTCCCAGAAGTTCTCCATTAAAAACTACTCAGAATTGGTCAAAACTGGACCATCTCACTTGCTCCATGGTCAAAGTGCACTGCATCCCACCTAAATGCACACGAGAGGTGCGATGCATACTGAAAAGCCCTTCTATGGGGTGCGATGGGTGAGAGTGGAAAAATGGAAGAGTCAATTTGCAAGGTGGAGGATCATGGAATCTTCCAGAGACTTCTCCTGTGACACTTGCCTCTCTGCATTTTCCCACGGATGAGTAAGAGATCATCAATATCCAAGTGGAATCAAGAACTATCAGAGAGAGGACACTAATCAATTCTCAGAAGCTGACTCACCTCCCTGCAATCATCTATATATGGATCCCTCATCCCGGAGATCCAGAGGCTGGAATTTTGTATCTTGTAAGGAAGTGTTGCGGGTTTCTCGGTGTAACATCATAGTGTTTGGTGATCTAAGCTTTTCATGAGGTGAGGAATGGATTTCTTGCTGAGAGGATGAAGCTGGGTCAGAACAATTGGTTGTAATCCTCTTTGCTATTCTTGATATTAATAAAGCTACTCAAGTTTTCCTCCACATTCTTGTATGGTTGATGATATATGCATTTGTGTGGTCAATGTATATCTGGTCCTATATTGTTTATGATAGTAGATATCTGTTCTTGGATAGTGTTATGTTGCTTTGATTCCACAGGTTCTCTTTGAAGCTGGGTAGACGAGGAAGCGAGTGGCAAAGATCTATCAGAAGGGAGAGGAATCAAGCTAGGAACCAAGCGCAAGATAGAGGTTGGTCTCCTTTGTTCCCCTCTTATATACTTCTCATAAAGGAAAACGAAAATAGTTATCCGCAACATTTGAGAGCGATATTTCTACGTTGCCGACACTATAAGATACGACTCAATCCACACAAATGTGTGTTCTGTGTTAGTTCTGGTCATTTGCTTGGCTTTGTAGTCTCAAAGGATGGGATTCGTCTTGACCCATGTAAGGTTCAAGGAATCATAAATTTTCCTCCACCTTCAAATTTGCTTCAGATTCAGAAACTCCAAGGGAAAGCAAACTTTCCGAGGAGGTTCATTCCAAATTACGCCGAACTTGCTAAAGGTTATACACGTCTATTGAAAAACGAAGTACCCTTCATCTGGGATCAGGTCGCGCAAGCTTCCTTTGATGCTTTAAAGGAATCCATAATGAAAGCATCATTAATGTACGCTCCTGATTATCAAAAAGACTTTAACCTGTATCTAGCTGCAACGGATACAACCATCGCAATGGTTTTAGTTCAAGAAGACAATGGAATTGAACATCCCATATATTATTTGAGTAGAAAATTAAATGATACAGAAAGCAAGTATTCCTATGTTGAAAAGCTAGCTCTCACAGCTGTTCAAGCGATACAGAGATTTCGACACTATGTCCTCTTTCGAAAAACTACCATTTTGTCAGATTGCAACCCCATGACGCATATATTGTCGCGACAGTTGCTAGGGGCAAATATTCAAAACGGATAGCAATTCTTCAAGAGATTGATCTGGAATTTGTAAAATCCAAATCGAAGAAATCCCTAGTTTTCGTGGAATTACTATGCGATCTCCCATCGTTGTCCAATGATGAAACATCCGAAGAAACCATCGTGGATGAATATTTGTTTCTGATATCTTCAAGAAATCCATGGTATGGAGATATAATCATCTATCTCCAAACCCAAAAATATAGGTGTAATACCTCTCGCTCAGAACAAAAATGTATTCGATACCAATCAAAAGACTACATGATCGTCGGTGATACGCTTTACAGTCATGGTGTCGATACAGTTCTGAGGAGGTGCCTCACCCATGAGTAGGCCAAAAAAGTCTCGAATGATTGTCATTTAGGCACGTGTGGGGGGCATCAATCTGGTTATGCTACGGCGCAAAATTTTTTACGAGCAGGATACTTCTAGCCAACAATGTTTAAAGATTGCATAAACGCAGTCAGAAGTTGCCATGCATGTCAAATTTCAATAGCAAAACCAGAAGACCACCTACACCCCTGCAACCAATAGTTGTTGTTGGGCCATTCACCAAATGGGGCACAGATTTCATGACATGTAACCCCACCTCGACCGGGGCCATGGGTATATCATAGTCGCGGTAGACTCTTTTACCAAATGGGCTGAGGCGATGCCTACATTAAACAACACTGGCGAAACAACTGCCCTTTTCTTTTTCAATCATGTAGTCGCCAGATTCAGCGTTCCATAGGGCATAGTCACAGATCATGGATCGCATTTTCGCAATCACATGATGGTTGAATTGGCTGCCAAATTAGGGTTGTCCCAGACAGCTCTACTCCATATTACCTGCAGGCCAATGGAAAAGTTGAAGCAATCAACAAAGTCCTGAAGCGGATGCTGTAAAGGATGATTGGAGTCCACAAAAGGAGTTGGCATCTGATCTTTTACTCAGCCTTGTGGGCATACCGAACATCGGTAAGGAATGCAACCGGGTTTACACCCTTTCAACTGGTGTATGGCCTAGAAGCAATCTCACCGGTTTAGTGTGAGATCGTCCCTCAAACTCATAGTCGACCTTCTCCCCGGAACTTCAGAAGAGGAGGCTCATTTCTTGGAACTAATCCAATTGGATGAAACCCATCATGATGCCGCTTTGGCTAACGAAACCCATAAGAAATGAGTCAAGGCGTAGTTCGACAAGAATGTCAAACCCCGTGACTTCTTAGAAGGTGACTTGGTCTTACTTTACGACCAAGAATCCGATAAATTGGGAGAAGGTAAATTCAAGTCTTTGTGGATGGGCCCCTATATTGTTAAATGTGTATTAGCAAAAGGGGCCTACGAGTTAGTGGATTATGACGGGATTCCACTGGCGCAACCCCGTAACGGGTTGTACCTTAAGCATTACTATGCATGATTCAGTGTAGTAACCCCTATGCTTTTGTTACATTTTTATTTTCGCTAAGGGTAATTGTTTTGGTCAAGTAATCCACCTTTTACATTTGTTGCAGATGTCGAACCTATTGGAATCATTTGTTGGATATGCTGACAGAGCGAGTCGTAGTTCGCGGAACCTATCTTCTGCAGCCTAGGCCATTTTTGATCCAAGCGGCGAGTTAGTAAGTTTTAGAGGGGTATGTATTGGTCGGTCAACAAATAACATTGCTGAATATAGCGCATTGATAGAACTCCTTTATGATCCCATCACACATGGCATACGCTGACTTATCGTCAAGCTAGACTCACAACTCGTCATCCTACAACTCACTGGTATCTACTCCGTCCGAAATCCAGCTATCTACCGCATGTTCATAAGGGTCAAGATTTTGGAAAGGCAATTGATTTTACTCAATATTAGCATATTTCTAGAAACTTAAACACATTAACGGACTCATTGGCAAATTATGTGTTAGATAGACATTTGCAACATTTATAAAAAGAAGCATTTCATCAATATTTGCATCAGGATCATGTAACTTAACCAAAATAAAACTCCGAAAATAAAAAATATATATAGCTATTTATGGTTTACACATAATATTCTGTAACCAAGAAAAAATTGGTCAGATGACCCAAAAATCAAAATTCTAGGGGGCACCCTAGTCTAATGATGCTGGTGATAACATGTCACCGCCTATGCAATCATGCGTAAAAACCTAGTCCATCGACTCGGCACGCCGGTAGTATGTCGCTACAGTCTCAAAGGCAGCATGTCAGTCCTCATGTCTAGAGTACCAAGAGTGAGGCCTTCGACCTGATCCTGCAATGCCGAAAGAGTCTCGGCCACATCAAGGTCATGAAGGATAGCCCTTCCCACAGCCTCTCCTGCTGGAGCAACAGCTGGCACTCTCTGACATACTACTGGCCGAAATGGTCCAACATCTACATGAGCACATGAGTTTTGATTAGTCCTGATAGAAGAAAGCACAAGAACATTATAAAAAGAAACGATAGATAGAGATATGGTCAAAGAATTTACCGATGGCACCCCACTGTTCGCCAGCCGGCAGCACCAAATCCGGGTCACCCTGGAAATCCATACCAGCATATGGATACTCAGAAAAAACCATCTCTTGATGATTGAAACACTCAAAGAAGGTATCAAAAAAGGAAACCTGGGACTGACCACCATGTCTGGCCATAAGGTCGACCCATCTCTGCATCCGTGGCTCAGTCGGTGGAGGTAAACCAAGTGAAACATACTGCGGCTGCATCAATGGGATCTTTTCCAAGGCAAAAGTGGTCAAAATAGAACCATATCCAAAGTTCTTCGATCTTCCTTTTTTTACCTTGGTCAGTTTTTCTTTCATCACAAGGAGTATTGCATCACACCAGTTGAACACCTTTGGTTCAAGGCATTCCAAGGCATACTGCATATAAGATCTGCTGGCCACATGAAGAGCTGCACTACCAGCTAGTCTAGCAAAAGTGAATAGAATGGTCCTCAAGGACCTGTCAGTGACATCTCGGATGTTGATCTTGCCATCCTTACTCGGCTGGGATCCCTCTCTGCAATACCGGTGAATGTAATCTCTCACGGATTCACCCCCACGGGCCGAACCTGATAATGAGATAGGGGCACCATGCCTCGATAAGCCGGTCAAAAAATAGATGTCCACGACAGTCAAAGGGATGGATTTACCCCTAACCTGGAACACCTGGTTGGTAGGATCCCATGCATTGAGAAAATATTGCAACAAGTTGATTTGTTGCCTCATGCTAGAGATGCGGAAAAACTTGAACAGGCCATAGTTGCACAGTGCATTTACTGTAATTGGATCATGTAAAGCAAGCATGTTCTCTTCTTCATGCTCATGTTCTCGCCATGTAACAGGCATTTTTCTCCAATGAATCTCTGAAAACAAACAAGAGGAGGGTCAGGATCATGATTTGGTGAAAAACAGGCAAAATTTCCATGAAAAACTATGCACAAGTTTCCCTCCTTGCGCCCATCGCACCCCCAGTAGTGTACTGGGTGGGATGCATGCTGACTGGCCAATGGCCAAGCCAACATGCATCGCACCTTTCGATATAGGAAAGATGCGATGGAGCCAGGGTGAATTCTTCAAACCCCAGGGGCTTAGGAAAACCAGGAAACATGCTCAGAATTCAAAAAGGAAAGAATGAAACTGAAGAGCTTAGGTTTAGCTCTTACCTGGTCCAGATTGCGCCAAGAATCGTCCAAAGAATCTCCCAAAATTAGCTAGTGAAAATCAAGGGAGAAAGCACCTTCAAAGCTCCAACAAACCAAAGTTCAAACGAAATGGTAAAATGAGAGGTAAAAACCACTTTTAAATTAATTTTCATGTAATTCAAGTAAAATATTAGTTTTTTTACTCATTTTTCAAGTATATATTATTCGTTTCTAACTAGTTTGATGAAGTAATTGAGTAGGCAGTACAACCTTTGAAGGAACAAAGTTGTCAATGGTAAAATCAAGGTAATTAATGACCATTAGATCGAGCAGTTTTTATGTGGAGTTCAAGCTCGTTAAAAAATAAACATAAGCAGTGAGCAAATGTTTCCCCCAGAGTTTAAGCTCATTCATTAAAAAAAAATGAACCAATTTCTGGTAAATAACCATCATGAATGCATTATCATCAGCCTTTGAAGCCTTGGTCATGTTCTCATCATCACCTCCACTCTGTATTGGCCGATCATTCACCTCCATTTGATTGTTTACCTTTTTTGAGGAACAGCTACGAAGAGTGATCCTGTTAGCCATCCTTGTCACACTGCCGTGATTGGAAAATTCCAAACCTTACCTGGAATTAGCTGCTACCCGAATTTATCACTTATTCCTCGCAAAACAAGTCTCCTTTAAGCTCTTTTCATCTGACTCAAAATATGAAAAGATTGTCGAGTAATTGGCCTCTCCAGCTCGTTAAAGTGACCGGGAGTGCTATCCCTCCTTTAGATTTTAATCTTTTTGGACTTGAGGGATTATTACACAAAAAGATCAAGCGCTTGTTTTGTTCGGCTCGTTAAAATTACCGAAAATTCATCCCTTTTGTATTATTTTATACTTTTTCGGACTTAAGGTATTATATGACGAAAAAGGATTGTTGGAGTTTTCTTTATGTCCCTTTTCAGACTCTCTAAAATTGAAAAGGACCGAGTTATCTTTGTCGTGAAACTCGTTAAAACCAAATAACGGCAAACTTGTCCATACAAACAAGAACGAGTTTCACTATCGCTAGGCTCGTTAAAACATAGCGATGGGTTTTCCCGAAGGGAAAATTATAGAACAAGCATATGTTATCCTCCTCAAGCTTGACAAAAATAAAGAGGTACTGGTCAGCAATGACTGGGGAAAAATGGGGAAGAAAACTTGAAGAAACTTTATTGGTAGCAAGTCGCTCTTGAACATGACACTTTCACTCTGCATCCGAGTCAGGTTGGGTTGTTCCATTCACTGGTCATATCACCATTGGTCCATCACACCATCCACATTTAGGGTTAACGCTACCAATGCATTATGTTAGTGTCACCGGTATGTTCAAGAGAAGTCGCTCAGAGAATTCACCTGTGTCTGATCCGCTGCAATACATTCACGCTCCATTCTTTCATGACCGCCACCCTGAACCCTATATCATCAGATCGTTTTCACCTCCATTAAAATCATTTGCTCCGTTCCGTGTCATAGATGTGGGATTCAATAAGGCCCTCCTATGATGGATCGCTTCTTGTCAACATCAGCTCATTATCCAGGAAGTCGATCTAGGAACAAACCTTTCAGTACTTTGAAGCTTGCATGCCTCAATGGCAAGTTTCTCACTTCCAGCAACAGGTTGACATCAATGGCCTTCGACTGAAAGATTTTGCGTGGTGTTCGATGCGAAGTCCCTTATTCACACCACGTGAATTCTACTGTAGTACCTTGAGGGTCATCATCATTATTGGTGATTCCTCTCGCGCCTGTTAATAGCTTACATCATTGGCTGGTAATCAGGCGATGTCTTTCCATGTTCGACTCCAGAACATCTCTCACATGGATCGACTTGTACTTCGAGTGAAGATCGAACGAGATTGAAGACCCCGGATCTAGTTTCATCCATTCGGGCTCCGATATATATTCAGGAAAATAAAGATATCAAATGTACATCATTGCTGCACAGATAATCATCCAATCTAAGGGATGATGGCTCTACCAGAATCATCAGTCTGCACACAGACGATTGTCTGTGTTATGTACATGGAAATGAATTTATAAAGCTGAGCATGGGAAATGCCCGCCTCAGCTAGATCATGAAAATATTATGAAGATAATGTATTGTATTGTATCTTATTACAGGTCGCCTTCCAGCTCGAAAAAACTTCGTATCCTCATGATAAAGCATTTCACCCGACATCAAAAGATTAACGACCTCATGCTTTAGGGGGCAACCGTGATAGAAATTTTTGGGCACTGCAACCCCAATCAAATATGTCCATAAACCAAGGGCTCCTAAGTCCCTAAAAGTGTTATTCCATCCCCTAAAAGAACAAGGTCAGCTGATTACATCATCTCCCAGAAGTTCTCCATGAAAAACTACTCAGAACTAGTCAAAACTGGACCATCTCACCTGCTCCATGGTCAAAGTGCGCTACATCCCACCTAAATGCACACGGGAGGTGCAATGCATACTGAAAAAACCTTATATGGGGTGCGATGGGCGAGAGTCGACAAATGGAAGAGTCAATTTGCGAGGTGGAGGATCATGGAATCTTCCAGAAACTTCTCGTGTGACACTTGCCTCTCTGCATTTTCCCACGGATGAGTAAGAGATCATCAATCTCCAAGTGGAATCAAGAACTATCAGAGAGAGGACACTAATCAAATCTCAGAAGTTGACTCACCTCCCTGCAATCATCTATATATGGATCCCTCATCCCAGAGATCCAGAGGCTGGAATTTTGTATCTTGTGAGGAAGTGTTGCTAGTTTCTCGATGTAACATCATAGTGTTCGGTGATCTAAGCTTTTAATGAGGTGAAGAAGGGCTTTCTTGCTGAGAGGATGATGCTGGGTCAGAACAATTGGTTGTAATCCTCTTTGCTATTCTTGATATTAATAAAGCTATTCAAGTTTTCCTCCACATTCTTGTATGGTTGATGATATATGCATTTGTGTGGTCAATGTATATCTGGTCCTATATTGTTTATGATAGTAGATCTCTGTTCTTGGATAGTGTTATGCTGCATTGATTCCACGGGTGCTCTTTGAAGCTGGGTAGACGAGGAAGAAGGTGGCAAAGATCTATCAGAAGGGAGAGGAATCAAGCTAGGAACCAAGCGCAAGACAGAGGTTGGTCTCCTTTGTTCCCCTCTTATCTACTTCTCATAAAGGAAAACGAAAGTAGTTTTAGTTTGTTTGTTTCTAAGATAGCTACCAGTCTTAGTGGGACTAGCAGCGCTGCATAGACACTAGATTTCCCAATAATAGTCTGGACTTGATGGTTTTCCCTGATTTTGTCGCAGCGATTTTCGAGGCATCAACACATACACACTGGATGATCTGCTCCATTCTATCAATAACATCCAGACCAGCAACCTATATATGTCCATTAGTGTAGAAGTCATCAACCTGTAACAAGGTATGTCTGCATATAGATATCAACTCATCCTTTTGAACATTATCATAGCCTTCCATAAATGAATTCTGCATATGACATACAAAATCATTCACATTATATCATATGTGAAAAACACCATAGCCATCTCATCATCATCAAGATCTGCATGATCTTATATACTATCCATGTATCATCACTCAGGAACATCCCTCATCTACATCAATCAACATATGCAAGTATCAACCAATCATCATATAGGGAAGAACTCATCATCATCATGTCTTCAACAATGTAAATTTGAGTAATGTATCCAACAAACTGTATATAGCACTATATATCTTGAGCTCAAGATCTTTTGTAAAGACTTCTTGATATCATCAACAACAACAATCCTCAATCATGTGATAGCCAAGAACTATAGGAATCCTGCATCATAACTATATTATATGATCTTTATGCATATGATGACAGTAGCATATGAGTGAAACATCTTCAAGTAATGAAAATGTGTATTCAAGCTTTGTACTTCTCCTTATCCTTATGAAGACTACCATGTAAGAGGCATATATGCATTGTCAGAGAATCAACCACAAATATGATCTGAACATCAACTATGTAACCCCAAGAATCATATGAGGTTTTGTCATGGACAACTCATAACCATATTATTTATCCATATAAGCATCATCAACAAGGACTTCTAACCATAATGCCAACAATGCATTATTCAAACCATAAAATACCCCTGAACCTATGCCATCTGATCATGCATATATCGGCAAGAAGTATCAAGGCATCATCATCATCAAGTTAGGATCAAAACACTTCTAAACTTCTTTATGAGTATCAAGACATTTCCACACATCATCAGAAGATTGTAACAATTATAAAATAGAGCAAATAATGGACTGAATTATATCAGACCCTTTTTCCTGAGCCTGTCCCACGAATTTTCCTCAAACTAACGTATACGCGACCGTGCAGTGACTAACTCACATATATGCATGAATTATCTTCATGAAACTTGCGTATTAGATTTAGAACATTGAAGTTTCACACTTTCAGCTTCCTCTGAGTCTGTTATGTCTGTACATTGTGCTGTGCCACATCTTCTTGGCTGTACTTCCTTCTTCTTCCATATCTTCAAGTGTGATGATGCTTTCTCCTTTTGGTATGGTGCTCGTACTTTATTACTGCATTCTTTTGCTATATGTCCAAGTTTGTTACATGCATAGCATCTCATATGGTTCATATTCCTTCTATAGCAGTCAATGGTTTTTTGACCAAACATATTGCAAGTAAAAAAATATCCCTTAAAGTACTCGGAGCGTGATGATCTTTCTGTGTGACGGTCTTGAACCATTCTACTTCAGCATTTGGCTGCAACATGTCCAAGATTATGACATACATAACATTCAACTTTATTCATCGGAGGAAATAATTATATATCACTTCCACAGTTAGGAGCAAAGGATTTTGTTTGAGGAATTTCTTTCCTTGGTTGTTGGTGGGGTTGTCCTCTCATCTCCTTGTTGATCATTTTATATTTCTCATTAGAGTTCCTTGCCTCACCTTGTGAGCTAGATTCATCTTCAACAGATTCATAAAAATCAAGGCCAGTTTTGATAGTAGGAGACCTTTGACTACTAACAATATCATCCAAGATCTTAATACTATCTTGAAATCGTAAGAGCTTATCCTTTTCTTCTAATCTATCATTTAGAATATTTACCTCAACCTGATGTTGCTCTTCCTTTTCAAGATATTGCTTCTTCTTGATTCCTTCAACTTTTCTTCCTTCTTCCAACTGATGTCTTAATTCAAGAACTTCATTTTCTTGTTTTTCAAGAGCTTGGAGTAGTTCTTTATTCTGCTTATTTGATTCTTCAAGATCTTCTTTTAGTGAGAGGATCTTAGTTTCAAGACTTTCATAGTAACTGGATCTTTCGTTGAGTTTCTTGATTGTTGTGCTCCTTTCATTTACTTCATTTCTTAATGATGTCACTTCATCTTGCAACTTTTGACATTGATCTTCCTTTTCCTTGAATAGCTTCCTTACCTTGTTTTCTTGAGCTTTTTGTTTGGTAACTTCTTCTTTGGAGACACGTTCCCTTTTGTTCAAAAGATCTTGTTGATTTCTAATTTTGTCTGTAAGCCTTTCAAATTTTTCCTCTATTTGATATCTTTCTTTCTCACCCATAAGCGAAAATTCAGTTGTTTCACTATTACTTTGATCATCTTCAAATGGATGGAGAAATGTATCACCAGAGGATAACAAATTCATACCTGATAGATCTTTTCTTTGTTCATCTTCATTCTGAAATGATTATGAATCTGAAGTGTTTCTTCCACATATTCCCCAATCGATTCTCCCACTGTCATAGTTCCTTTGAGATGTCTTCTTCTTCTGAGGCGCTTTCTTCTTTAGCTTCATTCCCATTGTTCTACGGATCTCCTTCAAGCGATCAAGCTTCTACCAAATGACCTGCTCTGATACCAATTGTTGGAAATAATACTGAGAAGGGGGGGGGAGGGTGAATCAGTATTATCAAATGAAACACCTTTTCATTTTCATGCTCAGATATATATCTATATCTATATATATATATATATATATATATATATATATATATATATATATATATATACGCTACTTCAGTTATGGGAACACGCGTATATACGCAACTGTGTTTAAAGCAACTAGCGTATATTCAATAAACTTATGATTTAGTTAATCCATTAATAGTTGATCTTTAGTCAATGCATCAGAACTTCATTAGCCATGAGAATAGTAAACAGGTGTAGTAAAATAGAACAGATCATCACACACAAGAAGCACACATCAACACCATGATGTAAGGTGGAAACCTAATGTGGGTGAAAACCACCTGCTGCAATTCGTGTCTATCTTATTTTAATAAGAAACTTCTTTTTACAATATTTCTATATTGGTGTAGTCTTATACTAGTACATAGGCTTCTACTTGCAGAAGGCTACTACCATCTCTCGTTCTCTAGTTTCTCCTAGAAGGGAGCTATAACCCCCTTAGTTCTTGTACTAGCTGATGTACTAGTATGTAGGGGTTGACCTATAGATCGCTACAACCTTCTCTTTCTTCCAGGGACCTCGTTTCATAAATTTTTAGACTGGATACTCCTGAAGCACAACACCATAATCTAAAGGCCACGTTTCATCCAATTTTCATATTGGACCAATAAATATCATTGAAGCACAAAAGAAATCACCACTTGCATCATCAATCTCTGAATCACTGAACCCTATCAACAAAAATGTTGTCACCAAAACATAGAGCAGAACACAAAACTCTGGAACAATGTTCAGATCCAACTGTATCATCAAAACCATGCATAAGACTGCATACGCCACTTGGAAGAGCTGAACTAGAATGTATACACAACTTCACCGAAGCAAACCAGTGTATATGTCATTAATTACTTACTTTTAACATCGCTGCACTTCCTAACTTCATGCATACCCAGATCATTACATATACAAGGATAATATGTGTGTTAGCAACCAGATCTAGTCCATCAGATCACATAAAGATAAGTCATTATGATCTTGATCCATTACCAAACTGAATATGCAGAATACTGACACCAGTAAATAGTCATCAGAACTCATCAAGAACCAGAACCACCTGTAACTTCAAACATCGTAGCTCATATGGTATACGCTACTTAGATGTATCTAACCTGTGTATGTACACACTTTTATCATAGTCAACCAGTGTATACATCTGTAAATATTCATTCATGATTTGCAGCTATTCCAAACTTAAGTTATACCCAGATCGTAATATTTACAGAACATTACATGCATTAGTATACAGTTCTAGAATAAACATGATCAAACCATATAGAGATGATTCATTCGAAGCCATTACATCCCGATCTATCCTTAGATCTTGTTCTCCATCAACTACTGAGGTTCCTCCTTGGCTTAGATCAATCAAGGCATCATGAACCCATAACCTACATACTGGATCTCATACTTCATTAGATATTCAATAATTACTTGGTGCTCTTGCCTAATGATCTTCTCCTCCTTTTATAGTCTTAGGCCTTACTCAATACCATGGTCCAAAACCACTTAGAACCAATACCTTGGACCAAATACCTGGGATCAACACATCGGACAAGATACCTTAGACCAATTCCATGGATCACAATACCATGGTCCAAATACCATAGACCAAAACCAAATGTACCCACCTTTCCTTGCATGAGAGTGTGTGTATACGTATATGCACCTTTTGGTTGGCTAACTCACGTGTATACACGACTCTATCAAGGTTAACCTACGTATATCTCTTTTTCTTCATTCTATGAGCCTGAGTTGTGATCTGTCATTTTAGTAAGTTGCCATCAAGGACAACACCTGTATCATAATGCCAATAATCTCCTCATTTGGACTTGATGGAAAAGTTATCTTGCCATATTATGAACTTTCATATTAATGAGTTGTCATTGTTCATTACATCTAAACTGATTCCTTTGAGTTGCCCTGCATCCCATGTATTTTGTCACATATGATGTCTCTTCTATAGATTCATCTAGTTATAGATAAGTGAGTTGTTCTGCTACAAGTGGATTGCCATCAAGTACGACACATGCATCATAATGTGAAAAATATCCATTAGTGGCTTTAGGGGCAAATGTTAAGGCTCATGTAGCAATTGGAAAACAAAGAAGGTCAGGCCTTTTCTCTCTCGTCCCAAAGGGACATGTGTCATATGCTCATTGGTTCCAATATGCCATGTAGAGACTGACGTCATCATCACGTGGCCATATGGTGGAAACGTACCAAGAAGATTCAACATTTTCAAAGGTCATAGGAGATCGAAAAAGTTTAACACATGTTATCACTCATAGGACGACACATGGTAGTGACGTGGGATTGATGACACCATGGATTAGGAATCGGTGTCTGGTGGGTGTGTGCTATGTCTCAAAAGTGAAACATATGATTTGAAAATGTAGGGAAAGGGACATATTATAAGGGCTAGAATGTGGTCACGTGAAGCATCACAGGGCCAAGGGATTATCATAGAAGGTGATTGGAATTTGCAATCGGTGAAAATCAAATGAGTACATTGATTCAAAACAATGATTAGAAATCTTTGGGAGAGGAGCTTCGATGTGGGGGCTAGCCTATGGTCACAAAGAGTTCAAAGAGGTAGGAGATATCATCACAGAAGTCGAGGTGCATATATGCATGGCCTTATGTCTTATGTGGTGAAACATTTATAATAATGCAACATTCCAAAGAATCGACCCCCTTTTCGAACAAGTCTTGACTCTTTACTCTAAAGGACCAAACATTAAGATAGTATATCTCAAATAACTGGCTCCCTTGTCCATAAATTAGGGGCTTAGCCCTGGAAAATTGACCTTATAGTCACATCCCCTTGGACACATGGAATAATAAATTAACATTGTGAGCAAAGGATCTTGAAAGGAAGAAAATCCTAGAAATTTAAAAGGTAAGCATATGGGAAACTTGCGTGATAAGCACCTAAAACATAAGCTTATGGTTACCACTCACTCATTTTATGACTTGAAATCCTTCCCATAGTAATGATTTTACACTCTGCCATGTTTTATGGTTTTGATTGTTCTCATAAGTGACCCGATAAGGCATGAGGAGGATTTTGGCACCATGGCAAGACATTCGAGATTTTCCAAGGGAGATGGATAAAAGAATAGAACAAGAATTTCCCCAATAGATCATGTAGATGTGTTAACAAGTCTATGGGTCAACAGTTGTTGAATGATGGAAAAATGGATAATAGAATGTTTTTAATGGACAATGTTGTGGAAATATCTACATCAACTTAGATTTCTAGAAAGAGGATCAATATTTAGAAAATATTTATATTGTTAAGGCTCAAAGTTTTAAGAGGAATCAAATGAAAAAAAAGAGGCAGTTGCAGAGGGAACTGTTTTGATAATTAAAAATGCTTAATTTGTAGAGGTACTTGTTCTACTTTCAAGGAAGCAGTTCGCTAGTCTTGTACCACCTGAATAAAAGAATATTTATTATGGCGATTCTAGGACACACATAATCTCTTATATCATATTTAAATTCATGAATTTGAGAGATGTTTAATTCATTTATGTTTCTATAATTAAGTCATAGCTATTATTTTGAAAAATTGTTATGTTAGGCGTTATTTAAACATTTTTTAAATATGTAATAAGGGTTGGAAATTTTATTAAGAGAGGTTGTACATTGATGTAAGTTGTGTATTGTACTGAAAGGGATCAATCTATAATAATACAGAGAGCCTTGTTCCAGGATTCCATTGTCGAGAAATTGGTGATGTACTTTCTCTTTTGAAATTGTTTATTCTCTCAACTTTCCATATGTTTTGTATCTTTATTGTTTCAAGAAGAGTAAGGGACGAATTTTCTTAATTGTATTATGTTATGGCTTGTAAACAATATCAATGTTTTATGTCTAATGTTAGATATAGAATTCATCTGAGTATGCTCTATATTTAATTAAATCTAAATCATATTCATCCTCTCCACTATAATGAAACTATAAGATCCAAAAGATGACATATCCTTCCCTGTTACAACTGCTCTATCATTTTGTGATTGATTACATATAGTTTCATGACTCCATGCCCAATGGACTTTTCCTGCAAATTTCAACCAAATCTTTGAAAAATCCCACCTTGCACCTTCATAACTATATTAATATCTTGAATAGAAACCCAAAACATGTTGAGATGTCTGTCTCTAAAGCTGGAAGGGCTAGATCCTAGCCTTTGAAGTGGTTTTATGGTTACCTATGGGTTTCTCTCCCGAGCCTAGTGAAATTACAGAGTGCTGAAATTTTGGAAACCATATTGGGGAATGATATTAAGAAACTAAATATTTTCGTGGTAATATTGATTTCGAAGCTTGAAAAATATTTCTTGTGGGTGACAGAGAAGTAGAAATAGTTTAGGCTAAATTTTCACCCAAAATATGTATATATTTTTGTTGTTTATAACCCTTTTGAAGATCTACCTCCTAAGAGAACTCACACTAGGTCTCATCTAGATCCTAACCCACCCAAAACTATAGATAACCCTGAGAAGTTGATTAAAAAGAAGAGTTTCATAGAAAGTCAAGCTAGCAATAGTCCTCTACCAAGAGTTAATTCCCTTCCATAAACCTTGATAATAACTAAAGATCTTGAGTTTTGACTACAGTTTCAGTAGACCCTTTTCAGAACCAAATTAAAAAGCTTTGTCCCTGAAATAATTGTTGATGAGACTAAATTGAGACCTTTCATCTCAGTACAAAAACTTGTTCTTTCAAAATATGATAGAGACCTTCTACAACAGTTTGAAAAGCTTGAAGGCCTGGTGACTAAACTAAACAAAGCTGCTGAAGAAGCTTTAGATAATCAACCTTTTGTTGTTTTATCTTCTACTTCACCTTTGACCTCTTCTGTAGTTTCTCCTTCCACCATTGTTCCTATTTCATCTACCATCCAAATTCCTTCTATACCAACTCAGAAAGTCATAGTTTCATCTTCTTTACCACCTCTAACATCCACATCAACTGCAGTTTCATCTTCTTCCCATTTACGAGTCATTACATCTCGTTATGCCCCTCTTGTCTTACCATGACAAATTCATTCCTTGTTACAGGATTATCAAAGCCATATACATCAATGTGATGGCATTGGAAAAATCACAACACAACAACACATAGAGAGAATGAATGACTATTCATATTTACAAGAAGTTGATGAAGATGATGTTAAAATGAGGCTCTTTGGACAAAGTTTGACATGAGAAGTTAAGAAATGGTTCAGGGCATTTCCAGTAGCTAGTACTATAGACCTCCCACAATTTCATTGAAGTTTTCTCACAAGGTGGGAAGTAAAAAATAATCCTCTTCAAATCTTAGCTGAATATGAGAGTATAAAGAGAGATCCTAGTGAAACAATTCAAGCTTATTGCACTAGATTGAATAATGTTTACAATTCTATTCCAGTAGCAATGCAAACTCCACGAGGGCTAGCTCTGATCAAATTTCCATCTGGTTTTGATGCAGATATGTCTTATCAATCGAGGGAGAGGAATCGTACTACCCTAGAGGAAATGAAAAGGAATTCATTTAGTGTGGAAGAAAATTTATTGACTAAGACAACAAGGTTAAAGGTTGAGAGAAGAGTCACGATCAAAGAAGAATCTTCTTCTTCTTCATCAGATGTAAAGTTAGACACCTTAGTTAAAACCATGGAAATAATGATAGAAAGGATAATTTTAACTGACAGGGTTCTACCTTGAGAAACTTAAGGGGTTCCACAAATTAGAAATCCTAATTTTAGGAGAAATCCACCGCGAATTAAATAGAGAGTGCAAAGAGTCCCAACTGATCAGAAACAAATTAGACCTCCATTTTAGGAGAATTATGCAGATGAAGAAGATGAGATAGATGAGGACCTTGAAGAGAATAAGATAAATATTTTTAGGGAAGGGGAAACAAATAATATTTTCTTAACTAAGGAAGAACAAGATCTCTTTTTGTTATCACAGCCAGAAGTCATCCCTGTCGAAACCGATCATTATAAAAAGAGATAAGAAAATGCTATCGTGGAGGTACACAAACAATATAATTTGAGGAGAGAGAAGACTGTAGTAAACTCTCCCAAGAACATTTAGAGTGATGCACCTTCCACTAACCAGACAAAGGATGATTTTCAAAAAGAAATTTATCGGAAATAAGATGCAAGTGCTAAAGAGGTAGATAAATATCCATCTTCTTTCAATGTTGAAAATGAACTAGCCGATGTCAATATTTCTATTCCTTTGATATAATTGATAAAAAAGAATGTGTAGAGAACTCATGTGATGAAGGAACTAAAAATAAGAGATGCGATAGACACAGTTAACTTAACGGATGATCAATCTGAATTATTATTTTGACCTAAAGTTGAAGGGAAGTCATAGGATGGAAATGTGCCACCTTTCTATGTCATTTTGAACATTCATGACTATATTTTTCACAATGCTATGCTTGATTCTGGTGTTTCACACAATCTCATAACTAAAGTCATTATGGAAAATCTAGGACTCGATATAACAAGACCCTATAAAGATCTGTACTCTTTTGATTCTAGCAAAGTTAGATGCTTAGGCCTCATTAAGGATTTCTGTGTAACTCTGACGTAAATCCTAGCCAAAAGTGGGGTTATGGATATTGTAGTGGCTAATATGCCTCCACAATATGGAATGCTATTATCAAGATCCTGGGGGGGAAAGTTACAAGGTACCATGCAAATGGACATGACATATGCTACTATTCTTGATTTAGGTCAATAGAGAAGGCTGTACAAGGAAGCATTAATGAAATATATGGTAAGAAGCCAGGACATAACAACTAACCACACCTTGTATTTTGTGCATTCAGATATGGATTCCTTCATTGTATATAAAGAAGAACCTTCAAAAGGGGAAATGTCAGACTTGAAAACTGAATTGACCAAAACAGAGGAGAGGAAATTAGATGCTGGGAAGGAAGACCAAGAGGATGAAGCCCTATGGAATATGGATTTAAATGGGTTAGTGAGGAAAGAAGGAGTAGGGGAAGGCGTTTGTATCTCAAACTCACAAACTAGTAGAGAAAAGGGATATTCTTATGAGCTCAATTTCAAATGCACAAATAATATAGGTGAGTAAGAAGGATTAATTTTAGGACTGAAGCTTTTGAAGAGGCCAGGATCTAAAGGGATTTATGTACATGGTGATTCAAAACCCATCATTAATAAAATCAAAGGTGAGTACTCAGCTAAACACCCTAGACTAAGGGCCTACATAAATGTTGTCTTATATTTTTTGTAGTGTTTCCCAAAGTATCAATTACCTCTCATTCCTAGGGGTAAAAATATCTCAGCTGATGCATTGGCTACGTCATCTAGTACTTGTAAGATTAATTTTCATCCGAATAGAAATTTTAGGTTGAAGTGAAGCATAGGCCATTTTTTCTAGATAATGTTAGATGTTGGCAGGTTTTTGGTAGTGATAGGCAGGTAGAGAAATTTTTGCAGTTAAAAGAAGAATTTGAAAATGTAAATATTGATACAGATAGCGATGTAGATAATGATATGAATGAAATGATACTGAACGAGACTAATAAGTTCCGCCAACTTAATTATGAATTAATTAAATGCTAAACTGATTAGTGGCACATTAATCTCACTTAACATTTGTCCCCTAGCTCCTGGTTCGGGCGCTTGGTCACATGGGGTGGGCGCTCACCCCGTGGGGCCTTTTTTTTTACCAAAATTTCAGAAGCTCTAACTTTTGCATACGATGTCGGCTTTTCGAACCGTTTATGGCATTGGAATCCTCGAGATGAACTCTATCCATTCATTTAGGTCTAAAGTAATTACAATCACTTTCATGTTTTAGCTAAAATACTAATCCCTGATCATTCCTCCTCACTAGAAGCCTTTTGGACCCAAAAATCTCTCTTGATCACTGATTATGTTGATGAGCGAACTCTTCCCTCATCCTTCCAATCTTTATCCATTGAAATTTTCCTAATTTCATCATTTGGAGTTTTTCATAAAAAGTCAAAATTTTCCGTGATTCCGACAACCATCTATTGATGTGTTTGACACTGTCATGTTGCAATATTTCTGAATTTTTGGAACAACAATCTAATTTTGTAGAAAACATCTTGTTCCTACCTTGGTCAATATTCAAAGGAAACTTGGAATATTTCTCACCTTGCACTTTGTCACTATGGCAATTTTTAGCTACTTTTGCCTTGTACTTGAGTCAAATTTTGTCCAAGTTTCTTTGCCATTTTAATGTGCCTTTTGGAAACTAGCAATAAAAATTTGTGAAACATGCCTTCTTTGCCAAGCTACTTTGTCCTCTTCTCTTTGACCTTTGCAACTTCTTGGATCAGCACATTGTTTTCAACACCGTTCAACACCAATGTTGGCTACTGCAAGTGTTTTTCACCTTCTTTCAAAGGCAACTTAATATCATTCTAAAACAACTCATTACAAATATAAGCATATTTATTAAAAGTATGATTCAAAATATCTCTTTGTTTGATCATGAACAATGTCAAATTCTGACTTGCATTCACTATCCTCTTCATTTTCCCTACATTAACTAAATAAATGTTCAGTTTCTTGCGATGCGATCTCACAATATACTTCACCACATCTTTAATCAAATGATATTTGTGCTCATAGCGATGAAACACTGCTTTCTAGTCGTACAAATATGGACTTCCCAAGATAATTCCAGAAATTTCAAATGGAACCACGTCTAACTCGACTTCGTCATCAAATTTTGCTACAATATCAAATCTAATAACGCATTTCCTTCAAACCTGTAAATTGGAATCCTTAAATATCCAACCCAAAGGGTATGGGTTATGATCTGGTACGATTTAAAGTTTAAGCTCTTTAAGTAAGTCTTCTGAAATCACGTTTTCTTATGATCCACTATCAAAGAGTGCATCAATCTTGGTATGATTTAAGATTTCTGACAGTGAACAAATCTTCCCCTTTGTCTTCATTTGGAGTGTTGTTGTGACTATTTGAGGAACTAGTACTTTCAACATGTTGACCTTTCAAACCCATAGCTGTAATTTTTGTCTCATCTCGTGAATCTAACCCTAAGTCTTTTTTAGCAGTAGCAACAATTTTTCCCTTCTCTTTGGCTTTCAATCTATCTAGTTTTAATTTTGGATGAAGTTGACAACAATGGTCTTCATTGTGGCTAGTCTTTGAACAATTTTTGCATGTGAGATTTTCCTTCTCTTTTTTAATACTTGCATTCTTCCTTCCCTTCCATTTTCCTCCCTTCTCTTTTCCCTTACCCTCACATTCACCTTTCTCCTCTATGTTTTTCTTTCCCCTTACCTCAAGATGAGTGGCTTGCACACATACTTCATCTATGTTGCTTGGGTTAAACATAAGGATAGTATGCTGCAAATAGGAATGTAAACCTCCAATATATTTCAAGAGTGTGTCTTGTGAATTCAAGTTTACTCCTAATAACAAAGCCTTTTTCCTAAACTCCTGTGTATAATCTTGGACTATTTGGCCTTTTAGTTGCTTAAAATTTTGCCAACTCATAATGGATTTTTTCATATAAGCTAAAGGATAAAACTGTCTTTTAATTGGAGAAACAAATTCAACCGAAGAAATGGATATCTTACCATGGATTCACATTTCCTCTTGAACCTTTGCTTCCCACCAAACTAGTGCAGCTCCTTATGGCCTCGGTGAAGCCAACTAGAACTTTATGGCATCTTTTTGAAGGTTCTAAATTCTACAGTATAACTCGAACTTTCGAATCCAATTGTCCAAATTTTCTGCATTCACTTCTCCATTGTACATGGGAAGTTCGAATTTTATGTCCAATTTCAGTAATGGAGTTTTTCCTTTTGGGGTTTTGGAATGATTATGGGCAGTGGTGGTACTGGAAGATGATGTTGTGTGAGATGGTGAAGATGATGAGGAAGATTATGAGGATGGTGGAGATGGAGGTGGATTTCCACCATTCCCTTAGGAATCCTTCTTTTCATGTTTTTGGTTCTTTGATCTTCCTTCTCCATGTGGAGGTTTAGAACTCTCTCCAACCATTCTAGTGTTCCTCTCTTCATAGAGGACTTTAACCATCTCAGTCAATGTATAGAAATATTTCTTGAATTCTTCCTCCTATGAAGAGGGACCTTCATGCTCTCTTTCTCCAGACATAATGACTATGGATTCAGGCTCATAAATTTGTACTGATTGTACCTCTTCAATCACTTCAGCCTCTTGTGCAATATTTGTCTCTTCTATCTCAACTGATGGAGATGGAAGTTGAGATGATTCAGGAGCTACCTTGAGTGGTCATTTAGGTGAGGATGGTTCTTTCTCAGCCTCCTTCCTTCTTTTCCTAATCTCAGGACTAGTTATCAGTAGTTTCCCTTCTCCTCTTTGCAAGTTCAACCTTGTAATCGTAACAAAAATTGCAACTATTAAACCCTTAAAGCAAATCAAGCAAGAAACCTTGTTCTCTAATACCAATCTGATCTGAAATTGATTTCTAGTAAATTTTGTGCTAATATCATTTCTAGATATAAAATTTTATTTCCTTTGGTTTTCTTATCCATCAAGAGTTTATCCATGGGCACATGATTGTCAATTCATCAAACTTGGTGAAATTTAGTGTTTTGCATGAACTTAAAAGGATGAATTTAAATGGCTGAATAGAAGCATATTAAAAAAATAGCAAGTACAAATAACATATCTCAATACAGAAATTTTTGTTGAAGGAGTTCACCCCTCCTGGGCTACATCTGCTTGCTCAAGCTTCATAGTGTGGGCCTTTGTATTAGCTCCAATAGTGCTCAAATTTCTGTTACATGCATCTAATGTTGTTGGAACCTATTCCAATGAGTATAAAACATTAAAATATATTAGAAATGACTATTTTTTTACTCAATTTGGTTACTAGCTGCTCTGGGAATGGCCTCCAACACCTGGTGGCCCTAGGATTCAAAAATATTCAAGTGACAAAAAAAACCCATGGATTACCTCTTATTCCTCTGGAACCTACTCCAATGAGTTTAAAACATTCAAATCTATCCTAAATGACTATTTTTTTACTCAATTTGGTTACAGCTACTCTGGGAATGGCCTCAAACACCTGGTGGTCCTAGGATTCAAAAATATTCAAGTGACAAAAAACACCTGTAGATGACCTTTTCCGCCCCTAAAACATTCTCCAATGAGTTCCCACCATGACAATTAGCCAAAAATGACTATTTTTTTACTCAATTTGGTTACCAACTACTCTAGTAATGGCCTCCAACACCTGGTGGCTATAGGCTTAAAAGATCTTCAAGTGACCAAAAACACTTGTATATGACCTCTTCTACCTCTGAAACCTACTCCAAGTAGTTCCCATCATGCCAATTAGCCAAAAAGGACTATTCTTGTTTGAAATTTGGTTGCGAATTAAGTTATGACTCAAACAGTTTTTCCTAAAAAGCCTCCACTAAATTTGGAGAGACTTGAGTTAAGTCCACCAAGTTTGGTTGCAGTTCTAGATTTAGTGGCTCTGCCATAAATTCCACCAACTTAATTACGAATTAATTAAATGCTAAACTGATTAGTGGTGCACTAATCTCACTTAACAGTTGGCCCCTAGCTCCTAGTTTGGGATCTTGGTCACATGGGGCGGGGGCTGGCCCATGGGGCATTTTCTTACCAAATTTTCAAAAGCTGTAAATTTTGCATACAATATTGGTTTTTTGAACCGTTCATGGGATTGGAATCTTGGAGATGAACTCTATCCATACATTTAGGTGTGAAGAAATTCTGAGAACTTTCATTTTTTAGCCAAAACACTGATCCTTGATCAATGAATAACCTATAACATTCTTCATTATAGCTTTAAGAGATGCCTCCATGAAGTATAATATCATGGAAAATAATTGTTTTCCTTTAGTAAAGGCTTTGAAATGCTTCAGACTATATATTCTAAATCGTCACATTATTTCTTTTGCTCCAAGTGTAGTGGTAAAATATACATATCCTCACTCAGGCTGATCCATATGGGAAAAGAGGCAAATGTATAGTGGTGCTTTTAGAATATGATGTTGGAAATAATACTGAGAGGGGGGGTGAATCAGTATTATCTAATTCTTTTTCAATATATTTATACTTTGAATTATTGTATGTCAGTACCATAAAATAATGAGCATGAACAAGAAAAACAGACAGTCACACCAAAGAACACCAGATATAAGGTGGAAACCTAATGTGGGTGAAAACCACCTGCTGCAATATGTCTCTATCTTCTTTCAATTAGAAATTCCTTTTACAATGATTTTGTACTGGTGTAGTCCTTTACCAGTACGCAGGCTGCAACCTGCAGAGAGCTACAACTCTCTCTCCTGGAAGGGAGTTACAACCCCCTACTTCTTTTGTTTCAAGGAACACTTTTCATAAATTTTCAAACTGGATCCATGAACATCAATCAATCATCAAGTATATCTGCATCAAACAATCTCCTTTTCCCAATTAGCACTGAATCAAGTAAACACTTCTCTGACAGTTGTACCCAGAACACAGTAACAGTAACCACACACCAAATTCTGAACCCAGAATACTGCAGCAATAGACAGAGGCAGCTAGATCATAATTTAAAGATATACGCTACTTCAACAACCTGAAACCTGCATGCAGATCTATAAAGGATAATTCCTTCTTTCAATTATTCAGACACTAATTTACCCAGATTGTCAGATTTATAGATCAAGCATGCGCCTCATATAACAGATCAAAATCATACAAAGATACTATTATTCAAAAATAAAGATTATGACCCATCAATAGAACTTATCCTTCCTTATGCGCTAAGGTTCCTCCTTCATTCAGATCCAGATCTGCACCATAACCCAATCACAAATATTTCAGATCTAGCACTTATTAGATATTCAATTCATTTGATAATCCTTTGCCAAATGATCTCCTTCCTCTTTTATAGTCTTAGGCCTTCCACAATACCACGGTCCAAAACCATAGGATCAAAAAACTGTTGGACTAATACCATGAACCAGCCATGAAAGTGCGTGAGATCAACACTTTTGGATGCAATACCATGGACCAAAACCATAATAAACCAATACCACGAACCCAATACTTGGGATCAACACTTCTGACGAGGTACCATGGTCCAAAACCATAGGTTCAAATACCAAGGACTAACTACCATGGACCAAAGGTAAGTTCTCCAACATATACACACTTTTCCTTGCATGAAAGTGCGTGAAGGATCAACACTTCTAACGAGGTACCATGGTCCAAAACCATAGGTTCAAATACCAAGGACTAACTACGATGGACCAAAGGTAAGTTCTCCAACATATACGCGCTTTTCCTTGCATGAAAGTGCGTGAACTTTTTCTCTACATGAAATAAACGTTTCTCTGCATAAAAGTGCGTGAACTTTTCTCTACATGATAATTTATTATCTAAGATGAGTGGGTTGCCATCAAGTACAACATATGTATCATAATGCCAACAATCTCCCCCTTTGACATCAAGGGAAAAGGGTTATGCTCCCCCTAAGAACATGCTCCCCCTGACTATAAACCAGAGCTGTAAAGAAGAACCATAATCCATGACCATGAAAGAGATAGAGACGTATTGCAGCAATATTCAGACCAGCATCCATGATCTCCTTCTCTACTTCCTCCATAATGCCAACAATGCATGATATGCTCCCCCTGAACCTGTGCCATTCGATCTTTGACCAATCCGCAACCCAGCACATGTACGCATATACATCAGATGAACCTTGCATACAACCAACAATCAGAAGAGATTCAACAACAAGATGATGCATCAACAACCCCCAGCTTTTGCCTGAGGTATTCAAAGGTCTCCCTAGGCAATGGTTTGGTGAGTATATCAGCAACCTGTTCCTTAGAAGGAACATACTCCAACTTGAACTTTTGTTCAAGCACTTGTTCCCGGAGAAAGTGATACTTGATTGGTATGTGCTTGGTTTTTGAATGCATGACTGGGTTCTTTGAAATGCTGATTGCACTTGTATTATCACATAAGATGGAGATGGGTGGTGTACAAGTGATTTGAAAATCCTGCAAGGTCTGCATCATCCAAAGGAGTTGAGTGCAACAAGATGCAACAACAACATATTCTGCTTCAGCTATAGACAAGGCAATTGAACTCTGTTTCTTGCTGAACCAAGATACTAATCTGGAACCCATAAAGAATGCACCACCACTTGTGCTCTTCCTGTCATCCACGCTTCCGGCCCAATCTGCATCTGTATAAGCATGAAGTGTGAGATCTATATCTCTAGGATACCATAAGCCATAGTTTTGAGTCCCTTGAAGATATTTGAAGATTCTCTTCACTGCCTGAAGATGAGTTTCCTTTGGATTTGCCTGAAATCTTCCAACTATTCCCACAGCATGCATGATGTCTGGTCGGGTACCTGTCAAATAAAGTAGACTTCCAATCATAGATCTGTAAGTTGGTTGATGCACTGCTGCTGATTCATCATTTGCACTGAGGTTACATCCTGTGACCATGGGTGTACATACTGGTTTTGCTTCTTCCATACCATATTTCTTCAAAATCTGCTTGAGATACTTGGTTTGAGACAAGAAGATCCCTCCTTCATTTTGTTGGATTTGCAAACCAAGAAAATATGTCAATTCTCCAAGCAAGGACATTTCGAATTCTTTCTGCATCACCAAGGCAAAGCTTTGACTCATAGATTCTTCATTGCTGCCAAAGATAATGTCATCTACATACACAACAAGTATTAGCAATTTGTCATTTTCAATTTTTATATAAAGATTGCTATCTGATGATCCTTTTGAAAAGCCTTGTTGATGAAGATATTTGTCCAAATGATAGTACCAAGCCCTTGGAGCTTGTTTAAGACCATAGAGAGCCTTTTTCAATCTGCATACAAGATTTGGATCATTTCCAAGAATGAAACCATCTGGCTGCTCAATGTATACTTCTTCTTCTAAGTCTCCATTCAGAAAGGCTGATTTCACGTCCATTTGAAATACTTTGAACTTTTTAAAGCTTGAGAGAGCAAGGAACATTCGGATGGCCTCAAGTCTTGCAACAGGAGAAAAATTTTCTTCAAAATCTATTCCTTCTTGCTACGCATACCCTTTACAAACAAGTCTGGCCTTGTTTCTAATTACTTCCCCATTTTCATTCAACTTATTTTTGAAGACCCATTTTGTCCCTATAACATTCTTATCGTTTGGTCTAGGAACCAACTCCCAAGTGTTGTTATTTTCGATCTGCTCAAGTTCTTCATCCATTGCTTTGACCAAACTTCATCTTTGCATGCCTCTTTTACATTTTGTGGTTCAGTGGATGAGAGTATTGCCAAATAGCTTGAAGCTTCTGCAATTGTTCTTCTTGTTTGTACACCTGCTTCTTTTTGCCCCAAAATCTGAGATTCTGGATGATTCTTCTGAACGTACCTGGATGGAGTCTTCTCTTCTACCCTTATCTGTTCCTCTGGTGCTTCTTGAGGTTCTGCTTCTTCATCATTCTGTCTTTGAGGGTAGTCTTCATCTTCTTCGATATTTTCATGATTTACTTGCCTAGGAATGTATCCTTTTTCATCAACCACTACATCAATGTTGTCAACAATTCTTCCAAGTCTTTTATTGTAGCACTTATATGCTTTGCTGTGTGGAGAATAACCAAGAAGAATGCCTTCATCTGCTCTAGGTTCAAGTTTTCCAAGTTGCTCATCAGTATTCTTAATATAGCATTTGCTCCCAAAGATTTTGAAGTGTTTTACCGAAGGAGTCTCACCATACCAGAGTTCATGAGGAGTTTGAGTGCTGTTCACTCGGACATTTGTTTTATTGAGAATAACAACCGCAGCATATGCAGCTTCACCCCAGAAAGTTGCGGGAGTTCCGGACTCATCAAGCATAGCACGGGCCATTTGTTGGACTGTTCTGTTCATCCTTTCCACCACTCCATTTTGCTGAGGAGTTCTAGCTGTAGAGAATTCCCTTCTTATCCAATGTTCTTCACAGAAATCGAAAAATTCATTTGAGGTAAACTCCCCACCTCTGTTGGACCTAAGGCACTTAATTTTGTAACCTGATTCATTTTCAACCAAGGCTTTGAAGGATTTGAATTTTTCGAATTCTTCGTCTTTGTGCTTCAAAAGTCCTAACCAAACAAACCTGGAGAAATCGTCAATAAATAATATCAAGTATTCTTCTCCTCGAGGTGACCTCGTCCTGAAAGGACCACATACATCTGTATGGACTAGTTCAAGAGGCCTGCTGGCTGATCATTCCTTCTCCAGGAAGTTGGTTCTGGTTTGCTTACCAAACTGACATGATTTGCATATAGTGTTGTCTAGAATTTTGATATCTGGAAGACCACGAACTGCCTGATATTTGCATGCCTTCCTTATTTGTGAAAAGCTTAGATGCCCCAACCTCCAGTGCCATAACCAATGTTCATCATCCTTGCTCAAATAGCATTGTTGTTGTCCTTCTTCAAATATGTATAGATTATTTGGAGTTCTTCTACCTTTGATCACTGTTTTCCCTGTATCAAGATCACGAACGCTACATCCATTTGATCGAAATATTACCTCGGTTCCTTGATCGCACATCTGACTGACACTCAGAAGGTTATGCTTCAAGCCATCAACATACAAAACATTTCCAGCTTTGACCTTTTCTTTTAACTGAGTTGTGCCTTTTCCTTTTATAGCTGCTGGAGTATCATTTCCAAAAGAAACTTTCTTTCCCTTTTCTAAAGCAGAATATGATTCAAGTTTTTCTTTATCACCTGTCATATGCTTCGAACATCCACTGTCGATGTACCATAGATTTTCCTGTCCCTCTGCATAAAAGGCTATCCCACATCTTTCTGATTGTGGTTCCTTTATTCTCCATGTTCTGGTGCTTGAGGCTTGTTCCTTTGTATGCTGAAATTTGCTCCTGCATTCAGAATCTTCATGACCGAAGTTATCACAAATAGAACATTCAATTTCATTTTCAAGAGCTGAAAAGTTGTTATAGGTCCTTTTTGTAATCCCAGTCATACTTCTTTTTTTTTGAGCTTCTTTAGTCATGATTTTTTTATATGCAACACATTGAACTGCTTTGTGACCAAAGTTATGGCAAGAAAAACATTGGCCATTGAAGAAACTTCTACGGTTATCAAATCTACCACCCAAATGATTGTAATTCTTATTGTCATCCATTCTTGAAGCAAATTGAGAAGATTTTACCTGTGGCTGGTTGTAGCTTTTGTTCACCCTTAAGACAGATTGCCCCTGGTTTACCTGGTAGTCTTTGTTAATTCTTGATGTAATTCGTCCCTGCTTTACCTGGTGATCTCCATTGTGCTTTTTCTCATTCCTTCTTGCTGCATCAAGATAACTCTTTGAGGTGGATGCTTGAGATGTTTCTCCATTATACCCTAGACCTATCTTATTTAACGGAGAACGCTGTACATTGATGATCTCATCCAGAGTTTCAGATCCTTTGACAAACTTAAGATTAATAGCCTTTGTTTTCTCAATTTATTTTCTAAGGCCAACAATTTCACCTTCTAACTTTTCAAGATATTTTTCTTTTTCATCAATTTGAAATTGTAGAGTATCAATGATCATATTCTTTTCTTCTATACATGTCTTAAGTATAGAAATCTCTTCATAAAAACTATCCACATCTATAGCATCCATGTAATCATCATCTTCAAATTCCATTAAAAGTTTATAGTCATTACCTCATTCATCTTCATCACTATTTGATAGACCATCATTGTCTTCATGAGTGTAGTAGCTTATTTGCATTCTGTTTCTTGTTCCATCTGGCAGGTTCCTTTCCTTTGTCAATCTTATCCTTATGAGGAAATTTGGCAGCATAATGACCTACTCTTCCACAATCAAAACATTTAAAAGGTAGCTTACCTCTGAACCTTCCAGTACCCCGTTGAAGATTTCTGACAAAATTTGATTCTTCTTCTTCTTCTGGCACGTGACTTGATTCATAGTAGTCTCCTTTGCCTGAAGCCTTAAAAGTAGCTTCTCTCCTGTCTGATGGACCTCCTTTTCTCATTTCATAAGCATTTAGAATTCCGTGTAGCTGAGACATAGTAAGAGTTCGTAGATTTTCCTTTTCTTCTATTGCAGACACTTTAGATTCAAACTTTGGGGACAATGATCTTAGGACTTTTTCAACCACAACAGCCTCTTTTATTTCTTCACCCAAGTTTTTCATACAATTAACAATCTCATCTACCCGAAGGAAATAGTTAGCCACACTTTCATCATTATACATTATGAGATTCTCATACTGAATCCTGAGGGTTTGAAGTTTTGCACGTTTTACCTGTTCATCTCCTTCGCAGCTCAAAACAATCTTGTCCCATAATTCTTTTGCGGATTTATATTGCATAACCTTCACGAATTCAAATTGAGATAGAATCCTAGAAGAGTATTAACCGCCTTTGCATTTGTTTCATATTTCTTCTTCTCAGCTGAATCTGTAGGAGTAGCTGATGGAAAAGTATACCTTGTTTCTATAATGTCCCATACTTCTGTACCCAAAGATTGAAGATAGGCAGTAACTCTTACCTTCCAATATACGAAGTTTGTTCCATCAAAAATCGGTGACCTAATTGATGCTTCCCTCTCGTAGTTGCACATGATGTTAGATCTTCCTTCAAGCGATCAAGCTTCTTCAGAAGGACCTGCTCTGATACCAATTGTTGGAAATAATACTGAGAGGGGGGTGAATCAGTATTATCTAATTCTTTTTCAATATATTTATACTTTGAATTATTGTATGTTAGTACCATAAAATAATGAGCATGAACAAGAAAAACAGATAGTCACACCAAAGAACACCAGATATAAGGTGGAAACCCAATGTGGGTGAAAACCACCTGCTGCAATATGTCTCTATCTTCTTTCAATTAGAAATTCCTTTTACAATGATTTTGTATTGGTGCAGTCCTTTACCAGTACGCAGGCTACAACCTGCAGAGAGCTACAACTCTCTCTCCTGGAAGGGAGTTACAACCCCCTACTTCTTTTCTTTCAAGGACCACTTTTCATAAATTTTCAAACTGGATCCATGAACATCAATCAATCATCAAGTATATCTGCATCAAACAATCTCCTTTTCCCAATTAGCACTGAATCAAGTAAACACTTCTCTGACAGCTGTACCCAGAACATAGTAACAGTAACCACACACCAAATTCCGAACCCAGAATACTACAGCAATCGACAGAGGCAGCTAGATCATAATTTAAAGATATACGCTACTTCAACAACCTGAAACTTGCGTGCAGATCTATAAAGGATAATTCCTTCTTTCAAATATTCAGACACTAATTTACCGAGATTGTCAGATTTATAGATCAAGCATGCGCCTCATATAACAGATCAAAATCATACAAAGATACTATTATTCAAGAATAAAGATTATGACCCATCAATAGAACTTATCCTTCTTTATGTGCTAAGGTTCCTCCTTCATTCAGATCCAGATCTGCACCATAACCCAATCACAAATATTTCAGATCTAGCACTTATTAGATACTCAATTCATTTGATAATCCTTTGCCAAATGATCTCCTTCCTCTTTTATAGTCTTAGGCCTTCCACAATACCACGGTCCAAAACCATAGGATCAAAAAACTGTTGGACTAATACCATGAACCAGCCATGAAAGTGCGTGAGATCAACACTTTTGGATGCAATACCATGGACCAAAACCATAATAAACCAATACCACGAACCCATTACTTGGGATCAACACTTCTGACGAGGTACCATGGTCCAAAACCATAGGTTCAAATACCAAGGACTAACTACCATGGACCAAAGGTAAGTTCTTCAACATATACGCGCTTTTCCTTGCATGAAAGTGTGTGAAGGATCAACACTTCTGACGAGGTACCATGGTCCAAAACCATAGGTTCAAATACGAAGGACTAACTACCATGGACCAAAGGTAAGTTCTCCAACATATACGCGCTTTTCCTTGCATGAAAGTGCGTGAACTTTTTCTCTACATGAAATAAACTTTTCTTTGCATAAAAGTGCGTGAACTTTTCTCTACATGAAATAAACTTTTCTCTGCATAAAAGTGCGTGAACTTTTCTCTACATGATAATTTATTATCTGAGATGAGTGGGTTACCATGAAGTACAACATATGTATCATAATGCCAAAATATGACACTGAGATGAAGCCTACAAATCTCATCAAAGGTTAAGGACCAACCAAACTAATGGTTGATTTAAATTTTCATGCATTAAATATAAACTTTGTAGTTTCTCTTAATGAAAAAGAAGATATGGTGACTCCACAGGTATCATAGAATTTTCTTACTTCTCCCTGGTATGGAGACATTGTGTATGGTTTACAAAATTTACAAGCTCCCCCTAGTTTGACAGAAACCAAGGCAAGGTTTTTAAAATTGAAGGTAGTTAAGTTCTGCATTTTAGATCAAGCCTCGTATTGGAATGATGCTAGAGGTAATTTGCTAAATTTTTTATTGAAGGATGAAGCAAATAAAATTATGGAAGAATTTCATCAAGGTGACTATGGAGGACATTTGTACTGGAAAGCCAAAAAAAATAATCTTGAGAGCTTATTTTTACGGGCCTACCTTGGTTTCAGGAATTCATGAAAAGGTTTCAACTTGTCATCAATGTCTTATTTTTGAAGGTAAGAGAAAGATCCTACCTCCACCTTTGAAAACTATCTCGATGGAGGTGCCTTTCCAACAATGGGGTTTAGATTTCATTGGAGAAATTCATCCAAGTTCATTATCTCAACACAATTGGATCCTGACAGCAACATACTACTTCACCAAATGGATTGAAGCCATTCCAACTAGACAAGTTATAGATTCTATTATCATGCAATTCCTTGAAAGTCATATTCTCTCCAGGTTTGGTTGTCCCTATAAAATTATTACAAATAATGTTGTTCCCTTTAAATAAAAAAATATGATTGATTTTTGTAACAAGTATCACATATTTTTAGGACATTCTACTTCCTATTATCCTTAGGGAAATGAGTTAGCAGAGTCTTCTAACAAAACATTGGTAAACATCATAAATAAATTACTGCAACAAAACAAGAAATCATGGCATAAGATATTAATAAATGCTTTATGGGTTGACAGGATAAGTACAAAAACGTTGATTGGAATGTCACTTTTCCAATTGGTTTATGGAATAGATGCAATTTTTCCTATTTCCCTAGGAATTCCAATACTTAAATTATTGCAAGAAGAGGAAGGAGAACCAAATGATGCCTAGAGAAGAATCAATCAATTAATACACTTGCAGTAGACAAGGGAAAATGTTGACAACAATACACAGGTGATCCAGGATAAAATCAAGAGAATTCATGACAGAAGGGTAAAGGAGGAATATTTTCAGCTGGATGACATTGTTTTAATGTGGGATGCAAGGAACAAAGAGAAAGGGAAGCACAAGAAGTTTGACAGTTTATGGAAAGGCCCTTACAGGATTGTTTTTGTTCATGGAACTCATGCATTTTTGCTAGAAGATCTTATTGCAGAAACAATTTGAGGAGGACTTGGTAATAGTAGGTTACTCAAGCACTATTTCACTTAACGTCAGCTCGTAACAAACACCATCATTGTATATATAATTTTACTATTTCAAATAGTGCAACTGTGGGTGATCATCATTGGAATTTTAAGACCGAAGTGAAGGCCCTAAGTTTTCTATGATTTTTTGCTATATGTAAGTCAGTCAATCAGTTAAATTTTCAGTTTTTATGATTACTCCATTACCCAAGGGAGAAGGCTACTGACCTACAGTGTTCTTGACACCTCACAAATAGTATGTCATTCCCATTGGAACCAATGTTAGGGTCCTATAAAATAGGTAATAAGAGTCTATATGTTCATTTATTTGTTTTGAGACTTTTCCTATGAAACTTAGCCTATGGGTTAGTTGGTGATGTAGCCTAAATTTTTACTCGTCAAAAACTTCATTTAGTCCTTGAAATTATGTGGTCAAAATAGTCTTAGGTTGGAAAGGATTTTTCCTTTTCAAGATTTTGTAAATGATCTAGCAATTATTTTCATAATAAACTACTCAGAATCTGCTTTCCAACAAGTTATAGATCTCCTTAAAAGGACCTCAGAATCAAATCTTATGACAAGAAGAAGATCCTTGTTGAAAATCCACAGAACATAAGAAAAGGCTAAGTAAAAGTCCAAATCCAGCATCCTGGGGGTTTTGGAGAGAGAAAATAGTGGATAGAAAAGCAAAATCAATGATTAGTGATCACCAAGATCATAATCGGTGATTAGAGGTTCCAAATCTCACATCCTAGAGGTTCATGGCTAGTCAGCAGTCGATGGAGTTGGCAATCGAAGATTCACAATAGAGGTAGGGTGGTAACATTTCAAAATCGTCGAGATTGCAGGAAAAATGCCTTGAGTGTTAAAATGTCGAGAATGGCCTACATTATTAAAATGCCAGTGAAGGCCAAAGAGATTTACAAAGGAATTGATCCTCGGTCCCTTAGCCTTGATTGTATAGTTTCTACCCAAGCCATCAGGGCTAAGGCTCATAAATCAATGACCATCATTCATTTCAAATCATAAAATTGGTTTTGATAAAACAATTTTTATATATGTGGCAATTTATGGTGAATTTCACACCCCTCTTGCTTGAAACCACATACCGCTGAGCGGTCCCTCCGAAATCCATTAGTGTTTTTAGGGGAAAATTTTCAGGCTGATGCAACAATTGGAAAACAGGGAAGGTCAAGCAATTTCTCTCTCCTCCCAAAGGGACATGTGCCTCACACTCATTAGTTTTGATATGCCATGTGGCGGTCGGCATCATCATGACATGGTCGTATGGTGGACACATGGCAAGAAAATTTAGCATTTTCAAGGGTCAGAGGAAGCCAAAAAAGGGTGACACATTTCAACACTCACATGATTACACGTGGTAGTGACGTGGCATTAATGACATCATCATTCGACAATTCGGATTCGGCGGATGTGTGTTTTGTGTCAAAAGTGAAACCTATGATTTGAGAATGTCAAGAAAGAGTTCTCCGATAATGGATGGAATGTGGTCACATGAAGCGTCATAGGACAATGGGCTTAGCAGAGAAGTTGATCGGTATTTGTAATCAACAAAAATTAAATTTATACACCTAGTTAAACCACCAATTAGGAATCAACAAGAGAGAAGATTCAATGTGGGGAATAACCCATGGTCACAAAGAGTTGAAAGAGCCATGAGCCATCAGCGCAAGAAACCTAGGCACATATATGTGTGGTCTTATGTCTTATGTGGTGAAACATTTATAATAATGCAACATTCTAAAGAATCAACCACCTTTTTAACAATGTCCAGAATATCTATCTAAAGGACCAAAAATTATCATAGTATATTTCAAAGAATCAACCCCCTATCCCTAGCTAAATGGATTAGCCCCAAAAGATTGAGCTTATAGTAACAACCCCTTGGACACGTGGAATGATAACTTAACACTGTGAGCTAAGGATCCTGTAGGGAGGAAAATTCTAGAAATTTTAAAAGGAAGCATAAGGGAAACTTGCAGGATAAGCACCTGCGACATAAGCCTATGGTTACCACTCACTGGTTTTATGACTTAAAATCCTTTCCATAGTCATGATTTTATACTCTGCCATGTTTTATGGTTTTGATTGTTCTGATAGGTGACCCGATAAGGCGTCAGGAGGATTTTGGCACCATGGAAAGTAGTTTGAGATTTTCCAAGGGAGATGGATGAAACAATAAAATGGGAATTTCTCTGATAGATGATGTAGATGTGTTAACAAGTGTATGGGTCAGCAGTTATTGAATCATGAAAAAAATGATAATAATATGTTTTTAATGGACAGTGTTGTGAAGATAGCTACAACCATTTAGATTTTGAGAAAGAAGATTAGTATTAAAAAACTAATTTCCTATTCTTAAGGATCAAAATTTTCAGCAGAAATGAATGAGAAAGAAGAGGGAGTTGTAGATGGACCTGTTTTTATAGGAAGAAATGCTTAATTGGTATGGGGACCTGATCTACTTACAAGGAAGTAGTTCACGAGTTTTCTAGTGTCTAAATAAAAGCATATTTCTTATAGCCATTTTAGGACATACATAATCTCTTATATCATACTTACATTCATGAATTTTAGATATGTTTAACTCATTTCTTTTTCTGTAATTAAGTCATATCTATTATTTTTTAAAATTGTTAGCTCAAGCAATATTCAAACAATTATTGAATATGTAATAAGGGTTGGAACTTGTATGAAGAGAGGTTGTACATTGATGTAATTTGTGAATTTTAATGAAAGGGATCAATTTATAGTAATGAAGAGAGCTTTGTTCGAGGATTCGTGTGTCAAGCAATTGGTGATGTACTTTCCCTTGTGAAATTTTTTATTCTCTTAGTTGTCCATATGTTTTCTATCCCTATTGTTTCAAGAAGATTAAGGACTAAATTTGCTTAATTGTACTCTGCTCTTGCTTGTAAACAATATCAATATTTTTTGTTTGATCTTCAATATATAATTCATCTGAGTATGCTCTATATTTAATTGAATCTGAATCATATTCATCCTCTCCACTCCAAAGACACTATATAAGATCCAAACGCTTGCATATCTTGCCCTGTTACAACTCCTATGTTATTTTGTGATTTATTATCTATAGTTTCATGACTCCATGCCAAATGGAATTTTCCTGCAAACATTAACCAAATATTTGAAAAATCCCACCTCACACTTTCTTAACTATCCTAATATCATGAACAAAAATCCAAATAATATTTAGAGATCCCTTTCTAAAGCTATAAGGGCTAGATTCTAGCTTGCAAAGTGGTTTTGTAGTTACCTTTGGGTTTCTCTCCTCAGCCTAGGGAAACTACAGAGTGATAACATGTTTCTCATGTGATGGATTGTATGTAGATGTGAATTACTTATGTTGTCATTTGTATTGTGTATGAAAGTTCTCACAAGTAACTAACCGTAGAAGAAAGAATTAAAGACTTATTCTTAAAACATTTAAGAACCTCACTATTACTGATTCACACCCCCCGTGATTCCTTATTGGAACTCGCATTTTATTATTTTTTCAATGGTGTTAAAACCTAATTTTATGATGAAGATGGTTCTATAGTTTACTACGATAAATTTTCTCATCGTGGACTTGGACAATGCATTATTTTCAACTGATAAGTAAAGGAAAAAAAAGCAAGCTTCCATTTCACTGTTGCTTGGAGGTTCTAAGCTAATGTAAGATTGAGATGTCAATGGTTATTTTTGTGGGAAAATTCCATTTATTTTCAAGATGAAACTTATGGTTAACCATGGTTGGCTTTTCCTTCCTTCTATGTAAAGTCAAAGTTTTCCATTTGAAGAGATATTTTTTGTCTTTTACTTTTAAGTGTATTGAGGATTGGGATGTTATATTATAGAGGGGCCCCTATCACCATTATGAAGGTGGAATGGTCATACTTCTTTGGTTTGACAGTTTTTATATCTTTGTGAATTTTAGAGATCTCCAATTATTATGGGTTAACATGGTTAGTTTATCTCATTTTCCTCTTTCATAAAGGTTTTGGGTGTTATTGGATACTACTAGGAGTTTTAGTGAGATTCTATAGAAAATATACCTTCCCCTTTTTCTGGGAGGTGGCATTGATCTATGAAGTCAAATAATGAAAATTCCTTATTACATATGATTTTTTTCATGTTCCTGATCACATTTTATGTAATTTTCCTTAACATCTTAGATTTTACAAGAAGTAGAGTGTTGTGAGTTTGTATTCGACTTAGTCATAAACAGGTTCTTTTTAGCATACTTTGTGCTTCTATTTTCTTTTGGAAAAACTTTCTAGTTTATCTCATGCTATGAATCCTATTGATAATATACAAATTAGTGAGTCTTCTACTAAGAATATTCACTTATCTATGCAAGATGGCCATAATATTCCTTATACTAGTGAACAACCTTTTATTTATGTGAAAATGCGCTATTTGATGATGGCATAAGTGACCTCTAATAGAAAATTTAATTTATTTTTCATTTTCCTAATGCTACTAAGAATGCAAAAGACCTTGTTGTTACTCTATAATTCCTTGAAGAATTTTTTGAGTAATTGTTAACCATTAGTGAGCTCTCTCTATTGGATACTCATCTCTATGTGGATGGTCCATCAAGTTTCAATATTTTTATGTTGTGCATGTATTCCATGAGGGATAGTGTTTGAATTAGGGATCAATATACTAAATTCAAAGGTGCACTTATTGAGTAATCAGATTTTTCAATTATATAAGTCTTTTGTTCAATTTATTTAGTTGTTATCATAGTGGAGGGAGTATCTATGTTTCTTTTGTTTTTCAAAGGACTCATTTTATTCTCATATCCATCATGGTTTTACTAGTTTCATAGTTGATCATTATCTTCCTCCTAATTTTGGTGTCACTAGGGGCCTTTCTATCCTCACACTCATGTTGATGTCTTTTCTCACCATAATTTTTATGAGAGGAATATAATGTGAACATCACTTTACATTACTACATACTAACATCATGACACTAAAATTTCTTTCACTCATTTTATTATGTACTGAATTTATTTGGATATAGTATAATCCATTAGATAAGAATGTCGGGCCTTTATTCTTGATCTAGGTGGGATAGTTTATTCCTAGAGTAAATGAAAAATAATTAATCAATTCTCATTCAAAAGATATAATTTACTTATAATTTACTATCATGATGCATTTTTTTTACCATAGTTTATTTAATATTATAATTAATATATTATGTTAATGATGAAAATCATTTTTTTCTTCAAACCAAATCATATGAGCTTGTTTGTATGAATTAGATAATAACTAATAAAAATAAAGGAAAATGATGGTTATGAGCTTAAGAGGTTAGTTCATTTTTTTTAAAGGAAGACTGTAACTAACATGTCTAGTATTAGTAATCTAAAAGAGTTATGACAAGTTTAGTGAATTTCCATTATTGAATGTCATGTAATTAATTATTTAATATTTAAGATATACTTATCATATTATAAATAAAAAATGCATTCCTATAGTAGGATATAATATGTTGATCCATGTCATGAAAATGACAAAATTTGAAATGTAGAAGTGGGAGAAGTCATGTGACATAATTTAATGACTCATTATATGCTTTTACTTATTCTATATTAATCAAAAGACCAAGCATTAATCTCAAAGTTAATATAGAGGAAAGGTGACCAAGCTTCCATTTGAGTGGTGTTTAGAGTAAGCTGATGTAAGATTGAAATCTCGATGATTATTTTTATGGAAATTTTCCTTTTTCCTAAGATGTATTTTCAATTTAATGATGTTTTATTTTTTCTCTCTCATTAAGGTTAAAATTTTCCATTTTAAAGGATGTATTTTTTTCTTTTATTTCTATTCATATGGAGAATTGGGATGCTATATTATAAAGATATCCCTAGTGTTCTAGTGAAGTTGGCATGACCCTCTTTCCTTTGTTTGGGCTCTGGTGCGTGTCTGTTTGTGTGTGTATTCATGATAATCACGATGTGAATTAGCACTATCTAGGAATTCATCCATTTATTAACATTTGGAACATCACCAATTGTAGGAGCATATTAAAGGCCTATACTAGTCAAACAGTCACTAAAATTCATGCATGTTCATGAAACCATACCAAACATGTGCATTTATAATACATTTCATAGCTTGATATAAAGTTTCATTAAACTTAGCTGATTATGGTATGATGGCTAGAAACTAAAGGAGGGACTTCCATTCTCCACCCAACCATAGGCCAACTACATTTGAACTTTCTTGTAATTGACTACCCTTAACCTCAATCCAAATTTTGTGGGATTTGCTACATAGGGTATATTCACACCAAATTTTTCTAGACACTTCAAGGATGGAGTCCAATATCTACATGGTTTGTCAATTGCCCTTTCGCAATGAGCACCGTAATGACTCACTTATTCCCCTAGGGTCTATGTGGGATATTCCTCAATCCAAGACGTTGAATCTAATATATAGGTGGTATATCAGTTGTATTTTCATATCAGAAACCTCAAGTTTTTGAAAACCACTTTTCAAGTGTTTAACAACTCTCTAGAAAGCACCACAATGATATAGTCATCCAATGAGCCTCCCACTAATAACACAATATTATACAACTCAATTCAATGGAATCAAACATAGTTCATATAGATCACAACCAACATTCAAATGGGGCATTACCTAGTCTAGTTGTTAAAATTGACTATCGAAGTCACTTATCAATTTCACTCTTGGGGTAAGCACCAAAATGAGCCTCCCATTGGCCACTCAGGCATAGACACATAGCCTAATAGCCTCAAGTTGTTCTCTTCTATTGGAAATACTCCAACAACTCCTTATGCTCCACTCTCAATCTCATAACAATGTTTCTACATCTAGCGAGAACTTATATTCTTCAATATTATCATTTTCTCTATGTTCTTTCCTATTCTTTTCGTTGATTCCTTGATTTTCCTTCCTTGTTCACCTCCTTATTTCTTCTTGATACCCTTCATTCCTTGGCCTTGATCCGCTAGGGGGCGATGAGATGAAGGTTAGTGGAATCCTCTGCCGATACACCCAATCCCATCTCTTCAATTTATATTAGTGTTCATGATTTAGTGGTGAGGATGGGTGTTGGGTATTTAGTGTGGCTAGTATGCTTCGTTCATGGCATACAAGTTCCCTCCCATCAAATTATGGATCTTAATGTCCCTCCATTAAGCCCGATCATTACATTTACACTCACTCTTAAAGTGTTCACCGAGTTTTGGCATTTGAGATTATCGAACCTACACAAATTGTCAATTCCTATTTTAACTTGAATGTGAATATGATGCATAGAAAGTTACATTTATTGAAAATTCACAAAGATTAGAAATAAAGTTTTAAGAATTTACCCAAATATACCATATGATGAGAATAGTGATCAAAAGATATATAACACTAAGGTATCATAAACATCATATTTTCTCTAGATATTTAAATCTTGATATATATTGACATTTTTTTTAAAACAAATAAAGTTTCACATATTTAACGTGTCAAAATTATTTACATTGGATTCATTTATATTTGAAGTCTAGCTATATGAATGCATGAATGCATTTACGACCCAACAATATTATAATGTAGCTATAATTATTTCTTCATAAAATCTAATAAAATAAAAATATTATAAAATAATATGTTTACTATTATTTCAAATTCATATTAAAAAATATGTAGACATTCTAAAACCACTTATGCATGTAATGAAACTTACTAGTTTGTTCTGGATCTAGATTTGTTTGTTCAATATCACATCGTAACATAATATCTTAAATTAAAAGATATTTTTATTTAAATTTTATTTATTTATAAGAAATATAACATCCATGTGTTAGTTGTGGATCTCGATGGAGTGCATAGTACGTAAAAGGAAGTCAAAGAATTTAATATGCGTACACATAGCTTTCTGTTGGACCAGATAGGTTAGTATTTGATGGAGAATCAAAATATTAAAATATAAATTAATTTTGTGTTTTATGGAAAAAGTTATGAGGTCATGTGGTATCTAGTTATGTATAAAAGGGAAAGATGTATGATTGTATACTATATACAACTCAAAATTATTTGAAAATAAATAGATGAATGGACAAAATTTTTATCTATGTCAATCACTTTTACAATTAATTAACAATTTATTGTATTTAAGTTTATAATATCTCCATATCAATGTAAATTAAAAATCGAAACAAACAAATATTACCTAATAAATTAGAAGCTTTCTTGTCTCATAATAATATGAAGTATTTGAGTTTCATTCTCATTATTTAAAACATCTTGGCATATATAATTAGATTTCTAACGTTTTTATAAAACCATTAACAACATTAATGTTACTCAAAATTTATGTTTAAGAAAAAAACAAATGTTTCTCCTAATAAAAAAAAAGTTTCCATATATAAAAATATAGAGTTCATTTGAAAATTTCCAGATCAAAACTAAAATTGAGATAACGAAGGAAACAAATTTACTCTACATAAATAAATGAAAGGAAATGTATATTTCCTATAAATTTATATATTTTATCGATGAATTGGTTTGATTGTTTTAATGTTCACTTTGTATTCAAGTTTAGGGAAGAGGATTGCTATTTCGTATTCTCATTTTCGAGTTTAGGGAACAAGATTGCTATTTACATTGTAAACATAAATGAATACAGTATTGAAATGTTTTATACCTGGTTTACATGATGAGTTTATTTTAAAATTTTGTATCACAACTAATATTTTATTGTGGCATGATTTGAGAGGAACCATTGCTTTATGATTTCGATGTAATTTATTGTGGCATGATTTGAGAGGAACCATTGCTTTATGATTTCGATGTAATTTAGCCAATCAAATTTCTTTAAAGTGCAAATATAAAAGTTGAAACTATATTTGTTCTTAAAAGATTTGATTACTATAATTCATATTTAATATTTAATATTTTTATTATCAATATTTGTTGATACAACATAATAATTTTCTATTACGAATTGAATGGATTATACATATATATATATAATTGTAATTATTTCTTAAGTATTTTAGAACATTTTATTATCATACTTTAAAAAAATATTATATATATATAAAAGAAGTTTATATTAAAATAAACTAATTAACATACATATTTTTTAAGTTGATATAAAATTAAGATATTGAAATATTTTATTTATGATAAAGATTGAAAGTGAAATATTTTTGTTTCTTATTACAAAATATTTTCTTTTATTTTCAAATTAAAATTATGAAATACACTATAAGACAAGAATCACGATTTTTTTATTAAACTATAGAATATAGATTTACACATAACTCTCACACTATGTTGTAAAATATGCCTCTAAACACAATAACCAGACATGTTGTGTCATATACTTATGCAACAAAAAATTTGAATGAGAAAAAATCTAATGAACCAACTACTAATATTATTCTGAATGATGTTTAAAGTTAAAAAATATAAAAATAGTCAAAATTAACTAAGGAAAACATTGGTAGCTTTCCATTAGGCAAAATGATTTCTATTTGTTTCAATCGAGATATAAATGAATATATTTTGACAGCTTTGTATTATGGAAGAGGATTGCTGTTTGGATTATAGATTGAATACAGTGTTGAAATGTTTTATATGTTGTTTAGAAGATGAGTTTATTTTGATATTTTGGAATCAAAAGCCATTGTCAGCTTTGCATTATGGAAGAGGATTTCTGTTTGAATTGGAGATATAAATGAATACAATATTGAAGTATGTTATACGTTATTGATACGATGAACTTATCTTGATATTTGGCATCTGTCGACAGTGGTAGCAATCAATTTTTGTATTGGTTGTTCGATGATTTGGACCTATTTTAGTATTCTTCGTCCGTAACATTGACACATTTGTTACATGATTTTAAAGGCAGGCTTGCCTCACAATTTGAATGACAACAAGTACACGGCTTGTGTCATATCCTTTGGGACAAACAAAATAAATTAATGTAAAGGCATAAGCTATGGATGTTGAGATGTTAGATTAAGTGTTACAATGTTTAAATTCAAATCTTAAATTTTAGCTAATGTTATTTAATGTAGGCCATTAATGTAGGCCAATCTAAAAATAAATGTTAGAAATTTAAATAATATTTATGATAAATAATAATAATGAAAATGGAAAAAAGTAATATAGTTCCTAAACAAAAATGAAATAATCATATAAACAGAAATAGAATAATTATATAGATAAAAAAAACTACAATACAATTATGTGATGGGTTTAGATAAAAAAAAAAAAAACAATACAATTATGTGATGCATTTAATAGTTATTTTATTATATACGTTGAATTTGAATGAAATATATACTTACCTTGAATAAAAAAAAATTATCACATTAAAATTCTAAATTAGGTAAAATTTTAAGCACGTTTACTCCTTACTAAAGTCACTATCATTTCTTGAATAAAAGTAAAAAGGTTAATTCAACACAAAGAATCCAAAATCTTTCTCTAAAATATTTTAATATTTCTTCTAATTAATTATTTGTAAAATGAATCTTTAAAAGGAAAACCATATCCTATAGATATATTAAAATCTTTATACACATAAATATTTCCACGTCAAAGTTGTAATATTCTAAAATATTCATTTGATGTAGTTTTATTATAAATTTCAATGTCATGCCACATAAAAAAAACCATTATATCTAATATCAATATAGAGAGATTAATATTCCTATTAATATTATTATTAAATCTAATATTAATATTAATATATTGTACTATTAATATTATTCAACTTAACAACGTTTCAGTAAAACAATGTTAAAATTTAATATAATATTAATTTTTTTTATACTATAATATATATTAATATATCATGATATATATTAACTCTAGATATATATATGGGAGGGGAGAACAAAGATATAGAGTGATAGAGGAGGAGAGACATAGCTACTCAGAGAAACGAAGAGAGAGTGAGAAATAGAAAGATGTAGTTGGAAGGAGAGAAAGGGAGGGAAGAAGAAAGAAAAATAGAGAGAAAATTGGAGAGAGAGAGGGAGTGACAAGGAAGAGTTGGGGAGAGAGTGCTCATGCATGGGGGTGAGACACAAAGACAAAGTTGGAGACAGAGTTGGAGGGCGAAGATAGAGAGAGAGAGAGTGAGAGAGAGAGAGGTGGGAGAGAAAGGGGGTCAAGGCTTAGATTGGAGTCGAGGACGCCTTGATCTGCCCATTCTGCAGTGAGGGGATTCGGTTCATCGTGGTGGTTTTTGACTTCATGTGATGCTGCATCAGGGTGGCCAAGGTTAGCATCAAGGCTGCTACATGGAGCACTATCAAGATGTGGTTCAGTCAATTCTGCATGTTTTCGAGTATTGAGAGTCGGTTAGACATGAGAAGCAAGTTGAATTGATAGAAACTCTTAACAAAATGCATTATTTCCAATGTCATACCCATGAACGTGTTTTGGTGGTTTGGTGCGGACAAAATTTTCTATCAGAGAAGGTCGAGAAACTGGAGCCCTGGAATGTGTTTTGGTGGTCTAGCATAGCCAAAATTTTCTATCAGAAAAGGTCGAGAAACTAGAGCCCTGGAATGTCTATTTTGTGGAGCATGTCCAATGCTCTTTTCCTCCTCTGCCACCTCCTAGTACAGCTCTGGACAACTCAACATGCAACCTCCATCACCTATGATGACTAGCATGGATACAAGTGTTTATTGGGGCATACACACTTTGAAATTTTTTATTATGTCTCTCTTTGGTTCTTTGTTTCATTGTCATATGCTTTCAGAAGTAGTTAACAAACATGGTCAGCGTGAGACTACCTACATTTTTATTTGATATATTTTCTCTTAAAACTATAAATAGAAATTTGACTTAAAAAATAAAAATTATTCTCTATATACCAATCATTTTTAAAATAAACTCATTGTATTTAAAATTTAAATAAAGGAGGTATTTGCTTACATTTTCGAATTAATTAGAGATAATAATCAATTTTAGTGAAAAAAACATACTCATTTAAGTTTATAAAAAAATTTAAATAAAAAAACAAATATACCTAAAATAAATAAAAGTAAACAAAATCTTTATAGAATTCATTATTTTTTGCAAAATATTCTAAAATAATGGCGTGATTGTTCTAAGTACACCATACTTCCTTTAGAACATATTTCTTTTAAAAAAATTGATATAAGATAGTGTAATTATCAAATTACAATACAAGCTAAAGGCCGTTATTTTCCCATGATAATAAAAAGCATATAAGTTTCATTGTATTTATTTTATTTAAAATGTTTTGACAAAAAATAATTGAATTGTTAATATATGTATAGAATATTTTTGTAATTTTTTTTGTTAAAAATAAATAAAGGCAAACCATTTTTTAACCTTTCTTTGTATAAAGATATAGAGTCCATTAAGGAATCTCCATGTCAAAACTATAACTTATATAATCAATAAAATTCATTTTACTCAAGGAAATGTACACTTACTAAATGTACACTTAGTAAACCTATATATCTTATACATGGATTGATTTCGTTTTAATGATTAGTTCATATTTTATCCATGAATGATCGTTTAAATAATTAGTTGATACAAGGTTAGCTTTTTATTATCATCTTCCATAAACTATGTTGTTAGCTTTTTATATCATGTTGTTTGAATTGTAAGTATAAATTAACACAATATCGAAATGTTATAGATGTTTATGGATGTGTTTATTTTAAAATTTTGCATCTCTAGACAGTGCTAGTAATTTATTTTTTTATTGTTGATCGAAGGTGTACATCTATTTTAGTATATATTTTTTTAGTTAATATGGACATATTTTCACATGATTTGAGAAAGAACAATTTTTTTATGATTTAGATTTATCTTAACTATATATTTCCTCAATTTTTTTAACGTGTAAATCTCTTTAAAATATAAAAGTTGAAAAAATATTTGTACTTTGATTATTTAAATTATATTTTTTTAATGTATAAACAAATTAATTGAATTGAAATTTTATTGTTCACTTGGATTGTGTTGATTATATAACTTAAACTTATAACTTTAACAAATCTCTACTACATTTTAAAGAAAATTAACCTAAAAATATATTTCAAAATCAATAAAAATATAAAATAATAAAACTACTTGAAATGTTTTAACCTTCAAATTTATTTTTTTTCCAATTTTTTCAAACTATTACGTATAAAGATTAAACCATTATACTTAATATGAGCATTGAAATATTTTATTTATAACTCATATTTAATTATTTTTATTACACATATTTGTCATATGACTTTTATTACAAATAAATTGACTATTTTTTAGTTTCAATTATTTGTTCTCTTTAAACATTAAAATTTTTTTATCACTGTCACGTACCGTGGTGAATATGAGAATTACCTAATAGGCTCTCATTCTTTAAATTTTCTTGTGTTAAAGTTAAGATTCAACTATCACAATTGTAATTATTCCATCATTTCATGAACAATTATTGTTAATGCAACTATACTCATATTCTTAACAAATGAACAACATCAACATTAATGAACCATAATCCCTAGGCACAATACTACATACTCCTTCCATGCTTTACTGGATCTAAGATGTGGACTTTTAGATTCATTTATAAGACTTATATGTCGGATCAAACCTTAAGCATAATTTACAATTTGGAGAAAGGAATTAATCATAACATACAACAAACAAAATACTTTGATGACTCCACTCAAGCATTAATGGAACATTATCTTGAGTCTGCTATAGCTAACGTGGCCATGCCCCATGATCATAGTCCTACAAGCATTGTCAAAACTGTTACTGGCCTAACTCTTATGTAACATGCATAAATAGCTAAACTAGCCTCATTGGATGCAATTCCTACAATGTGTAATGCATGGCATAGATAACCTGAACCACAGACTATATAATTTGAAGCATTACACCATAATTGTTTCGCATGCATCAATGTCTCATGCATAAATATTCGCCAACTTAAAATAGATATATCACATAAGGTAAGAGGCATACTAGGTTCTTTCACTAACTCTACCCTTGGATGCAATAGGAGTCACATGCATAATAATTCAATCATTTTCATAAATAGAGATGACACAAACATCTATAAATTTGAGCTGAATGATTCCACCACATAAAAATTAATGAGTAAACATACAATATATCCCATGCAAGTGGATCCAACTAGATTAGAAGAGAGAACACTATTTGGAAAAAATTGAGAACCACTACCAAACCTAGAACTGTCTTCCACCAGTTCACCCCCGAAGTGAGAGCTCTTGCCACAGATTAACTCCCCCTGTTGATCTCTTCAATGGGTATTTAATATCATCTTTCATGATATGGTTTCCTTTAGCAACGTCCTTGCTTTTAGGTGGATGTTTTATCCATCTTCCTACAATTTTCTTAGAGAATCTCACCTTTCTCTCCTGCTTGTAGGAATTTATGGGGTAAGTTCCTCAGATAGAACAACAAAGGACACCACTAAAAAACAAATCACAGATCAATACACCAGTATTCTCGACATGGTTAAAACCATCAAAGAGGGAAATAGTCCACGGTGTGAGCCAACGTGGCCACTTCAGGCAATTTATTAATGTAAAAGAAAGAAAATTTACATAATCTTCTCTCATGAATAGTTACCTTACAAATGACCCTTCATGCTCTTTAAATAGAGATCATGGACCAATTAGGTGTTAAGCCACGGATCAAGTGTTAGTAGTACCAAGGATAGAATGAACCATTGGATCACTTCATGTCTACAACATATCGTGACCGTCGAATTGTAAGTTACAAAAGTACATAGTAAAGAAACACACTTTACCTAACTCTACACTAGACCAAGTTATACTTAAGTATTTCCTATGTGTTTGAATATCCTAACATCCCCCCTTAAGAACAGGTTGGGATAGGATTGAAGGATGTACAAATATGACACAATAGGATAAGGAAGGAGGCATTAGAGCTTATCCTCCCTTAGTGAAAACTTCCTAAACTCCAACCATAAATCAAAGTTTAGTAAAATTTGCCTCTATGAGAGGCTTTCTAAAGATGTCTGCAACTTGATCATTGGTTGAACAATATTGTGCTTCAAGAACATGGTCATGAATGAGTTTTCTAATGAAGTGCATGTGTAGTTCAATGTGTTTTTTGCGTTGATGTTGGATTAGATCTTTCCATAGTTGAATGGCACTTTGATTATCACACCAAAGTGTAGTCAGATGTTGCTCATGAAAGCCAAACCCTGACAGGATCTGACAAAGCCACAAGGCTTCCTTACTAGCTTTTATGGTGCCACGATACTCTGCTTCTACTAAAAAAAAAGAAATGACACTTTGTTTCATGCAAGCCCATGTAATAGGTCCATAACTAAGGGTAAAGAAATAACCTGCAGTAGACTTCTGATCATCAGGGTCAGCAACCCAATTGGAATTAGTGAAACCAACCAATAGAGGAGATGCTTTTGCACTGTAATGAATCCCAAACTAAACTGTACCTTGAACATAACAAAGTACTCTTTTAGCTGCTTTCCAATGACTTTCATGGGGTTTTTCATAAACTGAGAAATAAGGCCAATAACAAAGGAAAGGTCCAGACGAGTATGGGTAAGATACAGAAGTTTTCCTACAAGTTGACGATATAAGGTAGCATCAACTTCATGGGAAGTACAAGTGATTAAAATTTTCACTTGAGATTGAAAGGGAGAAGGGGCTAGCTTACAGTCTTCCATGTGAGAGTGGCATAGAAAATCAAAGGCATACTTGGACTGGGAAAGGGAAATATGTTCCTTGTATTGCAATACTTGAAGACCAAGAAAATAATGCAAGTGTCCTAGGTCTATCATTTCAAACTTCTTTTCAACGCTGGACTTCACATGGTTTAAAGGTTTCGATCACTACTAGTAAGGATAATATCATCAACATAAAGAAAAAGAATTATAAAAGACATACCCACTTTTTTGGTGTTGACAGTATTGCAGAATGACACGTACAAAAGCCAGTATCTAAAAGAGAAGTATCCATTTTGGCATACCAAGCCTTAGGGGCTTGCTTGAGACCATAAAGGGATTTCTTAAGCTGACATACAAGACTAGAGTCTCTTTGTATAAAGCCAGGAGGTTTTTCCATATAGATTTCTTCATGCAAGTCCCCATGCAGGAAGGCAGATTTAACATCCATATAATGGACTTCCCATTTGAAAGAGGAAACAAGGAAAGAACAACGCAGATAAAGTTTAATTTGGCAACAATGAAGAAGGTTTAAGTATAGTCAATGCCTTCAACTTGTGAAAAACCCTTAGCAAGAAGATGAACTTTATGTTTATCAACTTTTCCATCTGGTCCAAACTTGGTTCTGTAAACCCATTTGCATCTATCAATTTTTTATCCCTTTGGAAGAGGAACAAGTTCCCAAGTATCATTTGCCAATAAGGAACGATATTCTTCATTCATAGTTGTGTCCCAATCTAGATGACTTGAAGATTCTGCAAAGGTGTCAGGATCATAATTCACTAAAGCTTGAGCCAATAAAGAAGAGGCTCTATCAAACTGAGAACATGTACGTTATTGATCTATAGGATCACCTGCAAGAGAACCTACTGCATCACGAGTAGCATGGACCTATTTTGGAAGATGAGGAGCTGAAGGAGGATCTTGAGAAGGTGGGGGAGGATTGTCATCCTCGCTATGATCATCTGAAAAATAAATATTTTCGGAAGTAGAAGGAATAGAGAGAGGTGGCATATCTGTCAAACTAGGCTCGTAGGCCGATATATTTTCAACAAACTTTACATCTCTTCTAATGATAAGATTTTTTTGACTTAGGTGAAAGAAGTCTATATCCTTTGACATCTTTGGAATATTAAAACAAAAATACATTTTTCACTCTTAGGTTCTAAAGCTTTATTTTTCTCATCTGGAATATGGGCCCATGCTTCACTTCCAAAAACACAAAAGTGACTTACATCTGGTTTAATTGAGCTCCATGCTTCTTCTGGAGTGATATTCTTTAAAACCTTAGTAGGAGTGTGATTTACTATGTAATTTTCATAGTTAATTGCTTCTGCCCAAAAATTAAGACTAAGTCCTTTAGATTGAAGCATACAATTAGCCATTTCCTTTAAGGTGTGGTTCTTCCTTTCAGCTACACAATTTTTTTGTGGAGTATATGGAACAGAATGTTGAATTTCAATTCCATGCTTAGTGTAAAAGTTGATGATTTTTTTTGTTAACATATTCTCTGCCATTATCAAATCTTAGCTTAATAATATGATGTCCAAATTGTTTCTCAACAAAGGCCTCCATTAATCAGAGGATTAGTGAACATGCAGCTGATCTTAAGCATAGGTGTACTAAGTCTTCCGCTTTGGCTGAGCACGCCGAGAAAACCAATCATCATGTTTGTATTGAAGAAGCTAGTGTTATTGCTAAGGTTCCGCACTTCCATCATCGGAAATTTAGGGAGGCGCTTGAGATTGAAAAGAGGCCGAGTAATCTCAATAGAGATGATGGCTGGAAAATCAGTCGGTGTTGGGTACCAGCACTCTCGACCTAGTCCTTTTTTTTTTTTTAATTTTATTATTATTATTATTTTTATTTTATTTATTTATGTATTTATTTAATTATTTTTATTTATTTATTTATTTATTTATTCTTCTATATATTTTTATATATACATATATATTTTTATTTTACTCATTTTAATGGTCCAGTTTTTAATTCCTTCTTATTTTTATTAATTTATTTGTAAATAAATATTATCACGAAGTATTTTGAATTACTAATTTAACTTAAAAATTTTAATATTTTGAATTGAATCATGTTATTTTAGGGGGTTGGTCCCCCTAGGGTAATATAATTTTAATTATTATAACATGATTTTAATATAATTTAATAATATAATTTTAATATAATTTGATTTTAAATATAATTTTAATTATATTTTAATTTTAATATAATTTAATTCAATATCATTTTTGATTATTTATGTTTATTTAACTATTTTATTAATATAAAAGTTTTCACATAATTAATTTATTTATTCTAAGGGATTGGTCCCTCTATGAGAAATAGTTTTCCCCTAGATATAATTTTTAATTATTTATCTCTAACTAACTATTTTTATAAATTATTTTTACTAATTGAGTTGTTTATTTATTTTAAAAATAATTTTAATTATTTATTATTTGAGGGACTGTCCCCTCTAGGGTACTTTTTCCCCTTAGATATGATTTTTAGTTATTTGTCCTTAACTAACTTTTAACATGAATTATTTTTAGGTAATAATTGAACATAACTATTATATATTTTTAATTATTTTTAATATTAATTTATTTAAAGGACTGGTCCCACGGGTAGCATTTTTAAGGTACCTAGTCAAAAGTAGCTATTAGTCTTGTTAACCGTTTATTTAACTTTTTTCCATAAATAATAATAATAATAATAATATTAATAATATTAAATTAATAATAATATTTTCACTACTAATATTAATAATATATTATTATCAAGGCTATTTTACCAATATAATATTAAGTATAAATAATTACTTATATTATTATATCAAATAATTTACCTTTTCTAACTAACCATTTAATAAAAATTTTAACCTCAACTATATGATATATATATTTTATAATAATTGATGAATAATTTATTAATAATAATAATAATATTAAACTATGAATAGTATTTGACCTATGGACCGTAGGTCAAAATTAGCCGTTGGTCGATTTAGCCGTTGGAGTCTCTGCTCAGACTATTTAACATGCTAAGCTGGATCTGTTTCTTCAACTTGTCATGACGATGAACCACGCTGGTTGGTTCGAAACGCGTCGACAAATGATGTCTCATGTGATCTCCGCCGAATTTTTTATTTTTATTTTTTTTGGTAAACTTGATATGGATCACAGAAGCCTAAACTCTACTAGGCCATTAACATGTTGAATACTTCACTCTTGATTTTTAAGAAGTATACCCAAGTGTGTATGGAGAAATCATCAATGAGAGTTAAGAAATACTTATAGCCAGAGAATGAAACAACTATAAGTGGACCACATAAATCACTATGTAGAAGCTATATAGGGGCTCAGGTGTGCCAAGAGGCACATTTTTCAAAAGTATCCCGATGAATGCTAGTAGCTAAAATCTATCTAGGATCTCTTAGGTCCTTAATTGAACCATCGTGAGGTGAAAATTCAATGGTTTTACCTTCACCTAGATGAGTTATTTGATATGCAGATAGAAGGTTGTAGGATAGGTTTGGAACACATAATACCATTAAATTGACCATTGTCTAGATTAACAGTTCTAGTCCCTACAACACTGAGAGATCTATCATCACCAACATATATTTTTGGTGTTACAATCATTTAAAGAAGAAACATGGCTTTTTTTTTGACATGTGATAAGATTCTCTAGGATAAGTGAGCCACTCATGAGAATGAGAAGAAGAAGATACATTTAGTGCATAACCAAACCGAGATGCTTGACAACCACATGCAAAAAGTGTTATTCCTGAAGATGAAGTTCAAGCTGAAGAGCGATCCAAATGGATGTTATGCTTCTTCATTGCTGCTTCCAAGGCTTCCATCTTATTAAATCATTTGGATTCTAAGTTTCCATCTCGATTACAAAAGTTGTAATGTCTATTAGTCTTCTTCCCCTTTTTTATTTTCCTTATCATTTTGTCGAATTGATTTTTCATTTTGAGACTGAAATTGCTTAGGACCCTTGTTTGGTTTAGGACCATTCTTTTTAGGATACTACTTCTTAGGATTCTTTGAATTGGTTGTTGCTGGGTAGCTAAGGCTTTCTAATAAGAGTTTCCAAGATTAAGAAGACCAAGATGTAAGAGTTTTTCTTCTTCTCCTTTTAAAGAAACACAAATGGCATCAAACGAGGGGGACTTGTAGTCTCGTCCTTGAGAAATAAAGGCTTCTCTAGTAGAATGGAAGGTGGAAACAAACATAGAGTAGGTTGGTCTCAACTTAGTAAGAATGGAATAGATAAGGCTACCATATTCTTTCTTAACCTTAACACCGACCAAGAGAAGTCTAAGGGTCTTGAACTTCGAAAAAAATCTTCAATGGAAGAACAATTATCAGGGTCCAACATAAGGAACTCATTCTTGAGTTGATGTGCTCTAATTTAATTTTTAATTCCAAAAAATTTATTGTGTTGCTTCATTTCTTCATTAGGGGTATCAAGTTGTACGATATGGAATCCAAGGTCTCGAGAAATAGACATCCCTATCAACACACATGTTTTATCTTACCTATTTTCTTCTTTAGATGCCTTATCTTCATATTTAGTTTAGTTTCTTGGCCTGAGGCTATTCTATAAAGACCTTTACTTCTAAGTAAGTTTACAATGTAGGACCACCATTGGAAGTAGTTGGTGCTATCAAGAATAAATTGGCACAGTATTTCCATTTTAACATAAACTAAAGTTGTAGATGCTAAAACTAGGTGTTCCAATGGAAAAATATAAAAAAATTAGGCCGACTGAAAAAAACAGCTCTGAGAATGACTTCTGGATGAAGAAGTTATGGCTTTTTGAAGAAAAGTTGTTGAAGATGCCGACGAAATGCGTGAATGTTTGCAAGTGAATGATAATGTTATATTTAAAAGAAAAATTCCCCCCCCCCCCCCCCCCCCCCCCCCCCTCTCCCCCCCCCACCCCTTTCCAAACTTAATCTAATTAGCTCACTTTAAAAAAAATTTTTATGTGACCCACTTTTATAAATAAGTGAAAGTCACTTTTACAATGGTACTTTATGAGTTACGCACTAAATTGTAACTTAAATAAAAGATAAAGATACTTTAGAATTACAAGTGACTCAATTTTTATAATGGGTGAGAACAATTTTACATAAATTAACTTTAAAACATAAGCTACATGTCCTTTTTGAAAAAGTAGCTCAAGAAAAGAAAGACTTGAACTCAAGACCTCTATTCTCATAAAGTAACTTTGGACCAAGTGAGCTAGTTTAAAAGGTTAGTAATTTTTGGAAAAGATGAAGGTTTTTTTTTTTTAGTCACTGAAGCTTTGGGGTGAGTTCTTACCTGAAAAACCCAATTTTACCTACAAAACAAAAAAGTAGACAATCCAACATGGACATACAAAAGAACCAAACCTTATGGCTTGAAGTTAGTTTTCACCAGAAAAAAAATATTTTCCTCAATGTTTCTGATTTTCCGAGATCACACTAAGGCTTGATGGAAAAGAGCATACACATGAGAAAAATCCTTCCTTTCCGTTTCTGATTTGCCCAGATCGCACAAAGACAAGGAGAAAAGAGCATACACAGAAATGAAAGGTATAGATCCGGTAATAAAAAACAGAGAGATAAATAACTAAAATTGCAAATAAAGACTGTATACCTCCAAATATTAAAAATGATGTAGCTAGGGCTACCAGAAACCTTTTCATGTGAAAATATAGGGGTCCCTCACTGGAGCAGATGCTTCTAACAAAATAGAGTAGTCCTCTAGGCCTGAAAGCAGTCAGAAATAGTAGATTTAGGAAATGACAGTTGGAAGCAGTTGTACCGCCTTCTGATTTGGATCACCAATGGATGGAGCGTTCAAATAGCTTTGATACCATGTATGAATTTACAGGGTAAGTTCCTCAGATAGAACACCAAAGGACACCGCTCATGAATAGATCACAGATTAATAGACCAATATTCTTGACATGGTTAAAACCTCAAAGAGGCAAACAGTCCATGATCTAAGCCAACGTGGCCACTTCAGCCAATTTATTAATGTAAAAGAAAGAAAATTTACATAAGCTTCTCTCATGAACTGTCACCTTACAAATGACCCTCCATGCTCTCTAAATAGAGATCATGGACCAATCGGTTCTTAAGCCATGGACCAAGTGTCAATAATACTAAGGAGAGAATGAAATGTTGGATCTCTTCATGTCTACAACATATCATGACTGTTGGATAGTAAGTTACAAAAGTACATAGTAAAGAAACACGCTTTACCTATTTCTACACTAGACCAAGTTATAATTAATGATTTCCCATGTGTCAAAATATCCTAACATTTCAAGGCTTTTCCTCATAAAATCTTGCCTTTCTCTCCCACAAGGCTTTTATATTTTTTCTAAGTAACTCAATGGATATTTATCTCCAATACATCAAGCTTATTTATCATTTAATCTAGAAGCTTGGTCATGAAAGAATTATCCATTCCCATTCACTATTTGGATTTGGAAAAAATCTCGTCTCTTGGTGTCTCGCTTTTCCAAGTGATTAATTATTTTACTTATTTCATAAAGTATCTACTATTCTTGTTACACATCAGACCTGTATTTTCTCATCTTAGGTTAGCAAAGTGTTACATACAAGGTAGGGGTGTTACATAGTCCCCCCATTAAATTTACACTGTCCTAGGTGTATTACTGCATCTTACAATATTATTTTCCTCGTTTGCATGTAGGTTTTTTTAATTTACAGGATCCCATGGCCTTGCCATCTTATGCAGATCTTATCATATATATATATATATATATATCAATTACAAATGAGTTCTAACTTCATGTTTCCTTCCACTGCTACCTGCAGCATTTGTTTTAAATTAATTTTGTGAGATTTTAGATGCATAAACTCCACGTTATTTACCACAGTTAATATCATAACTTGATATACAATACTAATATTTGAATGATTATGGGTTATGTTTCCCACCATTTAAATATGATTCCTCATGTTAATTATATTTGAAGCATTGCATGTCCTTCCCCTGCATTACTCTAATTCCTTTGTGTTCTCGCCAAACACTTTCTTCATGCAGGTCCCCTGCATCAATCACAACAAGTCAAATGAGCACATTTGAATAGTTAAAATGTATAAAATATCATATCCAATTAGCTCAACATAACCATTAAAATCATATGTACCTTTCAATTATAGATCCTTTTGGTCCACATAGATTAGACTCATAATCACATGCATAAAAACTGAAATAAGACACTAATACTTATCCTTGAATCACTTCTTAGCTTCTTTCTTCTGTATGCACTCTGAGGCAGTTTCCATACCAGAAAATCATCGAGTGTCTTCATGTGTACCTTCAAATAGTGTGAATTACACACACAAATCTATGCTTGTCATATATTAAAATACATGTATCAATACCTGTACCATATGTACTGCTTGTACACAGTACCATCTTTACAACTTGTACACCATACCGACGTCCATAGAATCACTTGCATGACATATACTTCATCCATATGTTTCCAACCATGTTAGTAGTATTCCAAAAATTCCTTCATTTATTTCTATTACCTTTAGGTAAATTGATCAACCTGTGCTCTCAGGACAATAACGAATTTCATGGACTTGTTAAACTTCAGATTATCTAACTTTTTTTATGTCAAAGTATTCAAATGATTTTATTGTTTCCCGTGGTTTCAATAAAATGTCAACAAAATATTATCATAAAAGTAATCATGCATTTTACAATTGTACCATATAGATAAATTTGAGTTTTAGGATTAAAATCTGTCACCTAGGCAAGGTTTTAACAAAAACAGAATATGTCTTTTGCTTTATCATAAAGAAGATTATTCACTCTGATTCTTAACTTTATCTTCAACCAATAAAATGATCGTTTGGTACTTAAAAGTATTTCGTGGACACTGATCATTTCATATGCTATTTTTACTCCTCTTCCAACATCATGTTGGCCATGAATAATTCAGTGTAGGTATAAACTCATTTCCCCTTCAAGAGTTATAAATGAAAGTTATAATTTGTTCAATTCCACACCCTTTAAATGTTTAGGCACTATGTGTACCAGGGTGTGATCCTAGGGGTAATTACTTGTTAACACCTCCTTTTAACATTAGGTCACCTTTGAAACAAAGGGATAAGTTATCAATTTTATTAATATGAATTCTCGTGTGGTTAATGCAACAATTCTTATGTCATTCTATCATTATCAATGCAATCTGTGAGGTAAACTTCTCAATATTTCTTGGTAGGGAATAGTGGTAAAACATATGTATTCCATATGGCTTGATTGTGACTTAAGTGGCTAGATTGACAGACCCCCATGTCCTTTCCAAGCAACCTCGATTACCAGTACCAGATAACCATCGCTATGTTTGAATCATCCTAATGTTTTCTATTCTATGATTGGTTATCCTTAGAATATTCTTGATGCATGCATTATGTTATTACTAGCATGAGATTCTTAGATCATAAGTTTTAATTGTGCGAAAACCTTTTTGGTTTATCAAGAATTTTCTTATTAACTCAAACCATCATGTTCCGAATCTAGTGTACCATTCTTGTGATTCATCGGGCTGCTCTGAATTGCTCTAATGCATCAAGCATTATCATCTCTAATATACAAGTATACTTTACTCAACTAAGTAGAAAACCACTGATCATTATTCCCTTATCACTTTTCTCAAAAAGTATAATTGTAAGATCTTAAATCATCAGGTACTGTAAGCACCTTCTGAAAGGTTCTTCTATGTGAGATATTAACAACAACACATTTGTATTTAGATGGATATGTTCATTAAGGTTGTGGAGTTTGAGGTTGAAAAATTTAAGTCATATTAGAAACTAGAGTGAACTTGTGTGAATGTGCTCATAAGCTTAATATTGTCCTTTTTCTATTAACCAAGAAGCACCAAGAGTTTCTTTTACACTTCCATTATTTATTTACCCTAGGGGTACATTTTCCATGATTCCCATTGACTTTCTTATGAAGGTCATACAATTATTAATGCATGATGTCTTCCTGCATACAGTAAGTTGTATTTCATGTGCACCTACTCTTCACACTTTTACCATAAAAGTTGTGCTTATTATTAGTTACAATTGTTTAGGTATGGTTTCACTCAAGAACCTGTAGGTCCAAACTACTGTTGAGGTTAATTTCCCTTCAATAGTACTTTCCCCAATGGAAAAATTACATTCCTAAATGGATTGCATCATCACACTAATCAAAAGATTAAATTAAAAGACAATTAGTACAATTACATAGTCTTTAACAATATTTCATGGGAACTTCATGAATAAATACAAGGAATCTTCTTTAAGTTGGAAATCAATTAATTAACCATTGATTTATACTTTTATTTTAATATGTGTTGACCATAATCTATGCAGATGGTGCTTGCCATTTTACCTTTTACGTTTTCCTTTTACCTTATATGATTTTCCACTTTTCCTCTTTCAATTATCATCGTTTCTTAGGATCTCTACAATCATAAACTTTATTCCATTAAGTGATGTCATTGACTAGACTATCTTAGTTTTATTTTATTCTTGACATTTATATAACTCGTAATTTAACTTTAACATGAGCAAGTAATTTGAGGACACTATGGAAGGAGATATCTATTAATGATAGAATTTAAAACTACCATTACTCCTTTCAATACCACATAGTTATTACAATTTTGTTCATTCCTCTTGTTCTACCATGATATTTAGCATTTGTGAGAAATTTAATCCATCCATGCATGTAAGCATACCAATGCAGCTCATTGTAACCATGCAAATGAGCCCTACATGCAAGAAAAACAAATATATGTAACAATAGGCATGTAATTAGATCATGAGTCTAAATTTGCAATTGCGATGATAAGTCTTCATATTCTTCTATTTTATACATAAAACAAAATAACAAATAACTCATATAAATTGTACACACTCTTCTGTGTAGTTTGTCTTTGCACACAGTGACCACATGTTATTTAATTTGATAATGTCTACTTAAAATAATTATTCATAATAATCAGAACAATATCCTTTTCATCAAAGGAATTTTCACTTAAGCAAACCGTGGTACCTACGTCAATGAGTTTATACATGTTTTGATGTTTTTTTCTCATATTAACAAAATAAAACATGTGCAGTGTAGTTATCCTCCATAAAAACCACCAATAGGTATTTTCCATTAATAGTGGCATATAGACATATATATTTATCAAGCTTGACTAAAATTTGGTCTATCATGTGTAATACATCTTAAATTAATTTTTAACAATGATAAATAATGAAATTTTTTGCCATGGATATTAAAGTCTCGTCTCTTACTTTATGGCTTTTTGCGAACAACACCGCATTCAAACTATCTTGATCCATGTAGTGCAATTTTACATCCTTTTCATTCACGTGGGCCTTCACATGTTAACTCTCCCTCTCTAACGTATTTGGTCATTCCCCAAATTCCATTACCCTAATATATATAAATCTTGAGCGTAGTTGTGGTGGTGTAAGTCTCCCATACCAACACTACCTATGGTTTTCATATCATGCTGATCAGAGATGTGTGAGTCAACCTTTTAATAGAATCATAATTTGACCACATTATGCATCTCAAATTGTATGATAATTAAAACATATAACTTTTCAATGTCAACTAGGTTAACCACATCCTACATATCTACCTAAAATAGCGAACATTTAAAATGAAAATCCGTCATGAGTTTGCCATGAATTCTCAACCCACACAATTCACCATGACCTTTGATGTACAATAACCAAACCACAAATATAGTATATGCTAAGTTTCTATGTTCGGCCTCCATATTGAAAATCTCGAGATCCAGATTATTTCTTACTCGCCTTCACATGGCCTGCAAATAATCATATGGGTTACCTTGTTTCCAACCATTCCTCCCATCATAGGTTGACAAAACAACTCGAAGTGCAGTCGTGATCACCTACAATAGTCCAAAATACGTGATACCATTCAAATAGAAATGAAAAAACTTGCATATGATATAAATATTGCAAGTGAGTTATAACGACAAATTCCTGCAATACAAAGTCGGTAAAAATTTTACCTTGACGAAAATTATCCAAGTGCTCGAGCATTTTGCATCACCAGAAGCTAAACCCGAGACTTTCTAAAAGTGTATAAGAGCACAGGGTTTAACTTCATTGTAGCCACGAAACCGAATGTGACTTCTTCCAATATTCATAGCAATTTCACTTTCATGGCGGTGTCCACATTACCCATTGAGTTTGGCATACGCCCAGTAGGAGAACCAGTAGAAGATCCAGCAGATGTTGAGATTTTTCAATGAGGGAACCGTGAGAACCCCTCCCTTGAGAGGATTCATTAGATCTCAGTCTCAACCATGGTCTGTCTAGAACTTCTCCCACCTTTGCTTTATGCTTCTTTGGGTAGCTTGGCCAGAAAAGAAGAGGCCTCACTTGTAACGTTATTCACGATAATTTGTAATAGTGTGTTTATGCAGACTCTTTTCATGGTTTGTGCCTTGATGCATTAGCTTGTGACTTCGATGTTCGATGGACTTGATCCCTAAGAAACTTTGATATTGGGTGACAAACCCAATAGTTTTACCCACCGAGAGGAGTACTCGTGTCTTTGAATCAATGGGATGTCTATAACTATTGCCTTAGTTGTTTACTCAATGATTTGGATGCCCGTTCACTCAATGACTTTGACACCTTGAATCATAGGAGAGCCGAACTCTTTTTGTAGGTCTTGGCATCCTTAAGTAGTTCTTTGATGCAAACCTCTAGATATATTAATTTTCACCTTATCTTTCTTTTATTGTCATTACGAGGAGGGAATTGATGACGTTAAAGAGATTCTATGGCTTGTCCACATGAAATTAAGGATAATCCTTATCTCGTAACTTTTGTTATGAGCTTGTCCAATAAGATAATCATTATCCATGATTTTGCTTGGTATCGAGATTCGAGACATATAGATTAGGAATTAAAGAAAATGAAAAAAAAAAAAAAATAGGTTTGCAAGGGCACAATAGTGAACAAAGACCTTTTCTCTGATCATTCCATTGAAAAGGTGTCTTTTTGATTTGTTGATATTGCTTACTTGGGTATTAGTCCCACTTAGTTAGCGACTGATTGAGAATAGAGCAGTTTTAAGCACATTGTCTGGACTTTCCTTTGAGGTGAACACGCCCACATGCCAAAGGCGTAGGGAACTTTGGAATTTATTCAGTTACCAAAGGAACAAATTTCTTTTTTGACCCTGGATCAGATGGGCCTTATATTTTTTTTATACCAGAAAATGCAACACAACTATGTTTTTGTTAGACGATTTTTGATATTTAGGTTAGACCTTGCACTCGAAAGTTGGCCTTCTTGACCTGTTCAATATTTTCTGATCGAATTTTTCTTCCATTATTTTCTTTATTATGCGGCCAGGCCAAGAATTTATTTATTATGGAGTAGATTATACCCTCACACTCTTGATCAATCAGACTTTTAGACATTTTCCCAAGGTTTTGAAATTCACGAAATGTATTATAGTTGAATCGGGATTGCATATGCATTTGAACATAAATATTTGATATATTTATTGTGTACCTTCATCCACTTGATCATATATCTTAAAAATTGGATTTTTATCATACATAGGCTTGCGTTGTGGATACTACATGTACTCTGCTTCCCTGTGTATTGAGGTGCCTATGTTTCTAGTGACAGTAGGGGTGTGTTCCAATGCTAGCTATATTTCACTGAAAATATATGATATTAATGGAAATATTGTCAAGTAACCTTGGATTAATTACTAAAAAGTACATGCCAAAAGGGATACTGAATTTTCACTTTTTTCACTTGCTTCAAGAAGGATTGAAATGAGTTTTTCTAGAGAATGTATAATGAGAAAAACAACATGTCTACCTACAGATGAAATATTTTAATATTATGAGTTTGCCTCGCTTACATGCACTCACAATAGAATGCTTCATGGGATACAATTGGCCACAAGAGAACATTAGGCTAATTGCTACATCATATGGGTTGGCTACAAGGGCAATAATCATCACATAAACTGAATAATTGGGCCACTTGTTATCAACGGTCTGTACAATTCTCCCTCCTCGTTTTCATCATAGAAGACCGTTTGGGAATGAAGGAAACTGCACGTGTGACCTTTCCCAGCTTCTCGTTGGTACATTTACCAAACTTATGCTCAGGTCACCATTTCACAATCCCTAATTTCTTAATTATGTACGACTTAGTTTAGGACCTACACTCATTCATATCTTACATACCTGGATTGGCCCTTAGGCCACAATATTTGAACTTAGCACACCGATACCGTTTTTCGCATACTCCTTGAGCCTAATTTGAAAATTACCTACTAAGCTCTCATTCTTTAAATTTTCTTGTGTTAAAGTTAATATTCAACTGTGGTCACAATTGTAATTATTCCTTCATTAAATGAACAATTATTGTTAATGCAACTATACTCATATTCTTAACAAATGAACAACATCAACAGTAATGAACCATACTCCCTAGGCACAATACTACATACTCCTTCCATGCTTTATTGGATCCAGGATGTGGACTTTTAGATTCATTTATGAGACTTATATGTCAAATCGACCCTTAAGCATAATTTACAATTTGGAGATAGGAATTAATCATTGAATATAACCAACAAAATTCTTTGATGGCTCCCCTCAAGAGTTAATGGAACATTGTCTTGAGTCTATTGTAGCTAGCATGGGCACGCATCATGATCATAGTCCTATAGGCATTGGCAAAAGTGTTATTAACCTAACTCTTATGCAACATGCATAAATAGCTAAACTAGCCTTATTGGATGCAATTCCTATGATGCATAATGCATGGCATAGATAACCTGAACCATAGACTATACAATTTCAAGCATTACGCCATAACTGTTCTGCACGCATTAATGTCTCAAGCATAAATATTCACTAACTTAAAACAAAGATATCACAGAAGGTTACAGGTGTACTATGTTCCTTGAATAACTCTATACTTGGATGCAATAGGAGTCAAATGCATAAGAGGTCAATCATTCTCATAAATAGAGATGACACAAACATCTTTACATCTGAGCTGAACGATTCCACCTCATAAAAGTAAGGAGTAAACATATAGTTCATACCATGCATGTGAATCAAACTAGATTAGAAGAGAGAACACCACTTGGAAAAAACCGAGCATCACCACCCAACCTAGAATTGTCTTCCACCAGTTCACCCCTGAGCCGAGAGTTCTTGCCATTGATCAACTTCCCTTGTTGATCTCTTCAATGGGTATTTAATACGCTCTTTTATGATATGGTTTCCTTTAGCGACATCCCACTTTTAGGTGGATGTTTTATTCATTTTCTTAAGCTTTTCTTAAAAAAGCTCGCCTTTCTCTCCTGCGAGGCTTTTCATCATAAAAGCTTGCCTTTCCCTCCCACAAGGCTTTTATGGTTTTTCTAAGTAACTCAATGAATATTTATCTCCAATCAGTGAAGTTTATCTAGAATTGAATCTAGAAGCTTTGTCATGAAAGAATTATTCTTTCTCATTTACCAATGAAATTTCGCAAGAATCTCATCTCTTGGTGTCTAGCTTTTCCAAGTGATTAATTATTTTATTTATTTATATTTTAATTTTAATTGTTTTCCATTTTTTATTATTTATTAGAAAATATTTTATTTTTATTTTAAAAAATATAGAATTATAATTCCACTGGAACGTATAGAATATGTCTCTCAACAAAATGACCACCGAAGAGATTCACACGTAACTTTATGGATTTTCGACGTCAGTGCTATATGTGTGTTGAATTTTCTAGAACTGATTTATTTCGTTACGAGAATATGTACGTTACGAGTACAATTGCTATCAATATAGTATATAAAGGTAGATTTTGACTTTCCATACTTAACATATATTTGTCCTAATTTATCTCAGTGTTCACAGAACCTTATTTAGAATGGTGTAAAATGGATGCTTATGAGCTTATTTGTTGTACATTTCATTTTTGTGTGAGTATAGTGGATAAAAGTGATTTGATTTTAGTTATATTTTAATTGACCTTCTGCTAAATTTATACTTAAGAATTAAATTCGCATGTTTGTGAAATTGTCGGTAGATTCTAATTTCGTAAAAACATGATAAGTAAAAAAATGTGTCTCTGGTGTTTTTTATGTTATTTTATTTTTGTTATATATGAAAACAAATTAAATTATATAAGTTATTTTATTTTTTCTTGTATATCAAAGCAAAATTAAATTAATATGAGTAGAAATTCTCTTCTCTGGTTTTCTTTACCTAATGCTGAATGTTTAGATATCTCTAACATTTTTTAATTGAAATATTAAACCAATTAAGTTCTGTTTAAATATTTTAAAATTTTAAATTAAATGAGTGTGGAGATATTTTAAAAGAAATATGTATAATTTTTTTTAAATTAAAATATTGCATAAGTTAAACATAGAATATATTATAACATGATAAAATACATTATATAAAAATTAAAATTTATCATAAAATAAATTATATCAAAATTTAAATTTAATATATATATATATATATATAAACAAATGGTATATATTGATAATTTTTGTTATATTCCAACTTTTATAGACTAGGTGTCACTCTTTAAAGTTTTAATCTAGTTTTTTTTCTTGTTGAAAATATATTTTTCATTAATGATATACCTATGGTTATTAGATAGTTAGTGCCTATACTCATCAAACAACTACTCTCCTAAACTTTCTAGATGTTATATTTTACCTTAGGACTACATATTAGACATCAAAATTTACCCTTTGTTTGAAGACTTGCATTAAGAGATGTATTATTATCAATCATATGAAGGGATTATTTAGAAAATATTCATGATATCTTAAGATAATTATATACTATTAAAATTGGGGAGGAAGGTGTGTGAGCTCAATGGAGCCTTCAAATATTATTGACTTAAAGGAAAAAATACCCATTCCTTTATTAATTTTTTTTTATATATACTATGGAAGTACAATATTGGAACATTGCATACCACAAAAATGTGTTAGTCTCAGGGCATCATGAATTGCCCATATAATTATTCCATTAAATTGAAATTGTCTTTGCCTTATTGGTTTACATATGTCGTACATAGTGATGTAAGCCTATAACTTTACTAACTCTTCCATAAGAGGTTCGATATATACATTTATATATTTTACTTGGTACTTACCTAGTAATTGATTGAAATTACACATTACTACTACCATGATAAGTATGTATATAGTTAAATAAATAAGAATAATATATTATACATCAAATAAGACAAATGAAATGTTACATTTGAAATATTAATGTAAACAAGTAACTAGGAAAATCATTGTCAAGATAATGTGTTCCCTCTTTATTGACATCGAGGGAGGAAGTTTATTGTTGATAACAAAAAGTGGTTTCACAAAGTAAATAGACTTGAACCCTCCAAATGCATTAACACCATCAACTATCAATGAAATCCTAACATTATAAGGTTCATCTTTAAAATGTTGTCATTTTTCATCAATTTCCCTAAATGCATAACCATCTATGGGCATTCGAACAACATCATCTCCACTTCTCCCCCGTTCTTGGTAGTATATAAATTGTGTTATGCTTTTACACTAGAATAATGCTTGCAAACATGGAATTACTGGAATATGATGAAGAACATTTTAAGGCACCCTATTTGTTAATTGATTGGTTTGATATCTACCACTCTAACATTGTGGAAAATTTGTTTTTCATGCATGTTCTCTATAATATATAATATGATCATTAATCTACTACAATTTGTTTTGACAATGACATATAAATCTATGTATGTACAAGGTGAAATATTTGGCGACGGTAACAATATTTCAGTAAACCATATACAACATAAAAAATCACTACTTAGTATAAAGAATATTAATTGTAAATATTCCATTCTTTTTTTACACACTAATTAGCACATGAAAAACCAAAAAATAAATTTTATGTATAATATGTGATGAAAAATATTACATACCATAGAATTTTTCTCATAGAGGTGTTTGAAAAATAATTCAAAACCTTTAAATTCACTAACAATAATGTAGCGGAGAGAAGATTTTCTCTTGAACCTTCATAAAGTGTTGTCACTACCATTTCTATCAATGGTTCATTACAAATATTATCATCATTTTCATCATACTCATCATTGACTGATTGAACAAAAATACTTGGATAAATTCATTTGTCCCATCATCTTGAAATATCTTATTATTGTCATGTTCTTCCATTGGATCATTAACCTGATCTTCAATATTTTCTCCATGTTCCTCAACTTGTAGAACATCATTTCTTTTACTATTTCAGAGATTTGAACGCCGCCTAGGGGTAAATTCACTTTATAATTACAAACAATCATGCAAAATTAGTCTTCATAACAAATATTATATATATCTATATATATATATATATATATATGATTAAAACAAGACAATATAAAATATATATTTTAGCAAGGGACAATATTCCTTTAGCCCCCTTCAATGTGCCCTTGTCTCCTACAATTTCTTTTAGTTTTTCTCTTAAACTCCTATAAGACGTAATCCCCGCATTCAATGCAAAGAAAATAACATTTCCTATCATACCTTTGATCTTTTCTCTTACTAATATTTTTTGAAATTATTCTACTCAAAAAAATTATAAAATGATCATGTTAGAAAATTGAGTAACTTACTACATCTATTATATTTTGTAACCCAATAGATATATATGTATATTTCTGTTTTTCACTCAACAAGAAACAACCTATAACCTTTATGAATCGTTATAGTTAAACGAATATGTCACAATTCTCTTAAGAGAATTTTACTTTTTGTCGGAATTCCAATGTTACTTGAACATGCAAACGTTGACTAGTCGAAAAGTGACCCATTGTTCCATTAATGGATCAACGGATCGAGAAAAATACATGTCATTTTTATTACGACGACTTTAAATTACTGTCTAGCTTACGATGATACAAATAATACGTCAGAATTACGATGAGTTCAAGAGAAAAAATGCATGTTCTTGGTATTCCGATGACTATCAACTCTCTTACTATAATACGAAAAACATCATAAAAATTATAATGGGTTCAAGACATGTCATTGGAATAACAACGAATTCAGGCTGACTAAAAAACAAAAATTAAAGATATTAACATCAATTCTTATAATTTTCGATGATACAACCAATTTTATCCATACAATCATAATTTTCCATCGAAATTTATTACTATATGTATATGTATCAGTGAGATATATTCAGTGACCAATAATTAATGGAAAACCATAGGTTGCAACCCTTATTCTTCATAGACAACCTTGCGGCACCGTAGGTAGACACAATGGATCTCATATGTCCCTTTTGTATCTTCTTTTTTGAGTGGCCATTTTAAATTCACCAACTCTGGTCATTGATATGGGGATTTTGAGACGGGCATTTTTCTAGGAAGTAACTCAATGGAGAAATAAACTTCTCTCTTCATTGGAAATCTCATCACCACTTTTGAAAACATGTAATTGAAATTCTTTAAGATAGGGTGGTCTCCTTTTGTAGAATTATTGAACTCGTGAGTTGTGGTCACTTGGACCATAAACATAGCATAACTCTATCTTCTACATCTCTTCACATACAATGTTGAGGTTTTATTAATGAAGATAGGCTTCTTCAATGCTTGTAGTCTTATTTCCTTACTCTCAATGTTGAGGCACTCCAAAAACCTATTATAGCAATCCACATTATTTCTTTGGGATGCTAACTAATCTATGCCAATTAGAACATCATGCAATTCCAATGCTAAGATATTAACTGTATTTGTAGTGGATATGTCACTTAGCTCCATGGGGAATGCTTCCACTAAGTCTGCCATGCACATTTTTCTCGTGACTCGCTAAAATGGCCACAAGTCTTCATGAGTCTTCTTTTGCAAAGAACATTATTGTTTCAACAATAAGGTTGATATAGATGAAGTTAGAACTTGGGTAATTAAAATTTAAATAGTTTGGTTGACATCCATACCTTCCTTTTCAATTGTTGAGGCTTGGTGGTTTTTTTTTTCTACCGTCCAATGCCACATAAATTCAAGGCACACTCTAGGCCACATTATTTATCTTCACTGCTTCTTATACATTATATAGTCTCTTTCTCTTGTGTTGTTGGAGTGGATGGTACCTAAAATTTTGGTTTTCCTAACATCCAAAACAATGTAACAGCCTACCCTTGAACCCATCAATATCTTCTCTCATTAGATTAATAGGATGATTTCTATTTTCAACAGTAAAATTTTACTACAATTTTCCCTTGGTGAGAGTCATGAACTTATCATTTTTCCCCTCTTTTTTGTGTCGATAAGGCCTTCATCATTTTCCTTTATAACTAGCTCCATCCTTCATCTCCCAAACTATTTGGAACTCATATTTATGCTTATACAAATGATAGAAATACCTAACCTTTCACATAGTCTACTCCAATGTTATTAGCTCATCAAAGTCAGTCTTATCTCAGTATGATAGTGGTTACCCAGTAAGGTACACTTATCTATTTACCTTTATATCTCTAATGTAGGTTACATGGTTAAAAACTTTCCAAAAACTTGTCCATGTAATCATCTATAATAATTCTCCCTAGCTTGTTTTTGTGGAACTCCTTATTTTGATGTAATAGTACCTCTCAGGAAAATATTTATTGAATTTTCTGCATGACATTTCTTTCTCTCTAATTCCCTTACAATTTCTCAAGTCTGCTGACCATATGTCCACGTTCCTTTTCAAACTAAAATTAAATACTCTAGCCTTCATGTTTTAAAAATAGCCATGGAATATTAAGTATTTATTCATTCCCAATATCCAATAATGTTCCTCTCAATATTTATGTATTTATCCATCGAAGGTAGAGAGATTTTATTTCTTTAACTCCCCCAACATTTAGCTCCTCTCACTTTTATTTTGTTGACGATTTCTTTTGTTTTTTTCACTAGAAAATTGTTCATAATTTCTTCACTCTCTTTCTGAAGTGTTGAGTGGGGATATTCACTTGCTTTTGTATGCATTTTTCATGGATTTTTTCCTCTTTCCTGATTGGTTTTTTATATCTAATTCCAAATATCAAATGGGATTTCCTTGAATTTTTTCCTACCTAGATAGTCAAAACAAAGATCAAGCTTCTTTTTCCATGATAGATTCGATAGGGTTTGAAAAATATTGTTTTCACCTCTTCCTTCGCTTCGTATTCTCTCACAAACCTTTCATTATTTTATTTTCAACTTCTCAATTCATCTCTCAAGCTCTAGAGGGTGTCTATTAAGTCAACATAATTTTTCTCTCACATTTTTATGATTGAATACTCTTCCCAGGGATGATAAGATTTCAGCATATTATGTAATACTATTCTACTACTCATTCATCTATTTCTTGCTGGAATTTGTAAATTACTATGTATTTTCACACACACACAATTGTTAATTAAATATGGCAAGGATAATGCTAGGTGTAGTTGTGATGGAGGTCAACTTTGCTAAGATTAAAGAGGTTCCTGGTGAAGTTGACTTAAGTGTGTTGGCATGGATGACTAATTATATGATATGCATCAGTATTTTCAAACCCTCGAGGTGAAGGTTTTATTATGAGACTTTAAAACCCTAACCATAATCCAGGGTTGTAAGGTTTTTTAGGTAATTTTTTTTTTTTGTCAAATGAGAGTTTTTGTTCTCGAATTATAAGTCTTATCCTATCTATTCTACCTACGTTCTGTGCTTGTAATTTAAAGTTGAGAGACGTTTTATCCTTGGGCAATAGAACAATTCCTTGAGTCATGCTAAACATGAACTGTAACTTCTTGAAATGGTTTAGAGTAAACGTCCTCTCGTCAACAATTTCATTTAGAAAAAACAAACATATTAAATGATCGCCACTGTAAGTTCTTTTCTTCCTCAGGTGATGCCTTTAAAATTATGTATTAATATGCCGTCTCAAGCTGTGGCACGAAGGTTTGGATAGAAGAATAGAATGTAATCTCTGTCTGTTTAGGGTTGTAAACATCATTCTGAACTATTGTTCATTCACTCTTTGCTGGTGTGAAATTAGTATGATGAAGACGATTGTGTAAAATATGATGTCTGTTTATTCACCCTTTTGCTCGTTTGCTCTTTCGAAATTAGTACGAGGAACGGGATTGTTTACGAATGATGTTTCGGAAAAAATGATGAAAAAATCACCCATATCTCTATATTTCTATATGTATCTGTTTTTATATCTCGGGAATATTTAAGTAAAAATAGTTTGTCTTCCTTTTCTTTCCATGCTTTTCATTCAATGCCATTTATATTATAGTTGTATCCATGTTTATATATATATAAACTTAATTAAAATCTAAATGGATATTTTAAATACAATATAGCTAATATAAGATTATTTATAATTAACAATTTATTTTATCTTTCCACTATATGATCACAACTTATTTATTTTATCTTTCCAATATTGCAAGTGCTTGTTGTTGCAACTGAAGGTACTAATATTTTAAATAATGAAGGTAGTTTTGATTATAAATTTTAACTATTGCAAGTGCTTGTTACTGCAACTGAAGGTACTAAATCTATTACAGTCTCACCCCTCTCTTTGAGCAGGGTCATTTTTTTAATTGCATTTTTGTCACAAGTGAATATGAATGTTGAAGACCACAATGAATTTATGTCTAGCACTAACTCTGGAGATGAAGAATTTCCACGTTATTGAACCTTGTAAGGCTAGATGTTTTGCCTGTCTCAGATTGGTATGATTCTCATGCTGAGCTTGTTGATAAAGAGAAATATGTTGTTAGTGATGCTCTTGCCACTCTATTCAATGATGATTTCTGGTGGAAATGGTTTATTAGATTTTAGGAATCTTATTTAGTTTTGTGGATTGGTTGGATATTCGTTTTGCAGAATATTCAAGGGCTTAGTTTTCACTTTTCTAGATTACAATTTTTTATGAACTCTATTGTTGCCATTTCCATTTTTGTTTTCTTATATGCCACATTTTAAGATAATCTTTATGTTTTCATTAGAGGATTGTATACGGAATTGTCTTTTGAAAAGCCTTTTTATGGCCTTTGTATGCCTTTGTTCATCGAAGACTTAATCTTCATTACAAAATTTCATTATTTTTTATTTTAATTTGGATTATATATGAAATTAAAATATCACCACTTATCATTCATATGTAAATTAAAATACGTTGTAAACAAATTTTAATTAATTAAAAAAAAAGGTATTAATTAATAATATCATTTAGACTGTAGATGTTATGTGGTTTCCAAAAGTCGTTGTTCTCTATTTTTAGTATTTTGTTAGAAGTATATCAAATTAGTGTTTTTAGTTTGAGTGCCTTGAATGGAATAGTTGTAGTTGTCACCGTAATAAGTGGAGTAACTACAGAGGGCAAGCTCTCTTGTGCTGATGAAGAGCTATACTAGGATGCACCTGCCTTTGCATGTAGTAGTGTTGATAAGTCCTTGTTCAATGATGTTGTACTCATCACAACTTCAAGCTCAACCACTCGGATGGACCTTATGTAAACAAATGAGAAATGAATTAATGAAAATTCCATTTTTGTTTTTTTATTTTTGTAATGGAGGAAGAGTATAGAAGAAAAAAAATAAAAGAGGGTAAATTCAAATGTTGGGCCTTACAAGGAGTTTTGAAGCACTGTGTAAGCTATTTTTTAAGAAGAATTATTCAGCCAATTTGGATGTCTTCAGATGCAACTTGTGGGCTATATGCAGAGGGTATCAAAGTCTTGTGTTGATGTGTTCCATCAGATAGAGCAATGTAGAAGTGGGAGGATGTAGTTTTTAATGAGGTAACCGAACCAATATCGATTATCTAGAGTAGTGGTTGAATCTCAGTGGAATCATTCAGCAACAGAGGAATGGTGTTTGTATTCAAGGCTGGCTCCATAATTTTAATAGAGGGAATCTTTTCTCCATGATAGTAATACTTGTAATTCATCAAATTAAGCACAACACAAAATTCTAATAAAGAAGGATGTGATGTGAATGCGGAATGTAATCTAGCAAGGCTCACTTTTGATGGTGAAACAATAATAAGGGCACAAGATATGAGAGTGACATTGTCATTCACACCACTATTAAATACGAGCTGAACTTGTAGCACAAATTTTTTTAACATGTTTTGTCATAAATTAATTTTTTTTTATGTAAATTCCATGATATGTATGTAAGGTATGTGTCTAAACCTTCTAAAAGCTGTAAATATGTTTCTAAAACTCTTATAACGTGCTCAAAATCTGCCTGAACATGTTGAATGATGGAATTCTATGCTTTTTGCATGTGCCTTGCATGAGTTAAACCGAATACATAGCAATATACTTAGCTGATTGATCTTCTTGTGCATGTTGGGAACATGGATGAGGTAGAAAACTTAATAAAAAACTTACTACATGAGCTGTTGAGAATGTTAGATCACCAAATCAGCAGTATAAAAAATGTTTGGTATGCCCTAGGTGTTTAAAAAAAATTAATTTCTATTCAGAGTATTGATACAAGAAAACTCTATGTTGAATTAAATTATGATGACATGAATGGATATGGATGTTGTCCGTATCACCCCCCTAGGGAAGATTGTTTGTCGATGGATTAACACCAAGCCCCAAATTTGTATTCTTGTACCAATGGATGTATGACGGCCATTATCCCTGGTATGGGAGCCCTAGAGTATTGTATTATTCGGTTGGATGAATATAACGAAGTTGGGTTATTGTACAAAATTGTAAAATGTTGTCTATATTTTGTGCACTAGTAGATCTACTGTTGTTTATATTCTGCCATGAAAAGAAGCTTCATTGTGATTCTTGGTTTGGTAGTGTCATTGATTTAAGATTCTCTTTTAGACACCAAGGTCGTGGAAAACAACATGGTATTAGAGCATATCTGAGCTACTTTGAGGGACAGTGAATTAGAGTGTGCATAAGGAAGCAACTCAGAGGGAGTTGTGGGTGTCTAGATCATGGAGCAGAGGGTTCAACTGAAGACATGGAGATGTGGTCTTGATTGGCTTGAAAACGAGATTGGCTAGGAGTTTTGGTGGATTGGTGGTGAGCCTGGTGAACAATAGTTTATTGTAGGGCAAGTTGTTGATCATGGACTTCCTTTGACTTGCCATGGATGGTTGGGACAAATTGAGGGTTTCTTTGGCTTGGATGAGATAAATATGATTGAGATGACTTCATGTGATGGATTACAGATTGGCAGGATAGAGTCTTCATTAGATCGTGATGTTGCATATCCAAGATTGGAGGAATTTGCATGATTGGTATTTGATCCTGGAGGATGAGTGCTTGCAGGACTGAGCGAGTGAAGATTATGTAGGCTCGAAGGGAGTCTAGCCTCAGAGGGAGAAACCCTATGGAGGTTTGGGATATTCAGGTTCAGATTTGATGAGGTAGAGGCACTACTGAGATTGTAGGGTTCATTCTATAGATTATGTTGCAGTGATGGATGCCAAATGGGCTAGTGTCTTCAAATGATGATAGTTACTTCCTAGTCTTGGAAGTACCTCCCTCACTAAGAGGGAGTGTTGAATTTTGTAGCTTAGGAGGTACTCCAAGCCTTGAGGATCAAGGGTTTGGAGGAAGGAGCTCCACAAGTGCCCTTGTAAGCTTGAAACCCAAGCTTGGGGTTTTGCACCCATCAATGTTTGGGCCAAAACTATGATGAGATTGTGACATGTGATGGATGAGGATGATAATAGATGACGAGACGAATCCAAAGCATCGAGAATTGTCTAATTCTGAGTTGTCATTGAAGAGATATTTATTTTTGAAGTTAAGTGTGGGTGAAGATGCCTACTAGGTCAAGTTGGCCAGATGTTAAGGTGCCCTTTAGGGTTGTTCGTTGACACCCACATAAAGACTATAAAAAGAGGAGAAGTGTGAGGACATTTCTCACATCGAATGTGCGTCTTCTCATGAGAAATATAGCTCTGAAGTAGCCACAGCTCAGAAGGACAAGGATGAATGGGAGAGAGGTATGTTTTAGGTCTTTTTCATGGTCAAGGAGGTCCGAGCTAGAGCAGAGAGGCAACCACATGCCTTTAGGGAGTTATGGGCAGTGTTTTTTGACGTCTTAAGAGTGGTTCTTCTCCTTAGATTAGGCTGCAACCCAATAGAGCATGAATAGGTAGGCCACAAGCCTCATTTTCCTTGAAACAAGTGGGCCATAATGTTGCCTGTAGCTACAAGAAGGCCGCGGGCTTTGTCTCCTTTGAACAAGGGGTCGAGAAGGCTTATTTGGGGTTGGATTTAGCCCAGAAACTCAAAAGGTTGTGGACATAAGTCTGTAAGGGAATGCCACAACTGTGGAGAAGGTCTTGAGGTGAGGAAGATGTGTTGTAGTAGTGTGCGAACATCCCTAATGAGAGGTTCAAACCTACAACAGTCGACATCAACCCATGAAGAATCAAGGATGTGTGGTTTATGTGTTTGATGTTGAGTTAGATGCTAGTGGATGAGGTGTGTGGACATCCCAAGGTTCAGCCACATCAAAAACTTATGTGTCATGTCAAGAGGAGCAGCAAGAGGTTGCAAAGCAGAGGTATGTTAGTCCTCTTGAGTTGACGTGACTTGCACGTGAATGGGTGTCCTAAGAGAAGTCTGTTGACAACCACGAGGAATGGCTTCATAGGTGTTGGATGCCCTAACTAGGAGAATATGCTACAATGAGGATTGGTCTCTCATGGTCTATTGGAGCACAGTGTGAGAGTGGACCAAGTGTGGACATTGGATTGGGAATTTATGGTATGTTGGAGGATAATGTGATAATGCCCAAGTTGGAGCCCGTGTACACCATCTTCATAGACTTAGGGAAATCTCCCCAACTCCCCCTCTTTTAACAAGAGATCTAAAATTTTTTCTCTTTAAGGGAAATGCCCCAAGGTTTAGGTCACCCCCACACACAAAATCTATCTTTCAAATGATTCCATTCCCTTTACATTCAAATAGAAGTTAGAGAATAAATAGATCCTTAGGCAAGGTCAAGGTATAATCATGTCACTAAGATTTAATCACTTGTTAATGTATAAATAAGGTTTGGTTTTACTTTCAAAAGCTTTAAGGAATTTGAAGAGCGGGTATAGAATTGCTTTGTGGGATTTCATCCCAAAATCACTGATTTGTAAATACATACTCAATGAAATGTTAATTGATTGAAACCTTGCACAAATGTTTGATATAAGCAAATAAATATTGTTAATTATGTTTTTTTTGAAAAGTTATTTCCAACATATTGTAGATAATACAAGGAGCAAAGGGATTTGATGTTTGGAGTTCTATGCTTTTGCAACACCATATTTCATTAAATACAACTTAATTTTTTGCATTTTTATTATCAACAATGTAGGTAAATGTTTAGGTTGTATATTTTTTAATTTATATTTAAGACAAATAAATTACTTTTTAAGTCATCTTAGTTGTTTGAGGTATGAAAAGATTATATTTACTTAGGGTGGAGAGGAAACATAAATAAAATTCATCAATCACCATGTATGTATTATATCATTGTATAAAATTATTGTCCAAAGATTTGATGTGAAAAAAATCAAATTTAATGACCATACATCCTAGACTATTACCACAATATGTGATTGTACTCACAACTTTTGTCAAGAAAAAATTTGCCTAAAATGCTACCCCACCATATCGAAGAACAATTTTTCCTAGGATACCTTCACTATGCTATCATGGAGATATCAAGGAGAGGTATGCAAAATATATCAATAAATATTAAGCTCTCCTCTTTGAAGGTTTACAATTTTACGGTTTAGAACTATGAATTTTTATCGTTAAACAATAATGGTTAATCTGTTTACATTGATGGCATGATGGCAAATATAACATGGTGGGACATTGAAATATCTGAATTATGATATAAATCATTCCAAATTTACGATCATGGACTTTTTCCTATGCGTTAAATAAAAATGTTAAGCTCATAATCAAAAAATGAAGTGCTATATAGAGGGAAATCACAAAGGATTAGGATATTACACTTTTCTCATTGAAAAACTTGATGACCCAATATTGCTTTTCTCATTGAACAACTTGATGACCCAATAATGCATGGTGTAGATGAATTTTTTGGTTTTATGAATTACTTAAATATAGATGAGAAGGAATTTTTTAGTTTTATGAATTACTAAAATATAGATGAGAGGGATTTCTAAGTTTAATTACATAAATATAGTCCCATTTTGTAATAAGGATTGAGCACTTTACTCATAAATTAAAATGATTTGCAATATACCATAATACAACTAACGATGATTATTTAATGATTTGAAATACACCATATTACAACTGGTAATGATCATTTGGACATTTATGGGATCATTTACTTGGTGTAAGATCATCGTAAGTATCATCACTTACGAGAATTGGTGAACACTAGTTGTATAGATATCCTACATGTGTAAGATTGTTAGTTATCATGGTTTTTTTGTTCATTGTATAGATATCCTACATGTGTAAGATTGTTAGTAACATGGTTGTTTTGTTCGTGTTAATGCAGTTTTTTATTTAAAAAATATGCCTCTTACAATTTGACATAATATAATTTTTTGTTTCAATTGTAAGTAGACTCCTTCAAAACGAATGCTAAGAGAAGAGAGTCAAGGATAAATCTCAAATCCCTCAGGGTTGCTACCCATAAAAGAGATACTTCTATTTGGGCACATGGCCAACTTTAAAACCCCACTCACATTCACCATTTTGTCGGAAGCCGTGTTTGGATCTACAACTGTGATCTAAAAAGACAACAAACTGATAGTCAAAAGGTTTTGGGGGAGGGCATTATTGGAATTAATAAGTGGCATAACATGAGAAGAACCCTTTTCTTGCTTCCAATCCCCGTTTACAAAAGAAATCTCATTCTAAATGATATATCTTAGGTTCGGATCGAAAGGTAGAGCTGAAGCCTCTAATAAAAAAGAGCGGCATTTTTCCTTCACTTCATTAAAACGACTGTAAGTGGGAGTGGGATTATAATTATTGTTAGTTTTGAAGTTAGATGGGGCATCAAATATTGGTAATTTGCAAGGGGATGAACTGGCCAGGTGAGAAAAAGACAAGAAGGAAATGGCAGCCAATACCCAAACCCCAAACAGAGCTTGCAAACAAATTCCCATGTTTATTACAGTCCAAATTAGCTTTTCCCTCCTACTGGGCTCAAATTTTGGGGCTTGCTATTAAAATTAAAGATTTAGATCTGTGAAATAAAGCAACATTTTTGGAAGCAACACTAGTGATTTTCCACTTTTAGCTTAAAATTGAATGGAGAAATTAATACATACACAAACAACTGAGGCATATCAAATTTGTTTGAGATCTCACTCTCTACCTAGAGAAATTACTAATCACATAAATAAGTGTCAAGAGCCCAAAACCAACTAACCTAGTCTGTCAGAAGAGCAATTTAACTTAACCTATTTTTCCCTTTCCAACGGAGTGGTAGGAATGAGTCTGATGAACCTTCCTCCACATGTTTCCTAGGTAGGTTTTCCCTTTCCAACAGAGTGGTAGGAACGAGTCTGATGAACCTTTCTCCACCCGTTTCCTAGGTAGGTTTTCTTTAACCCGTTAACATTACATTATTAGAACGAGTGAAAGTCCTTATAGTACAAGGGAAAGGTAATTTGTTATACTTATAGCTGAGAGGAAAGAAACATAAGCTTGATTTGTGAAGTATGTATAGGAGTTGCCGCTATCAAATATTATTCTTCCTAGCCTTCTTCCATTTCCATCTTTGTCAAGGTGTTTTTTCCCAAACATCATCTGTGCAGCCCCCACATCATAGTGGTTTCTGTAAAACAAGAGAACAATACATTAGTAGATGTTCGTATAAGTTCATAGATTATTTTAAATAAAAAATAAATCAAGAAAGTTTATTTTAAAGGGATTTCAAGTTAATTAAGACATGTGAGTTGTTTCTGACTAGAGGCCTATGATGAAACTCAGTGTCTGTATGAATTATTGGCCAAGTGTAAATTGGAAGATGCTATTGTAACTAAATAAAAAATTGGCTTTATGAGGGGAAGATACTTGTGAGAGAATATAGTTTGTAGGAAATTCTGGACTGGGCTTCAAGAACAGATCAGAATATACTAAAGTTAGTGATGCACTTTTCCAAGGGTCAGACAAAATGGAGTTGTATGTTTTCATGTTGATGTTCCTAAAGGAACACATTTATAAATATGCCATAGGGTATATGGTAATTATAATTGTTGTATTCCTAAATGAATACAACTACAACAAAGTGGTTCTTAGTTGATTAACAATTATCTTGCAATGGACATAGTTTTACATCTATAAATAGATTATATAATGTGGAGTTGACAGGAAACCCTGTTGACAACATTTGATTAGTAATTTGAACCTAGATTGGACGTTAAGGAAAAATTTATAGGCTTACAACCACTCATTCTGTGAAGTTATTCAAATGGAGTGATGGCTTCCTCAGCATGGATGGAGATAGTTGTATTTCTAATAGTGCAGTATTCATTCTCTATTTGTAAAATCTATTTGTATTTTATTGTTGGGTGCTATTGTTCTCTCAACTTGTAGCATATATACATCCCAGGTCAGCAAGAATATACTTCTTTGTTACTGTTGTATATGAGGCTCATAACCATTATGAATTAATGTTCTCTCAACTGGCAGCATATATACATCCCAGATCAACAAGAATACACTTCTTTGTTATTGTTGTATATGAGGCTCATAACCATTATAAATTAAGACAAGACAAGTGTGTTACTTTTAACACAACATATATTATTAAACACCAACATATAACTATGTGTCTATCAATCAACTTATAACCAAAATGAGATCAAAGCATTGTAGGATAACATTGCAATATGATCCACATGAAGGGAGAACCAAAAAAAACTTGATTAAAAATAATTTGATTTCAGGTTGATAACCTTTCATATATAATGCAAATTTCATTATATATTTTGAAACAAAAAATTATATTATGTCAAATTGTAAGAGGCATATGTTTTTAAATAAAAAACCACATTAACACGAACAAAAAAACCATGATAACTAACAATCTTACACATGTAGGATAACTATACAATGAACAAAACAACCATGATAACTAACAATATTACACATGTAGGATATCTATACAACTAGCGTTCACCAATTCTCGTAGGTGATGATGCTTACAAGAATATTACACCAAGTAAATGATCCCATAAATGTCCAAATGATCATTAGCAATTGTAATATGGTGTATTGCAAATCATTAAATAATCATCGTCAGTTGTATTATGGTATATTGCAAATCATTTTAATTTATGAGTAAAGTGCTCAATCCTTATTACAAAATGGGACTAGATTTATGTCATTAAACTTAGAAATCCCTCTCATCTATATTTTAGTAATTCACAAAACTATAAAATTCCTTCTCATCTATATTTAACTAATTCATAAAACCAAAATATCCATCCACACCATGTATCATTGGGTCATCAAGTTGTTCAATGAGAAAAGCATTATTGGGTCATCAAGTTGTTCAATGAGAAAAGTGTAATATCCTAATTCTTTGTGATGTCCCTCTATATAGCACTTCATTGTTTGATTATTAGCTTAACATTTTTATTTAACACATAGGGAAATTTCCATGATCGTAAATTTGGAATGCTTTATATCATAATGCACAAATTCCACAATTATACACACAATAATTTTATAGAATAATACAATACATACATGGTGATTGATTAATTTTATATATGTTTTCTCTCCACCCTAAGTAAATATAATCTTTTCATACCTCAAACAGCTAAGTTGACTTAAAAATTAATTTATTTGTCTTAAATATAAATTAAAAAATATACAACCTAAACATTTACCTACATTGTTGATAATAAACATGAAAAAAATTAAGTTGTATTTAAAGAAATATGGTGTCGAAAAACATAGAACTTCAAACATCAAACCTCTTTTCTCCTTGTATTATCTACAATTTGTTGGACATAATTTTCCAAAAAAAACATAATAACAAATATTTATTTTTTATCTATTATTGATTATAAATAGAAAAATATTGCTTAAAAAATACATAACTATAAATATTGATTTAATTTAACTAAACAAAAAAATACATTTTAACAAATTACTAATTAAAATCAATAATAGTAAAGCCCCAAGGGTTAACTCAATTAGTTGAGTTCCCATCACTTTTAAGAAATTACTAATTAAAACCAATAATAGTAAGCCCCAAGGGTTAACTCAATTAGTTGAGTTCCCATCACTAAATCACCTTGCTAATGAGAGGCCACGTGGTCAATTCTCCTCGACACCCTTGTAGTTAGGCCTGCTAATAAGCTGATAGTATGGATCTACTTCGATATTTATTCAGGAAAATAAATAAATAAGATCAATAATAGTAATTTAACAACAATATAAGTAGAGCGAAAAATATTTTTCTTTCACCGCCCTTTCTTGTATTACTTATCAACAATCAAGTAAATTGAACATTGTACTTTAAAAAATAACAAAATAACATTGTGGGAAATAACCTAAATTGGTATAGCAATAATTTAAATGGTGAAAAAAATATCAGTGCATTTACTCTTTGCTTTAATTTGCGGCATTGTGCTCATGATGTTATAATAAAATTTTCAACTGTGTTAATATTCAACTTCCCATGGTAAGGTAGAAAATTAAACCAACAACTTAACACTTAGGAGTGTCTTAACAATACAAATCATGTCTACAAATGCATTCCACTTAAACAAATGTATAGTATTTATATTTTTATTAATTTTTCATCAAGATTTCTTAATTTTTAATGTTTATTTCTTTACATACAACCATTTTTCACTACATGAGATAAGAAATGTGAGATTTATTTCTTCATTATTGAAATACATTTCAGTTTCTTTGTCTTTACATATAAACCACTCATCATTATCTAGTGTTGAACCTTTTCTCTTATACCACTAAATTTCAAAGCTCCAAATTATAATCCCAAGAGTCCATAGATGAACCTTTGTTTTGATGCCACTCTATATCAGGGCTCGAAATATTAATCCCAAAGGTCAAGTTTTCAAGCTTCGCTCGATATGACTCTATATGAGAGCTCCAAATTTTAATCCCAAAGTTCTAGTGTTAAACCCTCACTCTAATACCACTTTGTATCAGAGCTCCAAATTTTAATCCCATACATTTGATTTTGAGTCTTTTCTTTGATAAAATAATTGTATTAGAGATCCAAAACTTATCCTAAAGGTTTACTATTGACACTTCACTTTGTTACCACTCTGTATCATACCTCTAAATTTTAGTCCCAATGATCTAGCATTGCACGTTTGCTATGATACCGCTTTGTTGGAACTCCCTTCCAGTCCCCAAGTTAAGGTAATACGGGGTTGGGCAGGAGTTACTTACTTTGACGAGATCTCAAAGGTATGTTATAATGATCGGGTTAGTAAAATCCTCGATTGTAAAAAACTATATAATTTTATTCTAATACCACAATTGTAATAATCTCATCAATACCATTTTAGTGATGTAAAATTCATATCAATTCATGTCTCATATCAAAAAAATTTCTCATCCAAAGTTTTTGCTTTAAGTCGTCACATTACTCACATGGCATCCATGCGTCCTCCACTAGGATTGCATGACCATGTCATGTCATCACTACAGGGACCAAAATCACTTATGTAGTGGGGAAGTACGTTCACATCATGTTGGAGTATCTTATCTCTCACATCCATGCCCATTAAAGGGTAACAAGTTACAAAAACATAATGTTGGATGGTCTCCAAGTGGGTAGGATTCCCAGCTTGGAATCACAGCTAGGTAGGCCTAGATCTTGTCATACACCACATTTTTAATGTTTAATAACATGAAAGGGTCATGGAGAAAGTTAGTGTGCTAATGATAGGGTTCCACTCTAGAACCATGGTTGGGTCAATTGACTACTGACCCATTATCCTCTTCGTAATGTCTATCAAGCGATATGGGTTAACAATAACGATTTATGGGCAATGACATGGTTTCCCTTTAGAAAAATGCCTCAATCAACTTATTATTCCCAAACATGCTCGTTAACAAAATGTTAAGGCCCACAACATTGGAGGTGGGAAGTAGCCTAAGACAAGGTTCCTCAACAAGAACCGTGACTTGGCTAACTTGTCATCATCGGCATCCCGAGGTCAAGGTAAGAAAAATGAAAAGGGGTATTAGTGGTTGGAAGTGGCTAGTCTTCCCCTCTTTTGTTTATTAATTTGTCAAAAATTAAATCACTTTCCCAACCATGAAGTAAACCACTACCATGCCAAGATATAGTTATAGGAAATAGTAAAGGAAAGAGAGCACCTCCAATTTGATACCACTAATTCAATCTATTCTAGCACCAATGTCTATCTCTATAGCTCTAATATAGGTTGTTTAACATAACCAAAGTATTTAAATGACCCATAAGATAATTAATGGCTCACCAAGCCACGCCACTACTAAAAGAGAATCACAATTGAAAATTCATCGTTTCATGCCCATAATTATCATGTGAGATGGATAAAATGTTACTTACAGTGTATGTGTGTGTGTGTGTGATAATCATAATGTGAATTAGCATTATTTAGGAATTTACCTATTTCTTAACATGTGAAACATCACCAATAGTAGGATAATATTAAAGGCTTATACCAGTAAAATAATCACTGACATTCATCCATGTTCATGAACCCATACCAAATATGTGCATTTATAAAACATTACATTTCACATCTCAATATAAAGTTGCATTAAACTTATCTAATTATGTTAACATGGCTATCAACTAAAGGAGGGACTTCCACTCTCCACACAACCATATGCCACCTACATTAAAACTTTTTTGTAACTGGCTACCATGCCCTAAATCTAAATTTCATGGGGATTCTTGTATAGGGGATATTCACAACAAATTTTGGTAGATACTTCAGGGATGGAGTACACTATCTAGGTGGTTTATCAATTTCCCTTTGGTAGTGAGCACCACAATGACTCACTTATTCCCCTAGGGTCTGGGTGGGATATTTCTAGGTCAAGGAGGTTTAATCCACTATCTAGGTGGTCGATCAATTGTGTTTTTATAGTAGGCACCTCAAGGGTCCTACAAACCACCTTTCAAGTCGTTACAAACTCGTGAGAATGCACCACAATGACTCATATCACCATGTCCAAGTTGCTAAGTACTATATAGAAAGCACCACAGTGATATAGTCATCCAATGAGCCTCCCACTAACCACACAATCTTAGACAACTCAATCAAATTGCCTCAGAGATAGTTCATAGAGATCACACCCAACATTCAAATGAGGCATTAGCTAGTATAGGAGTCAAAATCCACTATTTAGGTGGTTTATCAATTGCAATCTAGTGGTAAGCACCAAAATGAGCCTCCCATTGGCCACATAGGCATAGACACATAGCCTAGTAGCCGCAAGCATTTCTCTTCTATTGGAAATTCTCCAACAACCCCTTGTGCTGCATTGTTAATCTCAATATTCATCAATATTATCATTTTCTATATGTAATTTCCCATTCTCTTAATTTATTCCTCGATTTTCCTTCCTTGCTCCCCACTTATTTCTTCCTGAGACCCTTGATTCCTCGGCCTTGATCCCTGAGGGATAGATGAGGATGCGTGCACACCCAATCCCATCTCTTCAATTTCTATCAATGTTCATGGTTTAGTGGCGAGCATGGGTGTTGGGAATTTAGTGTAGCTAGTATGGTTTGATCATGGCATGCAACTTCCCTTTCTTCAAATTATGAATTTGAGTCTCCCTTCATTAAAGGCAGTCATTAAATTTATACTCACTCTTCAAGTGTTCGCAAAGTTTTGGTATTTGAGATTATCCACGCTACACAAAATCTCAATTTCTATTTTAGCTTCAATGTTAATATGATCTATAAAAAGTTACATTCATTGGAAATTCGAGAAGATTGGAAATAAAGTTTTCGGAATTTACCCAAACATTTCATACGATGAAAATAGTAATCAAAGGACATCTAGCACTAAGATACCATAAATATTATATATTCCCGAGAGATTTAAATCTTTATATATATTAACATGCTTTCCTTGAAATAAATAAGATTAAGATGTCAACATTATTTATACTTTAGTTGGTTTATATTTGAAATCTAATTATATGAATACATTTAACATCGAAAGATCTTGTAATGTACATATAATGATTTCTCCATGAAACGCAATAAAATAAAAATATTATAAAATAATATATTTAGCATTACTTGAAATTCATATTAAAAACTATATATTCATTAGAAAGCTACTTATATATGTAATGCGCACACTATTTTGTTCTCGATGTAGAGTTATTTATTCAATATCAAATCCTAAAAAAATATTTAAATTACATTTATTTTCAAGTTATCTAATATCCATGTGTTAGCCGTGGATATCGATAGAGTGCATAAGGTAGCAGGTAAAAGGCAATCGAAGAATTTAATATGGGGCACCCATAGCTTTCTGTTGTACTAGATACGTTATGATTTGATTAAGAACTAAAATATTAAAATATAAATAAATTTTGCGTTTTATGGAAGAAAGTTATGAGGTTATATAGTTGTGTTCAAAAGAGAAAAACTTAAACTTATCATGGTATGCTATATACAATTTTGAAAATAAATAAATGAATTGATGAAACTTTGACATAGGCTAGTCACTTTTATAATTAACTATTGTAATTAGAAATCTAAACAATAGAAGCATTTGTTTACATTTTCATGAATTAATTAGAAATAAATAATCAGTTTTAAGGAAGAAAACACATTTTATCTTAAATTTATAATATATTAAAATCAACCTAAATTTAAAATTTGAAAAAAAAAATATTACCTAATACAATAGAAGCCTTCTTCTCTCATAATAATATGATGCGTTTGAGTTTCATTCGTATTATTATAAATATTTTGATATAGATAATTATAATTCTAATGTCCTTATAAAACCATTAACACCATTAATGTTACTCAATTTAAAAAAAAAAAGGCAAACTTTCCGATAAATAAAGATATAGAGTTCATTAAGAATTTTCCTTGGCAAAACTAAAATTGATATAACTAAAAAGAATCAATTTACTCTACATAAAAAAAGGAAATGTAGTTTTACTATAAATTTATATATTTTATAAATGAATTGATTTGGTCGTTTTAATGTTCGCTTTGTATTATCATTGTTCGCTTTGTATTATCATCCCCCAGTTTAGGGAAGAGGATTTCTATTTTGTATTTTCATCCTCGGAAGAGGATTGCTCTTTGTATCGTAGATATAAATGAATGCAGTATTGAAATGTTTTATATATTTTTTATGTGATAAGTTTATTTTAAAATTTTACATTTCTAAACAATGATAACAAATTACTTTTGTATTTCTATGGAGATACTTTAATATTTTTCATAGCTAATATTATATTGTTACATGATCGAAGATAAACAACTTCTTTATGATTTAGATATATATTAATATCGTATCTAGTAATCACCAATTAAAAGCTATATTTTTTAAGCGTAAATATAAATCTTTGTTCTTAAAAAATTATAATTATAATTATAATTATATATATATATATATATATATATATATATATATATATATATATATATATATAAATATAAATATATAAAGGTGTATATAATTTCATTTTTTGGATGTATAAATAAAATAATGATTTGAAATTTTTATTGTGCACTTGGATTGTATAAACTATATAGTTCAAACTTTCAATTCTATCAAATATTTACCAAATTCTAAAATGGATTGACCAAAACATATAGCTGAAGAAAAAATCAATATATAGAAAAGTAAAACTACTCCAAATGTTTTAACCTTAATTTTTTTTTTTTCTAACTTTTAATAACAGTGTTGGAATATTTTATTTATGAATTATATCTAATTTTTTTTTATTATTAATAATTTTTATAGAATATATTAATTTTATATTAAGAATTGAATGAATTATATATAGTTTTATTACTCATACATATATATATATTGAAATGATTTCTTAAGCATTAACATGTTTTATTATAGTACATGTAAAAAGATATTGTTTACATATATAAAAAAAAAATTATAATGAAATAAACTTGTTGGCATAGATATTTAAATTGTTTTTATAAGTTTTTTTATTGAGATATTAGGAATTATATATATATATATATATATATATATATATATATATATATATATATATATATATATATATATATATATATATTTTAATTGATATAAAATTAAGATATTAAAATATTTTATTTATGATAGGAACTGAAAGTGAAATATTTTTGTTGTTTACTGGAAAATATGTTATTTTTATTTATAATCTAATATTGCGAAGTACACTATAAACACAAAATCATGATTTTTATATTAAAGTGTAAAATATAGATTTACACATTTCTCTCATACTATATTATAAAATATTCCTCTAAACACACAATAACAAATAAAAAATTAATAAAAATTAATAATTATACTTATATAACAAAGAAAATAAATTAATAGGAAAAAATCTAGTGAACGAACCGTGTTTAAAGTTGAAAGATTATAAAAATAAGTCAAAATTAATTAAAAAAAACTTTGTTAGCTTTACATTAAAGAAAAAGTTTTTAACTTTGCATTATGCAAGAGGATTGCTATGAACACAATATTGAAATGTTTTATATATTGTTTATACTCTGAGGTTATTTTGACATTTTGTAACTCAATAAAACATTGTTAGCTTTGCATTATGGAAGACGATTTCTGTTTGAATTGTTGAAGTTTTTAACTTTGCATTATGCAAGAGGATTGCTATGAACACAATATTGAAATGTTTTATATATTGTTTATACTCTGAGCTTATTTTGACATTTTGTAACTCAATAAAACATTGTTAGCTTTGCATTATGGAAGACGATTTCTGTTTGAATTGTTGATATAAATAAGTATAGTATCGAAATGTTTTATAGGTTGTTGTTTATATGAGGTACTTATTTTGATATTTTGGAAGTAAAGAAAACATTGCTAGATTTGCAATATGGAAGAGGACTCCTGTTTGAATTGTAGTATTTAAATGTTTTATACGATGAGCTTATTTTGATATTTTGCATGTGTTGACAGTGGTAGCAATCAAATTTTGTATTTGTTGTTCGATGGTTTGGACCTATTTTAGTATTCTCCTTACGCAACATTGACACATTTGTTGTTACATGATTTCAAAGGCAGGCTTGCCTCACAATTTGAATGACAAGAAGTACACAGCTTGTGTCATATCCTTTGGGACAAACAAAAGAAATTAATGTAAAGGCATACGCCAGAGAAATATTTGCCACATTCTACAATCCTTCCAGTGATGTTACCATCATTTTCATTGAGGGGTTAAAAAATTATTATGACCCTGAACGAAGAGATGGGAATGGGACGGGCGAGTGGTTCGTAACTTGGCCCCCGTTACACTCCAACTGGTTAAATCCATTGTTTACATATCTATAGAGATTTTCTTTTTAATATTCTAAACTTAATGAGTTTAAAAGGAAAAATATATATTTTTTTAAAGAAAGTATTGAAATATTAAACAAATAAAGTTATATATAAATATTTAAATATTTTAACTTAAACTTAAATGAGTTGGTGAAATATTTGAATGTAAAGTATTCAATAATTTATTTATTTATTTATTTTTATATAGAAATTGAATAATGAGCGGAAAACTTAATGGTTATGAAAAAATGTAAGGTTTCTGCAAAAAGCTAATTTGCCCAATTCATTCTTTTATCAAAATTTTAAACAATGTGAAAACTCAATGATGAGTCATAACATTATGACCCCTAATATAACATTACATGTAATTCGTTTTTTGCTAATAAAAATGTTTAATAGCATAATGTTTATAAAAAAAACTTAATAAAAAATTTAAAACTCAATAATTAATTATAACATTAAGATTAATGATAATACTTTCAAACACACATATTGATTTACATGAGCACACATTGATATAATGATTTATTTGGTATTTTCTTAACTCAAGTCTTATCTACTATCAGGGAAAATTTTAAGAACCCCCCTAAATTTATAAATATAATAAATGGGCGAATCTCCATGGTATATAGGAAAAATGGAGGCGATTTTATCAATAATATAATATGTATATATAATTTTTGGGCGAATTTCTCACTAGGCATGGCGAATATTTTACTCAATTATAAAATCTTGTAAGATCTTGGCAAGTCTTTCACTAAATAATAAAACTTTGTAAAGTCCTAGTGAATCTTAGCATAGGCTACATGCTGGTTTAATTCCCCCATTTAAATAGGCTACATTCCAGGTGAATACCATGGGTCAATACCATGTGCCATTTTGGTGAATACCATGGGTCAATACCATGTGCCATTTTTATTTTTATTAATTCTAATATTAGGGTTAATAATGGTTTTTTGCTTGGTATTAATAACAATCTAGTCCATGGTATTTGTCCTGTAGTATTTTGGCCATAGGTTTCACCTAAATATAACCCATTTTTTGAGTGTTCGTAAATATAAGGTGACTTATGGAGTAAATATAAAAAAATGTTTTATTTGTTTACCATACCTCTTTTACAAATATGGTATTTGGCCCATAGGATTCACTTAGATAAAACCTCTTTCTTGAGCCTTCATAAATAGAACGAGGGTTATGGACTAAATATAAAATTTGTTTTATTTATTGACGATACGTCTAGTTTATTTATATTTTTATTTATTTACCATACCTTTTGAGTAAGTATAAAAAGAAGTTTTATTTGTTTACCATAGCTCCCTTTACTTATATTTTTATTTGTTTACACCCTTACATGTATATAAGGTGACTTATGGAGTAAATATAAAAAATGTTTTATTTATTTACCATACCTCTCATTTATTTATATTTTTATTAATTTACCATACCTCTTTTATAAATATAGTATTTGGCCCATAGGATTCACTTAAATAAAACCTATTCTTGAAAATGGGCGAATGGATTCACTTAAATAAAACCTATTCTTGAAAATGGGCGAATGGAAGGTTGTAAGTCCTAATTTCAAGGGCTAAATTTACCTTTTTTACCCTCTCCCTTAAAATAAGGTGGGCTATTTGAGGTGATTTGTAAAAATGTACTATGATACAAAATATTCGCCCACTAAAAATTTAAAAACCCTTAATTTCGCCAAAGGGCGAACATTCGCCCCTAAAATTATCCTTGTCTACTATGTTTGTTTATTTAAAAGATAAGGGAACTTTTATTATAAGATGATTGGGTCGTCTATTTTTAATATAGGCGGGAGGCACATTTCTAGAATACATGGAAATTAATTAGTTAATTTTTATTCACAAAATATACTTAATTTTTTTAATATTGATGTTTTTTTCATTGTTTATTTAATTTATAATAAATATATTACCATATTCAAAGAAATCAAGATTTCCTAAGTTTGTATGGATGAATGTTGTAATAAGTAAGAAAATAAAAGAATCCTATAAGGCTAGTGTTATCTCACGCTACTTATGGGAGATTTCTAGTTGACATCTATAATATTAGTAAACTAAAAAAATAGAAACAAGTTTAATTAAGGTCATTTCTTGATTGTCATGTAAACCAATATATATTTTTTAATCACAAACTAAAAGAGCAAAGAGGGAGAGGTCAAAAATTTTTTTAGAGTGCAAAATTTGACACAAAGAATAGGATTATTGATGTTTTATTATACTTTTAATTAAAGCAATCAAACAAATATATTCATTTTTTTAATTATATGTCACTTGAAGTATTTTATTTATGGTTGACAATGAGTGAAATATTTTTACTACTTCTCCTTAGAATGATCACAGAGAGCCTAAGGTTATTTATGTTTTATAGTATTTTCAATTAAACAAAAAACTTGTATATTCAATATTGTTTTTTATTATATCTGATGTTTTTTTCTTTTATATATATATATATATATATATATATATAAAGGGACATGTGTCAATTCCAAGTTGAACATCGACTTACTTCCACATCTCTCTCATACTGGTTTGTAGAATGAGCCTATTGGTTCAATTAGTGATCTTGTATTTAAGCTGTAATTGATCATGTTTGAAAGAATAAGTTACAGTCATATAAGGTGATATAACATATTAAGGAGTTGCGGCCATGTTAGGAAAAGAACAAAATTTAAAATCCATAAGTGAGAGAAGACATGTAATATAATTTAATGACTCAGTATATGATTTTACATATTTTATATTAATTATATGTAACTTTCAAGTGATTTTTAATGTTATAATTATGTAATGTGTTTTTAAGAACACAAATACACATGCACAATGACACACACATGTTTATGAGGTTTGAAGATGTTACGGTTTTTTTCCAAGGTTTTTCATATACATATTTTATTGGTTTGAGAACGGAGTTAGATATTAATTTTTGTGATGAAGATGGTTCTAGAGTTTATTGTAATAATTTTGATAATTACGGACTTAGACAATCCATTATTTTTAAATAATGAATTTATATAGGTGAGGAGAATTTTAGATGGTGGGGTAATAACTTGTTCTGTGGTTCATTTTCTTTTACTTGAATCTCGGAGTACCACAGTAATAATCATACTTGTCAACATTTCAAATCCCAACAGGGATCCATCATCAAGACAATTACTGAATGATGATAGAAGAAGAGCTTAGTGAGAGTATAAATAGTATTAAGATATTTTTAAGATAATTTTATTTCAAGGAGATGAGGTCAGCTTAAAATTTTTATTTTTACTATTTTATAATAATTATTAACCATTTTTAAATTTTTATTATAATTTTATAATAAATTGTATTTTATTATTTTCATTTTTGTTATGAAAGATATTTTAATAGTTATAGTTATTATTATTATTATTATTATTATTATTATTATTATTATTATTATTATTATTATTATTATTATTATTATTATTATTATTATTATTATTATTATTATTATTATTATGTACAATGTTATGTTATTATAATGTCATAATTTTATAATGTTTTATTAGATTAATTAGTTAGATAGATTTTTAAATTTTTTAGTTATTATTATATCTTTAACAAGAAAAATGAAAATACTAAAATACAATTTATTCTAAAATTATAATAAAACTTCAAACATGGTAAATAATTATTATAAAATAATAAAAATAAAAACAAAAAAAAAAAATTTAAGCCAACCTCATTTCCTTGAAATAAAACTATCTTAAAAATATCTTAATACTATTTATACTCTCACTAAGCTCTTTTTCTATCATCATTTAGTAATTTTTTTGATGATGGATCCCTGTTGTGATTTGAAATGTTGAGAAGTGTGATTATTACTGTGCGTACTCTAAGATTCAACTAAAAGAACTTGTTATAGAATTTTATTAACCCAACGTTTCAGACTGCCAAGTGAGTCCATCCTCAGGGGATACACCAATAGATTAAGAAGATATTAATGATATATCCTGGAGCTAATATTGAGTGTATATATATGGATTATGAAGAGGATTAATATAAGAGATTTAGTCAACCATAATCTAAATAGTTTAGTAATATATTAATAAAATTGAAATTTAAAACATTAGGGATTTAATTAAATAATGGGATTTTATTAAAAGAGATATTTAAATATTACAATTCACTATAATCTATTGTTTTAATATAAATTTTAGTGTTAATTAGTTATGATTTATTTTCCCTTATTTGAATTATGAAACTTTATTACAATATTTAGTTTTAAATTCATAGATTACTTATAAGATTATAATTAATAAAATATAATTAGTATGTAAAATTTTCCTTTAGTTCCATTATATTAGATTAATACAAAAATTGCATCTATGAATAATTGTATGAGATTTAATTAAAAATGAGGATTGCTTTATTATAAGAAGTATTCTAATTAGATTTAATATAGTGATTTAAATATCAAATTAAGGTTAATTAGTTATTAGGATTTTTTATGCTTATTATTCCAATTGTTTAAATTGAGGATCTATTACAATGAAAGGATTTTTAAAGCTTAGATGTGCAGAAAATTTAATTTAGAAGTATTATGATGGAATTATATATTTAATAGGATGAGCAATTTTAAAAGAGGATGTTAGATTAATTTCAGAAAAATATTTTTTATCTTATATGAAAGAGGATTGAAGGAAATAATGAAAATTATTCATACCAACTAGACATGATCAAGGATTAAATTATTACAAGGGACCTATGTAATAAGAGTTAATCATTGGTGTTTTAGGATTTCAAATAAAGGTTTCCAAGGGTTTCTTAGTTTTAGTCCAACGTCAAGATTCAAGTTGTTATTTCTTTCTTCTATTTCGATGGCTTATTTGATTTTCCTTTTAAGATAATGGTCCTCTTTTTTAATTACTTTTGCTTCTTCCATGTAGATATAGTGTGAGGAAGAGTGGACATGTTCCACTAAGGTAGATTTTGAGGTCCTTTCTCTTCGTAAGTCAGTTGTGTACTCTTTGATGCTGATGTTAAAAAACCTTCCTCTTACACATATATATTGTTTACAGCATCAACAAGGAATAATATAAAAACATTTTTGATGGTTATGGTTTATGGGATCTTTAAACGAGTTAAATAATTGTCCGATGGTGTTAGGGGGGGTGAAGGCTACATTAATATTGTGTTTCTTAATAATTTTAGTAATTTTATCCGTGGTGTCTTTTATGTATGGAAGGGAGACTTTAGGAGTGATTGAAAAAAATTGTTCTTTGTTATTATTGTTATCTTTTCTTAGGGATTGGTGCACTGCTTTATTAATTTTGTTCTTATGATAACCATTTAGCTCAAATACTTTGTGAAGATGGTCAAGTTCATAATTTAGACATTCTGAGTCAGATATTCTGGCATCCCTAGTGGTTCAGGCCGTTATGATGCCAATTTTATGTTTAGGGTGGTGATGAGAATTTGCATGCAGATATCTCTCAGTATGAGTTTTATTTCTAAATACTTGGAAACCAAGCATTCCTTCCTCTCGAGTTAGAAGGATATCTAGAAAGGGAAGTTGATTGTTAATTTCAATTTCGATAGGAAATTTTATATGGTCAGAGCAGCCACTTAAGTGATTTAGGAATAGGTTTAGTTTTTCTTTCCCATGAATCAACTTGGAAAATATGTCATCAAAAAACCTTTTCCATTCTTCTGAGGTATAGGGAAATGAATTAAGGGCTTTCTATTCAAAGTGCTCCATATAAATGTTCACAATTATGGGGGATAGAGGAGAGCCCATATCCAATCCATGGGTTTGTTTATATATTTTACCTTTGAAAATGAAGTATGAGGATTTTGAGCAAAGCTCCAGAAGGTCCACAATTTCTTTATCAGTGATTTCCCTCATGATATTAATAGCTTCATGAGTAGGAATCATAGTATAGAGTGACACAATGTCAAAACTAATCATGAGGTCATCATATTTCGTTTCCATATTTTTAATCCATCGAACAAAAGAAGAGGAATCTTTAATATAAGATGGGTCTTTCTAGATAGGGGTTGGAATTTTTTAGCAAGGTATTTTGCAAGAAGGTAAGTAGGGGAACCTATGGTGTTTACTATAGGTATAAGAGATATGTTGGGCTTATGAAGCTTATGAGAGACATAAATTCTAAGAATAATAGAACTATTATGGGTGATTTTCTTTTTAGTGATGTCATCAAAAGATGATTCTTTGATTTTCTTGGTAACTTCATGAAGAATTTCATCACTGGGACCTTTACTAATGATTTTATAGTAGCCACAATAATAATCATAATAACATAAGAGGATTGGGCCTTCTATCACTGATATAGGTGGGATAGTTTATTCCTAGAACGTGTGAAAATTAATTAACTAATCCTCTTTCAAAATGAAGAATTAACTTATAATTTAGTATAGTTGTGTGTTTTTAACCATTGTTTACGCAATATTGTAATTAATGTATTATATTATTTAAGGAAATCAATTTTCCTCCAAACCAATTTATATGCATTTGTCTGGATGAATTTCATGATAACTAATAAAAATAAAGTAACATGTTAATTGTCATGATCTTAAGAGGTTAATTCAATTATGTTAAAGGAAGTTTCTAACTAACATGTCTAGTATTAGTAAGCTAAAAGGATGCCAACAATTTTAGTGAACGACCCTTCTTGAATGTCATGTAATCAATTATTTTTTATTTAAGATATAATTAACCATACTCTTAATGAAAATCTAAATTCTAATAATTTTATATAATATGTTGAGCCATGCCATGAAAAGAACGAAATTTAAAATCTAGAAGTTGGATAATACATGTGAAAAAGAGCCATTAGATTTCTTCAACTATTTCAAAACTTTTTACTTAGGTGAAATTTCACCATTTGTTGATGGCATAAGTTACCTTTAGTAGAGAATTTCATCTATTATTCATTTTATTAATGCTACTAAGTCTGTGGAAGATTTTGTTCTTACTTTAAAATTCTTGGTCGATTTTTTTGTGGAATTATTAGCCAATAGGGAGTTCTCTTTATTGGATACTAATCTCTATGTATATGACCCTTTTGTCAATGCTTCTATGTTGTACATGGCGTCCAGTAGGCATAATTTGTGAATTAGGGATTAATATACTAAATTCAAAGGTGTAATTCTTCAGTAGTTCCATTTTGAAATTAGCTAAGTCTTATGTTCAATTTACTTAGACATTATCATAGTGGAAGGACATTATGTATTCCTCTTATTTGTGAAGGGATTAATTTTATTCCCATACCCTTCATGGTTTTACTAGTTTCATAGTTAATCATTATCTTTCTCCCAATTGTGACGTTACTAGGGGCATTTCTATCCTCTCACTCATGATAAGATATGATCTCAGCATAATTCTTATGAGACAAATATAATGAAAACTTCAATTTACATTATTACATACTGCATCATGACTTAGTTAAAATTTCCTTCCTTTCCTTTAGTATCTAGTACAACTATTCTAATATAGTATATTAACCCTTAACATAAGAGGATTGTTCCTTCTATCCTTCATATAGGTGGGATAGTTTTTTACTAGAACATACGAGAATTAATTAACTATTCCTCTTTCAAAATGAAGAATTAACTTATAATTTAGTATAGTTGCATGTTTTTAACAATTGTTTATGTAATATTGTAATTAATGTATTATATTATTTAAGGAAATCAATTTTTTCTCTGAACCAAATTATATGCATTTGCTTTGATGAATTTCATGATAACTAATAAAAATAAACTAACATGTTAATTGCCATGATATTAAGAGGTTAATTCAATTATGTTAAAGGAAGTTCCTAACTAACATGTCTAGTATTAGTAAGCTAAAAGGATGCCAACAAGTTTAGTGAAGGGCCCTTCTTGAATGTAATGCAATCAATTATTTCGTATTTAAGATATAATTTATCATACTCTTAATGAAAATCTACATTCTAATAATTTTATATAATATATTGATTTTTATATAATATATTGAGCCATGCCATGTAAAGAACAAAATTTAAAATCTAGAAGTTGGATAAGACATGTGACATAATTTATTGACTTATTATAAAATTTTACTTATTTTATCGTAATTAAAAGACAAACAATTATTTTCAAAGTCAAACTTAGAGGAAATGTGATCAAGCTTCCATTCTAGTGGTTTTGAGATGTACTTAGGTAATGTGAGCTTGAAAGCTCAATGATTATTTCCGTGGGAAATTTCCTTCTTCACAAGATGAAGTCTGTGTTTTATGATGTTTGGTTTTTCATTTCTCTTACTAAGGTTAAAATTTTCCATTGGAAGGAATGTATTTTTTCTCTTTTATTTTTAAGCATATGAAGGAGTGGGATGTTATATTATAGAGGTGTCCATAGTGTCATGGGGAAGTTGGAATGTTCCTCTTTCCTTGGTTTGACAACATATGTATGTTTGTGGGTTTTAGAGATAACTTTTTTTTTTATGGGCTAAGTACATTATTAGTTTATCTCATCATCTCATTTATATTGGTGTTTTAACGTTACTTGTGATACTATAAGGAGTTTTAGAGAACTACTATGGAAACCATAGATTAGGAAGTGGTTCCTTGCATACAAGTTCATTTGAGTATAAATGGGGGTATTTTTCATCTAGTACCCCTATTATGTTAGGGTGAGAATTTATATATGGAGTTAGAGAATGAGAATATACTATTTACATTTGAATTTTAAGATGTTACTATTGACATTTTATGTGATTCTCCTAAACATGTTATATTGTACAAGAATTAGAGTGATGCGGGTTTATATTACACTAATGACTAAAGATTTATTTTTATAATACTTTTGCCTCATCACCTATTTCATCTAAGGTTTCTAGTGTATCTCATGTTATGCATCCTTTTCATGGTCTATAAATTGCTAAGTCTTCTATTATGGATATTCACTTGTCTATGTATGAGGGTCATCATTGTTTTCTAATAGTGTATAACCTATTATTTAGGTGAAAGTTCACTATTTTTTAATGAAATAAGGGACCTCTAATGGAAAATTTCATTTACTATTCCATTTTCTAATGCTCCTAAGGATATGCAAGATTTTGTTACTACTTTAGATTTGCTTGAAGAATTTTTTATGGAATCGTCAACCATTGGTTAGCTCTCTCTATTGGATACTCATATCAATATGGGTCCTTCTCTAAATGATTTTATTGTAGGAATGGAGACAATTACCAATTAAATTTGAATTCAGTATCAATCTACTAATCATGTTTTAAATTTAAGCATGCATTGTTTGAGTAGTTTCACACTACAATCAATTGAGGCTTCTATTTAATAGATTTAGACCCCATCATAAGTATGGGAGGATATGGTTTAACATTTTTCTTCAAATATGATGTCATCTCGAGAAAATACAAATTATTTTAACACTTTACTAGGGGATGTAACCTATTTTCTAAGGAGACCCTTCTTATAGTTATTCCACGGGGTTCATTTCTCTAGTTGCGGTATGCATAAAAAAATATTTCCTTTGAATTTTTCCCTTCTAAGTTCTCAAACTCATCATGCTTAGTTGATAAATTTTAGTACTTAGTCTTAGACCCTATACTCTATTAAAGGAATTGAAATAGCCATTAGGAATATTTTTTATTTATTTGTGGTTTAGTGGGATTGGTATTTTATATCAGACTTTAGGCCATATATTTTCTATGTAATAGTTCATATTCCAATAATAGTTTTATTCAATATCCCTTAGCGGTAGACAAAAATCATTCTTGGGATTCATAAACAAGAAGGTAATTTTTGTTGAATGCAGAGAATGGTGAAATATATTTTATGGAAAAATTTGTAAGTGTTAGCACTATAGTATTCTCATCAATGGATTGAAAAGCACACAATGTTTCTTATGAAAGGATGTTAGAGTTAAAAGGATTGTAAACATATAAAATTAACAGTAAGATATGTGTGGAATGTGTTATGGTCATGAGTACTAAATGAATCTGTAGGTTATTCCATTGAATCTAAGAAAACATTGTGTCTTACGTGGTCGCTTGTAGACATTAAAATGTATATATTACGTGTTATAAAAAATTTCATAATGGAAAATATATGGATTATTTTAAGGTATTATGTGGTTTATAGTCATAACTAGGTGTTATATTTTTTATACCACTCTTTATAGAAATAGGAGATGGTAAATATTATATCATGGGGAATTTTATAATGGATTATTAACAACCAATTATATATTAGGTGTTCTATAAGATTTTTTCTAGGTTTTTGGAAGTTGTGAAATATTCACCATATGAAAAGCATTGAAGCAAGAAACTTTTGAGGATGTTGGTATCACTGATGCCAAGAAATGTCAAGTTTAGGGGAAGATCATTGAAGTGAGATTGTTGAGCATGTTGGCAGTCAATGATGTCAATTGACATGTTCAAAGGAAGCTATCATTGATTTCTTAATGTGTGTTTCTACATATCTTCAGGTCATGAATGGTGGTAATATATTTTCAGGAATTTCTTCTTTAGTTCCTGAGATCCAAATGAGGAAACTAAGTGTTTAATTGGATAACCGTGTCCAAGAATTTTTAAATGGTATATGGAACTTGATCTAACTCCAATGGAATGAAGAGAAACCTATGTTTTGAATTTTGGAAGGTCAAATAGGGTTCCAGCTGATCATGGTTCCGGGTGGCATTTATGAAAAATATTGAACCCCTCTTGTTAAAATTAAAAAAAATTGTGGTCCCTAAAGTACCATCCTTTATTTATAGTCAGACAGTCCCATAAGATTCACATGGTAGGTTCTAGAGTTTTATAGCCACAATAGGTCATTTTTTGGCAAATCTAAGACCCCTCCCATTTCTTAATTGTCAGGTAAAAACAAGGTCACACAATGAGTTCCAACTGCTGGCATCTAGAGAAGCCATCGACTGGTTTTGAGAGACCCCCCTTCCTCTCGTTTTGAAATCTAAGGGGAGGGTCCCTTATTTTAGTTAGAATGTCGTTCTAGGGAGGGCAGATTTTCCATGGATCCAATTGATGGATTTCCCCCTTCCTTTAAATTGCACTGGGACATGGGGCCCCTCCTATCGTTGGATGGGTGGACTAGGATACATTTGACATGATGTGACCTCCCACCATTGCACTATTTAATGTCAAACCAAAATTCCATATTACTACCAACTTAATGAAAAATTTGGGAATGATTAATGCCATATTTGGGCCTTGAGTTGCTAACTATTTTTCGAACTAAGATTCTTGTTGATCATCTTGGTCATTTTCATACATCCATATATTTTTGGAATGGATTTTTCGAGAACTATTGATTTGAGCACTTTGTAGTTTTACTTGAGCTAATCTCGTAAGGAAAAAATTCCTTCAATGCTCCAACCTCCATTTAATGCTCTAACCAAGGCTCTATCTCCAAGTAAAATGGAAACACAGTCCATCACTTAAATACGACAACCAACATAGTCAATCAATGAAACATAACCATGCTGACAATCTCCCTTGACATGATCATCTCATCCATGCCTTGAGGTTGACATCAATTCCACACACCAATGCAATATGCTAACTTAATAATGCCAATAGGCGTGCACAGGTCAAGGAAAGAAAAATGCAAATGGGCATTGCTTGTGGAAAGTGTGTAGTCTCCCCCACACCCATATTACTCTATTATAAATTAAATTCTTGGCTTTGAAATGAGATAAACTACTTTCAAACAAATATATAGTTATAAGAAATAGTAAAGGAAAACAAGCACTCTCAAGTTTATACCACTCATTCAATTTGGTTGAGCATATGTATCTACATTTATAGCTGTAATATAGGTTGGTTAATGTAACTAGGTATTTAAATGACCTATAAAATAATCAACGTAAAGCTCGCCTTGTTGCTCGGTTTATGCAAAACCCACATGAAAGTCATTGGAAAGCAGCTAAAAGAATACTTCGTTATGTTCGAGGTACAGTTCAGTTTGGGATTCATTACAGTGCCAAAGTAGCTCCACTATTGGTTGGTTCCACTGATTTTGATTGGGCTGGTGACCCTGATGATCAGAAGTCTACTACAGGTTATGTGTTCACTCTTGGTTCAGGACCTATTACATGGGCTTGCAAGAAACAAGGTGCCATTTCTCTTTCTTCAGCAGAAGCAGAGTATTGTGGTGCCGTAGAAGCTAGTAAGGAAGCCTTGTGGCTTCATCAGATCCTGTCACAGTTTGGCTTTCAGCAGCAGCATCCGACTACACTTTGATGTGATAATCAAAGTGCCATTCAGCTATGCAAATATCTAGTCCAACATCAGCGCAGCAAACACATTGAACTGCACATGCACTTCATCAGAAAGCTCATTCACGACCATGTTCTTGAATTGCAATATTGTTCAACAGATGATCAAGTTGCAGACATCTTTACAAAGGCTCTCACAGAGGCGAAGTTCACTAAACTTCGTTTTATGGTTGGAGTTCAGGAAGTTGTCACTAAGGGGGGATAGGCTCTGGTGCCTCCTTCCTTCTCCTATTGTGTCATATTTTTAAATCCTTCAATCCTATCCCAAGTTGTTCTTAAGGGGGGATGTTAGGATATTCCGACACATAGGAAATAATTAAGTACAACTTGGTCTAGTATAGAGTTAGGTAAAGTGTGTTTCTTTACTATGTACATTTTGTAACTTACAATCCGACGGTCACGATATGTAGTGATCCGACGGTTCATTCTCTCGTCGGTATTACCGACACTTGATCCATGGCTTGACACTCGATTGGTCCATGATCTCTATTTAAAGAGCTTGGAGGGTCATTTGTAGGGAAATCCGTCTATGAGAGAAGCATATGTAAATTTTCATTCTTTTATTAATAAATTGCTTGAAGTGGCCATGTTGGCTCAGGTCGTGGACTGTTTCCCTCTTTGAGGGTTTTAACCACGTCAAAATACTGGTGTATTGATCTTTGATCTATTTGTGAGCGGTGTCCTTTGGTGTTTTGTCTGAGGAACTTATCCTGTAAATTCCTACAGGAACATCAAGTGAGCCCACTGCTGATACATAGTCATAGTTGTATGCTCATCATTTGATATCAATAACTATCAAGTAAAATGGATGAAACATTACTTGTGGTGTGTGTTTGTGTGTGTGTATATATATATATATATATATATATATATATATATATATATATATATATATATATATATTCATTATAATCACAGTATGGTTTAGCACTATCCATTTAGTTATCCATTTCTTAACATGTGGAACATGACCAACAATATGAGCATATTAAAAGGCCTATACCAGTTAGAAAATCATTAAAACTCATGCATATTCATGAACCCATACCAAGCATGGGAATTTTTAAAAACATTAGACTTCATATTTTAATATACAGTTGCACTAAAATTATCTATTTTGTTAAGATGGCTAACAACTAAATAAAGGACTCCCTTTCTCCACCCAAATATAGGCCACCCACACTACAACTTTCTTGTAGTTGACCAATCTCAAGCTTGATTTAAAATTTGAAGGGATTCTTGCATAAGGGGTTATTCACATCAAAGCTTGGTGGTCACTCTAGTAATGGATTCCACTATCAGGGTGGTTTCTCAACTTCCCTTTGGCTGTGAGCAACATAATAAATCAATTATTCCTCTAGCATCTAGGTGGGATATTGCATAGTCCATGAGGTTGAATCCACATTCATCGTGGTCTGTCATCTTTATTTTAATAGCAATAACCAGAAGGGTTCCCAATTCACTGTCAAAGTGGTTAAGAGATCTCCAGTAAGCACCACAATGACATAGATAAACCTATTTAGGTGGTTAGAAGCTATAAATCAACTGCCATTATGATTTAATCATCCATTGAGCCTCCCACTAGCCACACAAGCTTATAAAAATTAGTTGCATGGCCTCAAACATAGTTCTTGGGAATCATCCCCATAGTTCATATAGGGAATTACTCAGTCTAAGAATTGAAATCCACTTTGTGATCTGTCAATTACAGTCTATTTGTAATCACCATAGTGAGCCTCACATTGGCCACATTGGTATCAACAAATAGTCTAATGGCCTCAAGCAATTCTCTTCTATTGAAAATGTTGTATTTTCTCCTTGTGCTCCATTTTCATTCTCATATCAATGTTTCCACATATAGGGGGAACTAATATTATATGATATTATTGTTTTATCTACCTTATTTCATATTCTCATCCTATTCTACTTTTTATACCTTTTCCACTCAGTTGCTTATTTATTCCAAAGACCCCTATTTCCTTGGACTTAATCCCTAAGCAGGGAATAGGGATGGTCACATTCCTCTACCCATACATCCAATCCCATCTTTTCAGTTTTTGTCAACATTGTTGGTTTTGTGATCAAGCATGGTGCTAGGAATTTAATGTGCTTAGGTATGGATACATAATATCAAAGCCAATGGTATGGTTCTATCATGGCATGCAACTACCCTACCTTCATATCATGAATCCACATGTCCCTTCATTCAGGCATGTCCTTAAAATTACCTTCACTCTTCAAGTTTTCATAAAGTTTTAGTATCTAATATTATCCAAGGTACACCAATTGTCAAATGTTGTTTTATCTTGAATGTTAATATGACCCATAGGATGTTATATTCATTACAAATTCACAAAGGTTAGAAATAGAGTTTCAGGAATTTACCCAGATATGAATATGATGACAATAGTAATCAAAGGACATCTAACATCTAAGCATTATGAATATTATGTTTTTACTGGAGATTTAGATCTTGATATTTATTGACAACTTTTTTTTTAAATAAATAACTTTTTGGACATTTGGGATGTCAACATTATTTTCAAAAGGGAAAAAAAGGCCATAATTTTATTCAATTTTTTAAAAAAGTAACAAAATGAGTTTCTGTAGATGATAATTGCATTCAATAAAGCCATATTTGTAGCTTATGCGCATAAGGAAAAACTAAAAAAATAACAAAAACATGTGAATTTAAATGTGATAGTAAGCGCTTCACTAGTAGTAAATGAGCAACTAGTGACTAGGTGACTAAAATTGTTAGCCACCAGAACTTTTCCATGTGAAATACTACCAGAAATGAGAAATCTTAAGTGACGGAACTAATAGCCACTAACATAAATCAATAATTTAGTCACTGGTTAAAATATGTGACTAGATAATAAATAACACAACTAAAAATAACTAACATGAATGACTAATTTAGTCTAAGAACAAAAATACAACTACCTAACAAGTAGTACAATAATATGAATCAGTTTTTTATGTTAGTCAACTTAATTGTGTCAAGCAATCTAACTTACAAGTGATACGAGATTGAAAGGTTGCTAAACATTGGTTGAAAGGTTATCCTTCCTTAAACACTTCTTCATCCTCACATGGCGTATAGGTGAGACAAATTTGCACTATGTATATCTAATAATTTGTAATTTTAAAAATATATTTTTGATAAAAAATAATATTTTATGTATTTTTTAAAAATCTATTCATTGAATCTAATTAGATCTAGTTCTAATTTGAAATTAACTCAAAGGGAAATTTTAATTTTTAAGATTATAATATCAAATAAAAACTCCTTTAATTATATATTAACTAACCTACATCCATCTTAACCCCAGATCTATCAAGCGTTGAGGGGGGTCCAATCTCTTGCAGTGCAAAGTTTTCTTTTTTAGTGCAAAACTTGAGGAAATGTTTTCACCTAGAGAGATTGGATCCCTCTCGGAACCTGATGGTTATAGGGTTAATAGGGATCTAGGTTTGTTATATAATACTATATAATATCTATATTTGTATTTTTGTCTCTTTGTTATTCCCTCTCTCTATCTCACCCCCCAAACATACACACACTCTTTCCCTCTCTTCCCTTTTTTGTCTATCTCTCTCTTCCCCTTCTCTCCCTCTCTATCTATATCCTTCTCTCTATTCCCTCCCACTATCCTCTCTCCCTCACTCTCTCTCCATGACTCCCTTGTCGCCCCCCCTCTCCCTCCACATTTCTCCCTCTATGTTTATCTTGTTCCCTCCCTCTCCTACCCCCTCCAATTCCATCTCTCTATCCCTTATCTCCCACCTCCCTCTATCTCTCCCCCATAAGTCACTCTCCCTCTATCTCTCTCTTTCGTCCAACTCTATCACTCTCTACCCCCCTCCCTGTCCTTCTCCATGTCTATGTCTCCATCTCTCTCCCTTCCCCTTCTCTCCCTATCTCTATCCTCTCCTCTTCTTTCTCTTCCCTCCTCTCGTCTCTCACTCACTCTCTCTCCATATCTCCCTTCTCACTTCTCTCTCTCCATATCTATCTCTCTATTTCTTTATTCTTTCCTCCCTCTCTCTCTCCCACTCCAACTCCATCTCTCTCTCTCTCTTTCTCTCCTCTCTCTTCCTTCCTCTCGCTCCCTCTCTCCCACCTCACTCTCTCTCCTCCACATCACTCTCTCTCTCTCTCTCTATCCTCCAACTTTTTCACCATCTTGCCCCCTCTCTCCACCTCCTACCCAACTCTCTCTCTTAAATATGATCACAATGTATTGTGTTTAAGAAATTATCTAAATTAGAAAAACTTAATTGGTTGTAAAATATTAAACCTATATTTTGGATCAATCATGTCAAGGAAAATAAAATAATGAAAAACTTTTAAAAATCATGCACTATATTTAATCTATTATAATTAGTCAATTTGCTTGCTCTCATCCATTGGATCCTTAGCTCTCTCTCTCTCTCTCTCTCTCTCTCTCTCTCTATATATATATATATATATATATATATATATATATATATATATATCCATCTTAGCTTAATTTTATTAAAACCTTATTTTAGTTTCTATGGGAATATTTTTAGTAGTCGTGAGGATAGTGGGTTTACATATATCTCAAATTGTAACATTTTCCCTTTTAGAAACAATTAAAAAATGCTGTAAAATTAAATTAAAATAAAATATTTTTACTGTGAAATAACTTATGGTTTTTTGGCATGTGGTATTGATATGCCATGGTATTGGACCATGCTATTGTAACAAAGTGGATTTAAAAGATAATATCCATGGTAAAGTGAGGGTGAATATCCATGCTTAACAATCTTGTCATATTGTTATAAAACATTTGATTGTGAAATAATTTATGTGGCCATATTGTTGTAAAATATTAAACCTATATTTTGGATCAATCATCTAAATGAAAATAAAATAATGAAAAAATTTAAAAAATCATGCACTATATTTAATCTATTATAGTTAATCAATTTGCTTGCTCTCATCCCTTGGATCCTTAGCGAAGATGGATATATATATATATATATATATATATATATATATATCAAATTCTAACATTTTCCCTTTTAGATGCAATTAAAAAAATGTTATAAAATTAAATAAAAATTAATAATATCTATCGTAATGTGGTGGTAAATATCCACCGTGAACAATCTTGTAATATTGTTGTAAAATATTTTGGTTGTGAAATAAGTTACGTTTTTTCACTTGTAGTATTGATAAGCCATGGTATTGGCCCATGGTATTGTAACAAAGCCTATTCACAAGTTAATAACAAAATGAAAATATAAAAAATTAAATTTTATTATTTTTATTAATTCAACTTTTTATTATTAATTGAGGTCATATTTAAATGTTTACACTCATCCCAATATCATTTTTAACTTCTTCTTCTTTCTGATTTAGATTCTTAGGAAAACATAACAATTTCTTATTAAAAATAAATAATTTAACCCAGTTGCAATTTATATATTTTATTTTATATGATAAATATTTCTTTTATTTTTTCTATTATAAATATTTCTTTTCTTTTTCATTTCTAGCGGGGTTCAAATAAAATATTCACAGATTACAACATCACATTGTAACATTGTATTTTTCTCTGACTTGTCTATATCTGTGTGGAAATTCCAGAAGAAGGAAGACCATCAATGTGATCTATGGATTTCAACAGATTCAAACCCCAGATGGAGTTTGCATGGGAAACACCTTCAGAGAGCATCAACGATTAGATGGAGGAAGAGCAAGGTCACCAGGCATGGATATTTTGGTAATTTGTACATGGGTATGAATTTGGATGAAGACTGTCAACGTGATCTATGGATTTCATGGGAATCGAACCCCAGATGGAGTTTGCATGGGAAACACCTTCGGAGAGCTTTCATGGGAATCGAACCCCAGATGGAGTTTGCATGGGAAACACCTTCGGAGAGCGTCAACCCCAGATGGAGTTTGCATGGGAAACACCTTCGGAGAGCGTCAACCCCAGATGGAGTTTGCATGGGAAACACCTTCGGAGAGCTTTCATGGGAATCGAACCCCAGATGGAGTTTGCATGGGAAACACCTTCGGAGAGCATCAACGATTAGATGGAGGAAGGGCAAGGTCACTGAGCATGGATATTTTGGTAATTTGTACATGGGTATGAATTTTGACTCTATTCTTTCTTTTTACTAAAGATGATTTTTGTTTGTATGGGTAAATAATTTGGAGGGTTTATATTATCAAAGCATAAATTTTATCTAGAGTTGAGGGTTTAATGATTATGATAAGGGCAACGTCATTGGGCATGGATATTTTGGTAATTTTTAGATGGGTATGAATTTGGACTATGTTCTTCCTATTTACTAAAGAGGATTTTTGTTCTTATGGGTAAATAATTTCGAGGGTTTATATGATCAAAGCATAAATTTTATCTACAGTTAAGAGTTTAATGATTATTATATTTTCGTAATTTGTACATGGGTATGAATTTGGACTCTATTCTTCCTTTTTACTAAAGAGTATTTTTGTTCTTATGGGTAAACAATTTTGAATGATCAAATCATAAATTTCGTTTAGAGTTGAGAGTTTAATGATTATGATAATGCATAACTTTATTGTGGCTAGCAATTCATTAAAAGACAATACACAAGTAAGCATTTTGCATGTCCTTATTGTACAAAGGGTTTAACGATTATGATAGACAATGCACAAGTAAGAATTTCTCATGTCCTTATTGTACAAAGGGTTTGATGATGATGATAATGCAAATGTTGATTGTAGCCAACAATTCATCGAAAGACAATTTACAAGTAAGCATTTTGCATGTTCTTATGGTACAAATCAGTTTGCTCCTCCCTAACTTTTGTAGGGTCAGAATGCATGAAATTTTATTTTTTCTTTTCACCTTTTTTTTAGTGGTTGATTATTTGTGTAATGGAATCTACCATGCCCAAATTAGAATGGATCAAGTGATGCAAGAAAATTTTCTAGTAAGATGAAAATGCTAGACCTTCCTCAAACTTTGTTACATGAAAATAATTTTTTTTGTAATCATGAACATAAAATAATTTATATCTCGCCTTTAGATTTTGATCTCAATGCTTATAGTTTTAAACAATGTTACTATATTTTAAGTAGAATATACTTAGATCCATTAAACCTTACAACTCTCCAAAGCTTAGGTTAATTTCAGATAAAAATAAGGAACTTAAACGACTTTTGCAATTTAGATTCATTTCTTATAGACAATGATTAAAAATGGAAGAAATCAATGGTATGATAACTTTTACCCACCCATCAATTTCTAAGACCTTTGGTATTATTCTGAACGTAAACAGAGAGGGTAGGAGAAGAAGATGAGCCTGGATGAGGTGGACCTTGACATGCTTGATACTTTTCAAAAGTTAGGCATGCCCTTGACTAGAAGAAGAGATTGACCAATGTTGTTGTAGATGTTGTTTTCGACAGTGTTTGCATTGCTACCATGCATAGGTAAACTTTATATTTAGTTGCTCAATTATCTTTTTTTTTGTTATAAGAGGTAATTCAAGAGTATCTTTATCCAGTTAGGAAGTAGCTTGGCAGGGTTGTTGGTCCTACTGATAACTAGTATGTTGCATCGTATTTTTACTTTTTTATTGATAGCTCCTTCTATTAAATCTCTAAGCAAACTTTGTCACCCATGGAAATATCCACTTATTTGAGGATGATTGAGATGGAGACTAGCCATTTTGAGAGGACTCTTACTTTTGTAGATGAGAGGAGTTCTGTGACATATATTGAAGGATGAACTATACCAGTTTATGACACCAATCATCTCCATGCCATAGTAGTGGATCTCTATTGCACCGAGGGAGAAATGATAAAGTATTCCACTATAAAGAATTGGTATGTGTAGGACAAGGAATGTAGATGTGGGATTTATAATTTTATTATGAAAGGAGGTTTTTGTGATTGAGACAAATGAAGGATTTCATTGACCTGAGTAGAGACTAGTTCAACAATCCCCTGGTAATACTCAAGCATTGTTTTGAAAGGCTATGATGCAATTGGAGAGTTCTATTATGTTGCCTTGAAAAATAACTATCAATAGGAGGGAACAAAGATGATCCATATAGGGAAGAATTGCAAGAGTAGGATTGTTTCTAAAATTATATCTATATGCAAGTCAAGGGACTACTATAGAGGATTAGTGCAAGTGCAACCAAATTATCATAATGCAAGAAATTTTTCATAGTGTGATTTGATGCTCATCGGTGACCAAGAAGCTACAAATACTTACCGTTACATTCAGGTACAATTGAGTTGCAATCTAAAGTCTCTAATTTCATTTATTGATAGTCCTTCTTGTGTCCTTGTCTCTCTTAATTTCATTGTGGTAGGATTGGAATGGGTTAAAAAATCAAGCATATCATTGAGTGAAATAGACACCCACATGTTACTACATGTCATTGTGCATACTCTTTATTTTTGATACAATTAGAAGCGAGAAATATGATGTGTGCACACACAAAAAATCCTAGCATGCATGATGAATCCTCCAACAATTCCATTTTCTATGGTGACATTTTAATTACTTTGTTTATACAGGTCATCTAGCCACATAGTGGAAACTATCGGATGTTGAGATATATGTTATATAAATCTTTTATAGTCTACTTTATTTTATATTGAAGTATTCATCGTCTTTCATGACTTATACTATGCATTGCATATTCTTTCATTTTCAAGGGAGGAACTAAATATTGATGGTAAAAAGCAACAATTGAAGAAAGAGGAGAACAATAACACTGAAGAGACAAATGCAAAATGAGAGAAAGAAGAGAATCTATCTAGTGATACCCTTAGAGCCAATATCTTGCATAAGACACACTCATGGAGACTAATGGTCAAGCCTTCAGAGTTGGTGAACTCACTTCAATGCTTTGGCAACATAGTGATAATGTTTTGAAATGATGAAACAATATTTCATGTGTAAATTGTAGTCCAACCCATATTAAGTTGGAAACTCATATTGTAATACTTGATATTTTATATAATAAAATTTGTATGGTTGAAGTTATTTTTATTTTCACTTGATATTATTTAGTCTGGTAATTAACATATGTAACTTTGTGTTATCATATTAGATAAACATGCACATTATATGACATTTTCTTAAAATTAGTTGCAAAATAATACTAATCAATTTATGATGATTAATAATAAACACATAAAATCAATATAAAACTACTAAATTAGTAGTTTATATTAATTAATGATGAACATGAATAAAATGAATATATGACTAAATTAGTTGTTTATAATGATTATGAATGAAATTAATTGAAATGAATAGAAAGTACTAAATTAGTTGTTTATATAATGAATATGAAAATACCAAAGAAAGATAAATGACTACTGCAAATGATAAATTTTCTATTATTAAATGATGACTAAATTTTGCATATATACGACTATTAGTAGCTAATTTAGAACATCTTATAACATAACTAAAATTTTGTCATATTTCTTTAGTCATTAATTGGTTTTGAATGATGACTAAAAGCTACATATATATGACTATTAGTAGCTAATTTACAATACCTTATAATATGACCAACGTTTTGGTCATATTTCTTTAGTCATTAATTGATTTTCTCGAGGCCTCATATAGTAATATATTTTGTTATATATTTGGTCATTAATTGCCACAATTAATTACTAAACCAATGAAAAATTAATGACCAAACTAATGGCTAAATATACTACTAGATGGTAAAATTGAGGAAACCAACTAATGACTAAGCTAAAAATGACTAAAATTTGGTCATGTTATAAGATACTATTAAAAAATGGTTGTTTATATGCAAATTCTAGTTATTTTTTTAGGAACTAATTAGTCATTTTGTACTAGTGCTTAACTTATATTTGTTTCCTTTCTTTTTTCTAGATCTTTTTCCACCCCCCTGAGTTGGGGTTGATTGAAACCATTTTCAAATCGCTCGTGGTTATCTTTGTTGGGATTTCGTTGGATGAATATGGAATTTATGAAATATGAACTCTCATTATTCCCACCATATAATCCTCATTATGTGCCAATTTTTTCTTCTATTCTAGTTGATGGATCACTTATGATTTTGTACCATTTTCCTTGTGGGTTACATCTCCATTCTATATCGGAGCATCCTCTCTTTCCTATTGTTGAAGGTTCTCTATTATTTATTCTTCCTCCTCCATGAGGTGTGGATAAAAAGGTTTCCATGCTTTCGTTTTATGGGACTAGTCTTTTTTATTTTCTAGGTTATTTTTTTCCTAAAAGCATGTGTTCTACAACTGTCCTATTTGGTAACATGCTCAACATCCGAATTTCATATTTTCATAATCCACAAGTTGTGTCCAATATATATTTTTTATATTTCAACTGAATCCAATAAGGTCTAGAACTCTACTTAGATATATTTCTACATATATTCTAATGAAGGTAGATAACCCTTTCTCCGTTCTCTTAAGGTCGATATTTTTGAATGATTTCAGGGTGTTCCCAATTTCCTCAAGAACCTTGTGGTGCCAGAAAGGAAGGGGAATATTTCGTAGCCTCACCCATACTAGTGTCATTGGTACCACCATTTTTGTGGAATCAAAGTATGTGAGCCTATGAGTAATGGAAAGCCCTACATTTCCCTAAAACCAATTCCCTTGTTTCAATGTTATCTACACATTTTCCTTGCTATGAAACTAAATAATGAAGAAAAATTATCGGAAAAGTTATATTTTTCATTTTTTGGTCTAGTTTGTAAAAATACATTGACTCAAAGCATTAGATCAGGAAAAAAATCCATTGAATTTGCAAATCACTACCCTGGATTGAAGAACATAAAAGGTTTGATTTACTTTTGTTAGATTTACCTCCATTGTTTTCTTCTAATTTCATGTCCAATATTATATTGTATCATATCTAATTATAAGATACTTTACCTCACAATGCATGCTTGTAGGAAACAAAGCCTACTAGGTTCCTAGCTCTCGAGACACCACTTCATAGTCTTATATTCAAATTGATGGTGGAATCTCTTAAGGCCTTGTAAACCTGTAGCTAAAAATGATCCTCTAGCTACTTTCCTTCATAGAGGAGATGTTGTATATGTATAACATATCCCACCAGATTCTCTATTTTCTCCTTGAGATTCACCACATGATCCATACCTGAAACTATAAAAACGGAGGACTTCACATTAAGTGTTCTAATGGAAATATGGAAGTCTTACCCTTTGATTCATTAGACCCATCTCCCAACCCATATTAGTTAGTAAAAATGTTTTTTTCTTATATATCTATGCCATTTGAATATCTAAATAGGTTCTATAAAACTATATTGGGATTTATGGCCCAATAAGACCGAATTTAGACATTGACTCCAAAAACATGTCTGACAATGAAGGAGATGTGATTCACCAGATTTTTGTGACAGAGGGTCACCACTTGTGCGGAAAAATAACATTGTTGGTTATGTAGGTGGTCATGTTATTTATTGAGATGACAATGATATGAATGAGAGGGAGAATTTTGAGAATCTATGCTTTCAATTTATTTAATTTATTTGCAAAAGTACATCCCATTGGAAGCAAAAATACACAACTTCTATGCTTTCCACTATAGATGATAGCTTCTATCTGTACCACTATTGACAACAACTTCTGTCCTTGAAACTATTCACAAGAACCCGTGCCCTTCCCAATGCGCCTTATAGCTGCTCCGGAGTTTCTCTACCTCTAGAAATTTCCATCAACACTCAATCCATCATTTGTAGTCTCATAATGTTCTCTACCAAACTATTTATACTATTGTTTATATATCTTCAGTCTAGTTAGATTAATGCATTTAGCATCCAACCATCTTATAATCTTGCAATGTACATATAATGATTTATGGATGAAACCAAATATAAGAGAAATATTATAAAATAATACGTTTAACGTTATTCATAAAATATACAGACATTCAACTCATGAATGTACTTCACGCCCACTTTTTTTTTTGGATTTACATTGAATTCTTCAATTTGGAATCCTAACATAATATTTTAAATTAAAATGTTCTTTTATTTAAATTTTAATTGTTTCGAAGGTATCTAACATCCATGTGTTAGAATCTCAATAGAATGCATAAGATAACACGTAAGAGGAACTCCAAGATTTTAATGTGTGGGATGTTAGATTTGAATCTCAATAGAATGCATAAGATAAAAAGTAAGAGGAACTCCAAGATTTTAATATGTGGTACACCTAGCTTTTAGTTCGACCTAGATATGATATGATTTGAATGAGATCTAAAATAATGAAATATAAATTCATTTTGTCTTTTAGGGAAGAAATTTAGGAGGTTATGTGGTATTTAGTTTTATTCAAAAGGGAAAGACATATGATTATATATTATATACAATTTTGAAATCTCTCAAAATATATATTTGAAATGATGAAACTTTGAAATATATCAATTTAATTTTTTTTTTAATTTATTAGTCCTTGCCATCTGGCAATGCTCAGGGACTATAGTAATCGAAAACGAGGTGGTTGGCATTAATTGAGCTATTTATTAGGTAGGTTAATCTGGTATAATCAAACTTTTTAGGAATATATTCATCTATCTTCTTATTTAGCCTCTTCCCGAGGCAGAGGGAAGAAACCATATACTATATTTATAAATTTGCTTGCATTTTGATGCTAAGGTAAAGCCTGGTAAATTAATGCTAACATTAGTTAATGTTAGTTTTCATGCATTTAATGTTATGTTAGATATATATGATGAATTAGAGATATATATCTCATTCTGTGAGTAAACCATAAAAATACTCACATACAATTTGCATGAATAAACATACTCACATACAATTTGCATGAATAAACAAGTGGCATGTGAGTGAACAAGTGGCGAGTGATAGGAGGATGTAAGTGGCTAGTGAAGCCAACGCATGCAGAGGTAGGTCTTTAGCAGGCTTTTTATTATCAAACCTGCCTTCACAATTACAATTATATTTCTGGACTGCCTCACAATTCTTCACAAGTCTGTTTCAGAATTCTTCCCGAACTACTTCACAATTCTTCCTCCACCGCTTCAACTGTTTCAGAATTCTTGCCTGGCTGCTTGGACTGCTTCACAAGTCTATTTCAGAATTCTTGCCTGGCTACTTGGACTGCTTCACAAGTCTTTTTCAGAATTCTTCCCCAACTGCTTCACAATTCTTCATCCACCGCTTCGACTGTTTCATAATTCTTGCCTCACTGCTTTGACTATTTCAGAATTATCTGTTCACAATTTTTCTTTTGCTTGTTTCACAGTTTCACAATTATTTGCTTTATGCACAATATAGTAGCAAGATTCCTGTGAAATTACTCTCAAAATGTGAAAGAGTACAAAATTTGAAAGAGTAAGAAATCAAGAATTCAGGTTCATAAAATGAAAGCAATTTTTCTTATCCAAGAAAATAAATAAATAAATAAATATCTATATATATATATATATATATATATATATTTGTTGTATGCAAGAAAATATTTTTCCTTTTCTTTTTTGGTTGTATGCACCTATGCCCAACCACTGTTAATTTCTAGTTTTCCAAGTTCATAAAATAAACCTCTACTAATTACTTGTTTTCTAGGTTCATAAGATAAAAGCAGTTTTAAATAAGAACATAAAAATCTGTAATTGAAATTCACACTTTCACCTTTGCTTTGGGCACTGCCACTGCCTATTTGCCTTTACTGAACTGTTACCAACTCCCACCACTCTGTGCCTTAATACTTATCTTTGGAATTAATGCCCCAAACTTCCACGTTCACCAACTTCTCAAAGAGCTAGCTTTTCCACCGCCTTCCAGATAGCATTCACTAGAATCACACTTGCTTTATTAATCTTACCTTTGTAGGCACTTTAACCTTTTTGCTATTTCTTCTCTGAATGATTCCCCTGGGTTTCTTATTGGCTTTCTCTTCGACCCTCTGCATGCCATCACTCCTTCCTTAGCATCTTCGGACAATGAATTTCTTTTCTTCCATCCTCAACGAACTTCATCACATACCCTGATTGGAGGACAAGGTTGAGCCCATGGGAAGATAGTCAGTTGGACAGGAACAACCAGTCGTTTTTGAGGTTCATATTAATCACTCGTTTTTTAGGTTCATAAAATAAAAGCGGTTTTACCTAAAATTCTAGGTTCATAAAATAAAGGCAGTTTTAAATAAAAAACTGTAATTTAAATTCAGTATTCTGCTAGGTTCATAAAATAAAAGCGATTTTTCTTATCTAAGAAAATAGAAAACTGTAATTTAAATTTAGTGTTCTGCTATTTTTCAAGTGATGAGATTCAGGAGATGAAAGCATTTTGAAACAACAAATTACTGCTGCAATTCTTCTACTGTTGTGCAAAGAGCCCTGTCACAGAGATCAATATCAGGAATTAATGGATTCTGAATATTTATTCCCATCCAACAGGCTCAAGTAATTGATTAATTTGATATAAACCTAAAAAATGCTACATAGAATTCAATTTTCAGAAACTATTGGCCTAAGGCATGCAAATCAGCTTAAAGAAACATGCAGCTATGATAAATTAAATTGCTCTTACTCTGCACATCTTGTTACAACACTATTTGCTGTAGCAGAAAGCTCCATCTTGCTCCATCTTTTCATGCGTTGCAGTTTCCTTAATTCTCTGAGCATAATGCTGCATGCTGTTATTATTTTTCTCTGCCAGTCATGGCAACCTCCCTCTCTGTAACAGGCGATGGACAGCAGCCTTCCCAGCCACGTGTCTCTTGCATGCACATCGACCGACTGAGAATGAAACAACACACACTCAGAAGAACACTCTTAAATATATTTGAATGTTACTAATAAAATATTTATATTTAAAAAACATATTTTGTTGAACTTAATGGTAAACTTTATTCGAATTTTATTGGAAAATTTGAACTCAAACTGAACTTTATCCTTGCCGAACCTGAATTCGAACCCAATCCGTGTCACTTGGTTCCTGCCAAGTGCCACTTCACTCACTTTGCATTACTACAATATTGTACACTTTACAACGCACATCAGGTAAGAGGGCAAATTGAATTGACTGCTTGCCAAATATGATCCATCATCACACTGCCCATGCTTCTATGTCTTCACATAATGGCCTGAATGGGTATACTGACTCACCTTAAGTCTTGATCTTGACAAAATTTTGGTTGGGAACATTGATTTGATGAACATGGAAGCTTTCTAAAAGTTGTTGAACACAATTGCATACACACCTTCAAGCAAAATATTATGTATGAACAACAGTGCCCAGAAGATCAACCTATGAGCTCTTATCGCAATCACATAGAATACCATCAAAGGAGTATTGGGAAGTTTGAGATCTCTGCACTCACAAAATTAACCATACAAAGAACCTCTTTGATCAATTCAAATGCAGCTAAACTCTCAAACCCCAGTCATTGAACTAAAGGAGGTGAATAAAATGAAGAAAATCATATGCACAAGCACAAATTAGAGGTAGAAACTAGAAAAAGCAAGCCACGTCCCGAGCAATCAATTAGGCGCCTTGCCTCTGAAAGCGAATTTCGCAGCAATTGCAACCAAATATTCACGATCTCTGGGGGCGCTTTCTGTGGATCTTGGAAAAAGAGGGTGGCAATATCCTCGGTAATAAGATCAGTGAGCTGCTGGATGACTGGGTCGATTATGGCGTTGCCTGCTACCCTGGTCACCATCGCCATGGCTTTCTTGCTATTGCGGGAGATCAGCGCAGAGAAAAAAGAATAAGAGAATGTTGGGCATATATCTGCGGCAGAAACTGCAGAACTGCTGAAGAGGGACTATGATGGAATGATGGATTGTGCGTATATCTGCGGCTCATGGGTTGCCTCGAGCTAAAGCTGAAGTGAAAGCATTGAATTCGTCGATTTGAGATTAGGGATCAATCAAGAAGGATATTGCGGCTTGGACCGACTTTCCTGTGTGCGTTGCTTACTCCTTGTTTGGTCAGTTGGACCCGCGTAAGTCAATATTTCAGTGATCCTACTCGCCCCATAGGAATCATGCAATGTGCTTTCTTCCCCACCATCCCTGCCTGCGAGCCTAGGAGTGCTTAGCTTCGATACTGATGGTAGCATATCGTATTCGCGTAGAAGACACCGAAGCAAGGAAGGGAGGTAAGAGTAGCAGTGACGGGGACAGACATAACAGAAGTGGCAAAGAGAGTTTAAAAAATGATTGCATGTTTAGACAAGTGGAAAACATGCGCGTCTTAACCTGGCACAACCACGATTACATACATATATCTTGGAAAGTCGCTAAAATTCATTGCATGTTAGCCCATTCTCGAATGATATTTAGAATGATTAAGTAGGAACTCTCACAGGTTTCGGGGTAATGGTAGGTAATCTTAGATGCATCCTTAAACTCCTACTTACCAGTTTGTTATGGCGAGGATAGAAATGTTTATCGGTCAGGTGCGCGCCTGGTCACATTTCAAAAGCCATTTGTTAGAGCATAGGTATACTTTTCTTTGCCAGCTGGATGTTAGTTCACTGTATTATTTCTCTTAGGAGGGATTAAAGGAAAGGTTCACTTGGCATCATTCATAGGTCAGATAGCCTCAGCTTTTTTATGCAATTTGCCTCCACCCCTGTGTCTTTTCCAACTCGGTTAATGAGCTCTGCTTACTATCGCTAAGAATATGCTGCTTTGGTGGCAGGGACTTGCTGCCTTCGCAGCCATCCTTGTTGTATCTAACAATCTAAATAGTCCGAGGCATTTACTTACATTTTCATGAAATAATTATAAATAAATAATCGATCCTAGTGAATAAAGAACTTAAATTGTTATAATATATTTGAAACAACATAGATGTAAATTGGAAAAAGCAGATTACCTAAAATAAAGAATAGTAAACAAAACTTTATCAAGTCATTAAATTGCAACACAAGATAAAAACCATTCTTCCGTCATAATAATATTATGAAGCATTTGAGTTTTATTTTTATTATTTAAAATAGTTTGACATAAATAATTAGATTGATACTGTCTTTCTAAAACCATTAACCATAATAATATTATTGAAACCTTTTGTTAAAAAAATAAAACCAGACAAACCTTTCCATATATAGATATGGGGTGCATTAAGATATTTCCATGTGAAAATTAGAACTTGTATAATTAATAAAAATCATTTTACTCTACATAAATAAATTTTGACATACTATAAAGATATATTTCATCGTTTTAACGATTAGTTCATACGTTGTTATCTTTCTATTACCATTTTCCAATTTATGGAAGAGGATTATTGCTAGAATTTTATATACACATGAATAGGATTGTTGTTGTAATTGTACATATAAATAAATAGAATATTAAAATGTTTTATATGTGGTTTATATGATGATTTCATTTTATCATTCTGCATCTTTCGGATACTAAACTACTTTTGTATTTGTTTAGTATTTTTAGGAGCGAACATGGACACATTTGTTCTTACATGATTTGAGTGGTATTATTACCTTATGACTTAACTAAAATTTAATATAGATTCGTGTTAATTATATATCTAGCAAGCTATTCGAAGGATGACATTTTCAAGATGAAAATAATTTTTAAGAGTAAAATTAAAAAAAAATGTAATTTGAGAAATTTAACCCTTATATTCAAGGTTTATATATAACATTAATATATAGTTTCATTATTTAATTTATATTTTCAATGCATAAATACTAATTTATATTTTCAATGCATAAATACATTCAATGACTTGAAATTCCTATTGTGCACTTCAATTATGTAGATTACATAACTTAAACTTACAACTCTAATAAATCTTTTTTGGATTTTAAACAAAATCGACCTAAAAATATATCTGAGAAAGTGTAAAAATATGGAATAGTAAAACTACTTTGAATGTTTTAAACTTAAAGATTTATTTTTTCTCAACTTTTTCGAACAATTTTATGGAGTGAGAGTTTGAAATTTTTTACCTAATATGAACATTGAAATATTTTATTGATAATTCATATTCAATTTTACTATTATTAATATATTTATTAACAAAATGCTGATTTTATATTAAGAATTAAATCAATTACACATATTTTTTACTCGTATTACAAAATAATTGAACTTTTCTAGTTTAATTTTCTCCTTCTTTCTTTCAGCATTAAAATATTTTATTATTATTTCATGTATAATATAAACCTATCCAAATATCGGCCGAGGACATGATTCATCAGGCGCATGAATGTGGCTTGGTCATTTGTGAGCCCAAAATGGCACCAACATAAATATGTAGTATCCATATCTTGTCTTCGATGTTGTCTTGTTGATTTCTTCATTCTTAATTTATATTTTATGGTAACGAGATATCAAATATATCTTAAATAACAATGCAACCCCTCTCATCTAATTAAATATGTCGTCAATTTTGGGTAGAAAGTACTTGTTTTTCACTATAGCTTTATTCAGCTACCAATAATTAATGCTCAATCATATTGTGCCACTCTTGTTATTGAAAAGCAACATTAGGTCTCTCCAGGGAAAAACACTATGTCTAATACATCCCTTATCCAACATTTATTTTAGATACAATTTTAACTCCACCAAATTGAGCATGCTCATGTGTTATGACGATCTTGTGACTAGCCATATTTCAAGAAGTAACTCAATGGAGAAATAAATATCTATCCTTAGTGGAAATCATGTCACCTCTCTTGGAAACATGTCATTGAATTTGTTTAAGATAGTGTGTTCTTGTTTTCTCATAGCATTGAAATCTAGAACTGTAGTTGCTTGGACCATAAATAGGACAAACACCTTTCTTCCACATTGCTTCACCTACAATGATGAGATTTTCCCTACAAAGATAGGATTCCTTCATACTCTTAGTGTTCTTTACTCACCTTCAATGTTAAGGAACTCAAAAAACCTATTATAGCAATCGACTTAATTCACTAGGATAATAGCTAATCCATTCCAACTATAGTATCATAGAATGGAAATAGTAAGATATTAAGGGAAGTTCTAGTGGACATGTTGCGTAGTTCCACGGGGAACAATTTTGCTAAGTCCGTCAGATAGGGTTTCCTTTCATTTGTGCCCACGTAGAAATTTAAAACAAAACTCATGTTTCTTTTTCCTTTGTAGATTTAAGAAGCTCTAAAAAATCACTACATTAACCTGATATTTTGTTTCTTGTTCTCTAAAAAAAAATCATTATTTTCTTTGCAACATCTCAATTTAGCTACAAAACTCCTAAGGGTTTCTATCCAATGAGGTGAATTTTTCTCTCACCTTTTCCCCACTAAGTTGTCTTCTTAAAGGTTATAAGATTTGGGAATGTTACACTCTCTCTACTCCTCATTTCTCCATTTCTTGTTGGAATTAATATCTTCTTATGTGTTATCCCACATACAAAAATGTTAATTAAAAATGGCGTGAATATAGTAATTTAGCACATTGGATTGTGAGTTCTTAAGAATGTTAATATAAAGTTGATAAAAAATTCAAAACCTATGTCAATTATACATGGTGGAGAAAAGAACATATCAGTATTATATAAATGTTAGCAGCCACAACAAATAAAAATAGAAAATAAGAATATGTGGTAATTAAACTTGTATATTAAATTTCATCGTTTGTGCATGAGACTCTTTATATCTAGTGTTAAACTTTTTTTCCTGATATAACTCTATATAAAAGCCCCAAATTTTAATCCCAAGGGTCTATTGATAAACCTTTTTGCTAATAACGCTTTGTATCAGTGCTCCAAATCTTAATCCCAAAGGTTTGGTGTTGAAGATTTTCTCTGATAACAGTGTAGACCGTAGCTTTAATTTTTAATATGAAAGGTATAGTGTTGAATGTTTTACCTAATATCATTATGTATCAAGGCTCCAAAGCTTAATGTTAAAGGTCCAATGTTGAGCCTTTCCTTTGATAAAATTCCGTATTACAGCTCCAAATTTTAATCCCAAAGGTCCAATGTTAAACCTTTTCTCCGATACCACTCCATCAAAACTCCCTTTCACCCCTCCATTAAGGTAATTTGATGCTAGGGAAGGTGTTAACGTTTTTTACTTGATCATGAAGGTATGTTATAAATATGGGGTTATATAAAAACTCTTTCTTTAAAATATGTGAAATTTGATTCTGATAACATCATCACATTGATTCAATCGAGAACTTTATGGTGATATAAAATTCATCTCAATTTGAGTCCCATATTAAAATTTATGATTGTTAAGCATTTTCTCCTTAGGTAATCACATTACTCACATGGAAGCATGTGGTCTCCACCAAGCTCATGTGACACTCTCATGTCATCACTACAGGGCCCAAAATCACTTACTCTGTGGGGAACTAGGTCCACATCACCCTCGTTAAGCTTCTCTCTCACATGTCTACCCACTATATCGGTAAAAATTTAAACAAAATGTGGCAGTACGTGGTATCCTAGTGCATAGGGTTTTCACACAAGAACCAAAGATGGACAAGCCTATCTCCTTTCATCCACCACCTATTTCAAAGCTTAATAATTCGCAAGGGTCGAGGTAATAGGAAGTGGCTCAAAATAGGGTTACATTCTAGAACCAAGGTTGGTTCATTCCATTCCTCATCAGCTATCATCTCTCCAAGAGTTCCCAAGGCACAGAGCTTCAAGATAGTGATTTGTGGAAAGTGACAAGGTCCACAATAATGGCATTGGGAAGTCAATGAAGACAAGGTTCCTCAATAGGAACCACGACTCGATTAGCCTATGATTGTCGACACACCGATGTGAAGGTAAACAAAATGCAAAGTGGTATCATTTGTGGATAGTGGCTATTCTTCGATGCTCCTCTTGCCTATATTAATATATAAATCATTAAATACTCATCCCAACAATAAAGGAAACCATTGTCTAGCCAATATATTATTACAAGAAATAGTAAGTAAAGTGATAAAAACCTATTTTATACCATTCAATCAATCTGGTCAAGTATCCTTATATAGCTCTCTATCTCTACTGTATGTTGACTTACATAACCAGGCTATTTAAATGACCCATAAAATTATTGGTGGCACACTAGGCCACTCTACTACTGAAAGAGTGTCATGGTTATAGACCTATCATTTCATATCCATAACTATCATGTAAGATGGATGATAATTTTTTTATGATGTATATATATATATATATATATATATATATATATATATATATATATATATATATATATATATATATATGTTCATCATAATTACAATGTGAAGAAACACTATCTAGTCATTTTCTAATTCTTAACATGTGGAACATCACCTATAGTATCGGAATGTTAAAATCCTACACTAGTCAGATAGTCACTCACATTCATGCATATTCATGAAACCATACCAAGCATGTGAAATTATAAATCATTACATTTCATAGTTCAATATAATTTTGCATTAAAATTATTTGATTATCTTAATATGCCTAGAAACTATACAAGGGACTTCCACTGTCCACAAAACCATAGGCAAGCCACACAACATCTTTCCACGCCCAAGCTTGGTGAACACTCCAATAATGGAGTCCACTATCAAGGTGGCTTCTCAATTACACTTTCGAAATGAGAAACATAGTGATTCAATTATTATCTTAGAGTCTAGCTAGAATATTTCTCAGTCTAAGAGGTTGAATCCATTATCCAAGTGTATTGTCATTGTTCTTTCATAGCAATCATGTTGGGTGATCTAATTGTGAGTTAAATCTCTGTCATTAAATTGTCAACCCGGGGTTTGAGAACTGATGAGGTATAGATGTATTATATGTACTAGGTGATTATTTCTCAGAGTAGATTAATCTAATGTAAGAAAATTGAAACTGATTACAAAGAAAATAATCAAAGAAAATGAAAATCAAGTGTGCACGTTGGGCTCTCAAGCATTTTCTCTCTTAATCACTTTCTCTCTCAAATAATAGCACTACGAAAACGGACAATTCTAATGTAAGATATGAAATGAAAATGTTACTTAATCTAGTAGTCTATGAGATTACCAATGTGAGATTACTAGCATTCCAATCCAATCCAAACATAAGGAAATTAAATCAATATTAAAAAACAAACATTATTGAAATAAATGTAAAAACATGTTATCAAAATAACATAAAATAAAATCAGCTAAACTTCCATAAATGAAATAACATAAATATTTACAAGGAAAGATGTGTGAAAGTCGTGGTTGATGGGGGGCCTCCACTCCTCAACAAGCACACCAACGATTATCAAAGTTTGGAGATCAAAACAGCAACATGTATTCCATAAAATTAAGTTAGATAAAGTTCCAAAGAGATTACAATAATTAAACTTTGTTCCTCTATATCCACATTTTACAAATTACATTAATCATTTCTTATCCATTATTATTTATTCTATAATATCTCTTATCTTGGATGGAACACCTTTGAATGAGGGATGCATTCCTATTCATACAAAAACTTAAGATAACTAATTAATAAATGTACATCCACAAATATCTCCTAGATCCACAATTATCTCTTGCAATTACAACCGATTACCTAAAAATACGAGATAGAAATCCTCACACACATATTTAGAAGATGAATATTGAAACATCCATGATTATTCTCCTTTGAATGTGCTTATTCAATGATCCAAATCATCTACAAATATTCCACAAATCTTCATGAGTTGAAATTAAAATTCGAATTTCTTGTTGGGCAGCCAAATAAGACTCTTCCAGAATCTTCAAATAGACCTACAACATCATAAAACTCATCCCAACTTTAGATATATATATATATATATATATATATATATATATATATATATGAAAACATGCTAATTTCCTAATATTTAATCATAAATTCTCTCAAAATAATTAAAATAAATGTCCTAGAAAATAATAATGATAAACCAATATGATCATGCAAATGGTATTAACGTATGTTTATGGAGCTACAAAATATGGTAAAGAGCTATGAAATATGGTAGAATGATAGAAATGAGGGTGAAAGAGGATGACATTTTGGAGGCCCAATATCTCCCCCAACTGAAGATGTTTCATGTCCTCATGCAACTTTGCATTGACTCCTATAATCATAACTTGATCTTCTTGAATTGTTTTCTTCTATATTAACTGTGACTTTGTATTACTTCTCTTTTAATTTTTCATAATAAGATCATTTGATAACTTTACATTCTTTGCAAAGTCTACTTCAAAACACATTTTATTGCAACATATTTTTATGGTTGGTTCTTCTGTGACAACCATAAATTTATGAGTGTTGGTTATTGTGTAACAATATTTTTCTTATTTTTGTAGCATCAAAATACTTGAACACATTAAGAATTCCTTCTTAAGGCCCTTTAGTGGTTTCCATCCATTAATGTGCTTATAAATTGATCATTGCAAAACAAATGAACTTTTGGAATCAAAATGCAACAACAGTTGGTTGGGAAAGATATGCTAGTCAAAATTTTATGAGGAATATGTACTATGGAAAAAAGTAATTGATATTTCCCTTCCCCCCAACTAAAGATATTTTTAGTTTTTGTCAAATGAGAAAGGGAATATAAATGTGGTGAAGGATTTTCCAAAATCACAATTTCAACATTTAGGGGATTACATAATTAAAGATTAGAAAATAACATACCTTCACCTACCTAAAAAGTGGAGAAGCTATGTATATGAAAGAGTCGGGTTGTTTTTGCTGGATCATGGCATGTGAAATGAAAAAAAAAATTGACCGCCTTATTATTTCTATTGGTTGTATGAATAGAGGATGAATCTCATATGAAATTCGAAACTTTATTGAGAGGACATTACTACTGCTGCTAAACTGTAGATTTTAGTCTTGATTTATTAGAACACTGCTGCAAGCTACTGAAATCATATAGTCTTCATTCATTTCCACTTAGTGGTATAATTATTATATGTGTAGATAGATGTTTCAATGCCGAACATAGAAAGAAATTTTTGGATTACCATCCACTAATAAATATCATTAACGAACAGGATACTACTCATGATTGATGCCAATGAGAGTCAAGATGCCTAAGTACATATTTCTAGGTACGAATATATGTGTCGTAGTTGAGTCACCTAGAATATCCAACAAATAGGGGACGTTGATGAACTATCACTATTTATTGTAAAGAGAACTTTCCATTAAGGAATGCAAACCTCAAGGCACTGAAAATATCTCTAGGCTTGATCCCAGATGATGTGTGAGAGTCGATGGGTCAAGACATGTTAGAAGGGAGGCCTCAATGGATCCTCCATCATCTAACATGAGTATAAAATATTTATTTGAAAGACAATAGATGAAATATTTACATTATGGAGAAAGGTTTATTTGACAAAAGCTTAGAGGAAAATGGGGTGGCTTAGCATTGTAAGGGAGTCGAATGACTTTATTTTTGGGTTTAGGGTGAGTGAAAATGAGGCAGGAAAGTACGAGGACTGTAAAGGGAAAATGAGTTTTGAAATTTAGTAGTAGGGAGATCAAAATTCATGGATGGACTTTAAGATTAGAAAGAGGAAAATGAATAAGCTCATAATGACATTAGTGGAATTTTGGAAGGTTTATTTGGCATCTATTGACATGGTGGATGTGATCAAGTTATCGCCTTTAATATTTCTTTTAGAACATTTTTTTCTTTGAAATGCGGTCTTTGAAAACCACCCATGCATAAATTAGTCTTGATATCACCCTCTATCCTCATGTTTCTAGCTCCTTTTATTTCATGGATGTCCATTTTCTCATAAATTTTCCTGCAAATTGTTAGTGAATGAAGTGCCTCTTACTGCACCACAATGAAATCACAAAACAAAAACAAAATCATAGCTTTTTTTCTACCCTAATCTACCTAAAAAATGAAATTTTTTCTTCAAGTATATACATATTTCCAATGTAACCATCTACAAACAAAGATATCTAGTGTGATACTATCCAATTCTGAAAAATATGTCTCTATGTCTTCTAGCATATGAGAGACCAATTGTACTTTTGGTGACAAGATTGTTTGAAGAATGAAAGAATGTTGTGGCCTAGTAACTGCTTGGAACCAATCATTAATGTAGTCCTTTATTTTATGGTTCTCTTCATTAGCTATCATGCCTTGAATTTATTCTGGAAACCATCCTTCATTCTCTAAAGGGTACCAAGGATTTGGAGACAAAAATGCTAAAAATTCTTCAATTTCTAGCTCAAATGGTTGCTTCTCATTAGTCGTAGTCCATTAAATCTCTTGTTCTTTAATTGCTCTAGGGATGTAACTCTCTCATTCATGGACATTCTATAACTAGGACATGGGATTGAGAAGACTCTCATATGGGCATATCCTTTTCTTCCCAAGAAATTCTTGAGCATCATTTTAGTTCTTTTGTTGGTCTAGAGCTCTTGCTTCACAAATGGATTAGTATTGAGACTCTTACATTATCCAAAAATAATTGAAATTCATGCATCCTATATTATTTTAATATGATTTTAACCGTACATCTAAGAATGAATGCAACTATCATACGTTTTTCTAAAATTTCAAAATAAGCACCTATTTATACCTCCCCGGCAAGGACGCCAAAATGTTGGGTGATTTAATTGTGATATAAATCCCTCTCGTTAAAAGAAAGTGTGCACGTTCTCTCTTAAGCATATTCTCTCTCAATCAATTTCTCTCTCAAAGAATGGCTCTATGAAAACCAACAATTCTAATCTAAGCTACGAAATTAAAGTAATTTAATATAGTAGTCTATGAGATTACTAGTGTTCTAATCCAATCCAAGCATAAGGAAATTAAATCAATGTTAGCAAAATGAAATTAATGAAATAAATAAATAAATAAATAAATAAATAAATAAATATATATATATATATATATATATATAATCAAAATAACATAAAATAAACTAAAATAAACTTGCGTGAATGAAATAACATAAATATTTATAATCTGATATTCACCCTATGAGTGATATCAGCTAAAGATTTATTGTTTAAAGGTATTACAAACTCATGTGATGGTGTGTGTTCTGTGTTATTTAAGCAATGGATTGATCAGATTGCCAATACACAAACATTTAAATGGAAAGACAACAAAGAAATACAGTAACCAAACACAAAGACACAAGAATTTTAATAAGAAGTTCACCCTATTCTCCAGGGCTACATCTCCAATCCAACTTTCAATGGTGGCCTTGTTTTATTGTGCCTTTAAGCAGAGAATTACAATTCAGGGACTCAATGTGAGTTTCCCTGAAGCAGGTTTGCTTGGCAAGGTGGTTCTTGGATTTCCCAAGCCACTTGAGTACATAGACTTCTTCTTCCTACCAGCTCTATCACCTTTTAGTCTATAGTGGAGAGCCCAATATGGTGCTTAGCTCGGACAGATCCTCTATGGGATGGCTCAAATCTCCCAAGCCTCTGGTGCTCAATGCTGCCTTTGGTTAGCTCGGCCCTCTATCCTCCTTCTACTTTTTCTTCACTGTCTTTGTTCCTCTGTTTATTCTGTCCTCCTCCCGGGATTCTGGTCTTTCTTTGTCTCTCCAACTTCACTGTGTATTATGTATCTATTCATGGCTTTTTAGCCATTCATTCTCATTTTTGTTCAGTTCCTCTTCCGCCTCTATCGATTCACCTTCTGCAGCTGTGCTTGGAGTTCCCTGTTCGGCGTCATCATGGATGCTCAGGGAGTGGCCACATGTCCTCCTCTAAACAGTGCCAACCTGCTTCATCGATTCATTTCTTCAGTTATGTCATGGATGAAGTCTTTCCTCCACCATGGTAGTCAAACGGATTCCAAATCTTTAGAAATCGCGGTGTATTCCTTCATCGATTCTGCTTCCTCCATCAGGCTTGATCTCAGCCGTCCGATCTGGGGCCTCCAGATCCGATACCATATGCACGTCCCGTGTGGTTGACTTTCTCGACTGATAACGCGTGATCAATGGTAGTTTTCTCTCACCTCCGCTTGCCACATGTCAATCATTGAGTGGGATCGCTCCGCTTTCATCCAAAACTTCTTACTGTCTGAGGGGACCCTAATCAATACCGCTAGTTTCCAGAGTGTGGGTCCCACCTTGTATGTTTAGTTCTTTTTACCTTTTCCGCCTATGGTTCTACAATTCGCCATGAGTCCCTGTGCTAGGGCTTCCCCCATTTCGGCCTTGTTTGCCCAGTGATGTGTGATTAGTGCTAAGCACTAATAGCTAATTGCGCATCAAAATCCACCTCCTTTTCTTGATTTGGGGCTCCTAGGGGCTAATTTGACCTCCTCCGTAGTCTCCATGGGCCTCGATCAGTGCGCTTTGATCGAGGTCCTCGTAATTCCACATTGGCTGCCATTGCCACTCGTTCAAAGGTGTTTTTGATCACGGTTCTCAATTATTTAGAGATTTGTCCTGACCTAATATAGTCATGGTTCTTTGATAGTCTTTAATGGATCCAATTTGGATCACGGCCTTCCCACTAAAAAAGCTTTTGGACCACGAAAAGTTTGTTTTCTTTCAAGCATCGACTAAGTGAGGATACCATTGCCTCACTTGTCGAATCTCAATCCACTTTGCGCTGCTGAGCTTCGAACCTTTGAGTCCAATTCTAAGGTACTCAACATCTCCTCTACACATCGTCCTCACCTTCCTGTCCAAGACTGTGTCTTCCTACAATTCGTTAAGATATTCCGGTAGTAGGTCATCAATAGAAGGCAATTGACCCTGCTCTTCAGGATCCTCAATCATTGAAGGTTCAAACAATCTCAAGCAATTTGCATTTACGACTGAGTAGATGTGCATGTAAGCTGGTAGATCAAGGAAAAAAGCATTCTCACCAATCTTCTCAAGTATCCTAAAAGGTCCATACCTGATAGGATTTAGCTTTTTACCTTCACCTTGCATCCTGTCCTTGTTGATATACAACTAGACCTAGTCTCCAACTTGAAAACTATGCTCCATCCAATGCTTGTCATGCCTAGCCTTGTATTTGGCTTGGCTCTTTTCCAGCTGTTCCTGTACTGCCTGGTGGATCTCCTGGATCTGTTCAATGAACCTAGTTGCCTTGTCAACATCACTGTGTCCATCAACCATGGTATCTCTACCGAAGACAAATCCAAAGGAGACCTTGGTATGAAACCAAAACAGGTCTCAAAAGGAGATCTCTGTGTAGAAGAGTGTTTGGCTCTATTGTAAGCATGTTGCTGATCCGAACTTAAACAAGAATGCCACAAATTACAGAGATAACCATAAAGACAGATATGCAGTGGAAATAATCCTTCATTTCATTAATGGAAAATACTGAAATATGCTTACAAACAGTGATGGAAATAAACCAGCTAGGGCGATGGTAGCTTATCTCTGAGAAGAGATGTGGTGGCTACATGTCTTTGAACTGTTCTGGACTATGTTACAATGAGGCTTGAAGGCCTATTTATTATTGAGAAACAATGGAAAACCCTTCACATCCAAAAACCTAACCCTAGAAGATGAAACGCCAAATTGTGGGCCCCGTTTTGGGGTGAGTTGGACAGCCAACTTCCCGGGGTCACGAATTGGTCATATTATCTCTATTTGACGCGCATGATAGCTCGTTGGAAAGATATCTCCAAGGAATACGACAGAAAGGATGATTTTTTGATAAAAAAATTTGCTGGGGTAGATTTCCCAAAAAACATCGTTTAGGGCCTCAAACGGCTTCGGAAGTTTAGGACCCGAAAAACTGCTAAAAATAGTAAACTGCGCTATAATTAAGGAAATTGAAAAACTGAAAGAGACAGTTGTGGGGGTCCAAATGGGATAGGTGGGTGGCCACCAACATCCACCCGGATCAGCTGCATATAACACAAATGTTCATCCCAAAGCTTAGGATGTTTGCTGCGATATACCTTGAGTAACTCGATCACTGTCCTCTTAATTACTTATGTCTGGCCATCAGTTTGTGGATGAAAAGTTGTGCTTTTCTTCAGTTGGGTGTCAATCAATTCCCACAGAATTGACCAAAACTTACCTGAAAATTTGGTGTCTCGATCAGATACAATAGAAGTGGGTAATCCAAAATGAACCCATAAATGTTCAAAGAATAATTTTGTAGTTTGTGCAGCTATAATCTATTTATTACAAGGTATTAAAATACACATTTTGCTAATCTTATCCACAACCACATATAGATAATCATGACCTTTCCTAGATTTTGGCAGTCCTCCAACAAAATCCATGGAAACACTTTCCCAAGGGTGAGAAGGAACTGGTAAAAGGAGTGTACAATCCTAGTTTTCTATTGCTAGGCTTGCTTTTGGCACACATAGTACCCCCTCTTACATATCTAGAAACTGTCTCATTCATTTTCGACCAATAACAAAATCTTTGCAGCTGTGCAACTGTTTTGCGTACCCCAAAGCGACCTAATATCAGAGAAGTGTGTGCCTCTCTAATTATCTTTACTCTCTCGGTTTGTGGAATGCAGAGCTTCCCACAATGATATAAGAGTCGGTCCTTCACATGATAGTCCAATTCTTCTACCTTTCTGCCTTGACTCAAAGTTGCATATACATCTTTAAAGTCCATATCTTGAGCATATTGTTCAATGTAACTTTCATGTAATACATAATTATTCTTAAGTATAGTAGATGCATTTATAATGGGTCTAGATAACATGTCTGCAACCTTGTTGTGTATGCCCTTTTTATATCTGATGACTAGATGAAACTGTTGTAGAAAACCCATCCATCTGTAATGCCTTGATTGCTACAACTTATTTTGGGAGTGTAGATATTGAATTGGTTGATGATCAGTATGTATTACTGTCTCTTTGCCCATTAAGTAATGTTTCCACTTTTTCACACTCTGAACTAATGCATACAATTCTTTATCATATGTAGGATAGTTAACTGCTGCAGGATTAAACGTCTCAAAATGATAACATATGGGTGTTGGAAATAATATTGAGAGGGGGGGGGGGGTGAATCAGTATTATCAGATCAATCAAACTTTTCAATTTCATACTCAGAAACATATACGCTACTTCAATTAAGTGAACCCGCGTGTACATGCTACTGTGTCTAATGAAACTCGCGTATATCCAGAGATCTTATAATTCAGTTAGCTTAATCTTCAGTAAATGCATCAGATCATTATTAAGCATATTAACAGTAAACAGGTGCAGAATAACAGAACAGAACACCACACAAGAGCCACACACATGAACACAAAGATATAAGGTGGAAACCCAATGTGGGTGAAAACCACCTGCTGCAAGTCATCTCAATCTTCTTCTTAATAAGAAAATCCTTTTACAATATTTGTACTGGTGCAGTCTTATACCAGTACGGGAGCTACAACCCCCTTTGCTCTTGTACTAGCCGATCCATTTACTAGTACGCAGGCTGCTACCTGCTACAATGCTCCAAAGATCTCCTTTAGCTTTTGTACTAGCTTAGATACTAGTATGTAGGTGCTTGCCTACAATCTTCTTTCTTTCAGGTACCACCTTTCATACATTTTCAGACTGGATATTCCTGAAGCACAACACATAATCTGTAAGGCCACTTTTCATCCAATTTTCATACTGGACCCATAACTATCATTGAAGCTCAAAACAATCATCAAACCCTGAATCACTGAAACCCTGTTAACAACAGTCACCAGAACACAGAGTAGACACAGAACTCTGTAATAACCATCAGATCCATCTGTAACTTCAAATATCAAGCTTTACAATGTATACGCTACTTCGATGAATCAAACCCGCGTGTATATGCACTTTTGCCAAAGACAACCCGCGTACAGATCTAAAAATAATTTCTCATAACTTGCAGCTGTACCAGACATCAGTCATACTCATAACACTTATAGAACAATACATGCGTCAGTATGTAGATCTAGAATAAGCATCATAAAGATAGTTCATTTCAAACCATTTGACCCCGATCTCTCCTTAGATCTAGTTCTCCATCAACCGGTGAGATCTCTCCTTAGCTCAGATCAAGCAATGCATCATCAACCCATAACCCTGCATACTGGATCTAATGCTTCATCAGATATTCAAGACATTTCAGATACATTTGCCTAATGATTTCCTTCTCCTTATATAGCCTTAGGCCTTGTTCAATACCAAGGACCAAAACCATAGAGATCCAATACCATCAACTTCAAAACTAGGGATCAACACGTCCGTCGAGACACCAAGGTCCAAAACCATAGGCACAACTTCCAAGGAATAACCGCCGTGGACCAAAGATAAGTTTTCCATATACACGCTCTTTTACTGAAGCAAACCTGCGTGTACACGCGACTTGGGCTTAATGAACCTGCGTGTATGAACTTCCTCTTCTTATTATAGTCTGATCATCAATTCCTTGCTGTTGTCCTTCTGCACTATGATTTCTCATCAGTGTGGTTTGCCATCAAGGACAACACTTGTCTCATAATGCCAACAATCTCCCCCTTTGGACTTGATGGCAAAGCTAACTTGTCACATTTAGAACTATCATCTGATTCCTTTGAGCTGTCCTCCATCAGTCACATCTGATATCTCTTTTGAAGATTCATCCAGTTATACATAAGTGAGATATTCTTCTATGAGAGGGTTGCCATCAAGTACAACACATGCATCATAATGCCAACAATCTCCCCCTTTGGACTTGATGGCAACAACACCAAATCACTCTCCCCCTTTGACATCAAGGGCAAAGGGTGGATCAAGATATTCTCTTCCTTTGTTGAATCATTCCACTGTCCATACTCCCCCTGAGTACCTGCTGAAATCTCTGAATAATCTCCCCCTTTGTATATGCCAAGGTGTACCAATCTGTCCATGCTTCCTCTGAGTACATGCTGAATCTCTGTTCTGCTGAAGTGTGTTGTTCATGCTCTTCCTGACTGTAGGCAAGATCTGCAAAAGATGTTCTTCAAGAAGAACATGACTCTATACATCATAAAAGACCTTCCTATCACCAAAGACTCATACATACATCCATCTCTCAACTAAGTGAGGATATACAAAAATTGACTCATCCACCCAACCAAGTGGGGATACATCAAAAGTTTACATATGACAACCAATCATATTGCATCAATCATCCCAGGCATAGTGGGGAAACCAAAATAGGCCGTTACATGACCTTGACACCATAAAAGAGATATATGACATAGAGACGAAATATCTAAAGTAAGACTTATGAATGTCACCAATAGCATCTGATAATCACCATTCAGATCAGCAACCAAGAGATCCTTCTGTTCTCCTTTCGCCTTTGTTCCACCTGAATCAACAACAAATGTGAACTAGAACCAAAGGCTTTAAGATAATGCCAACAATGCATCATTGGAAGATTATCTGCTCCCCCTGAACCTGTGCCAGATGATCTCTGTCAGACCCATATCAGACTTTCTGCAACCAACATCTGTCCCTGTTGATTTCCTTCAAAATTCCATATACGCGTATGTATCCACATAAACAGGCGTATATACGCGGATAGGCCTTATGAAACTCGCGTACAACCATTTTCACATCAACAACCTATCATCATATGAACTCATCACCATGTCTCCAACAAAGCAACTTGAGTAGTCATCCATCTATCAGCACTATGTATCTTGAGCTCAAGCTCATTTGACAAAACTTCTTGATATCATCAACAGCAACAATCCTTATCCACAAGAGTGCCTGCATCATAACTGTATGATCTTTATGCATATGACAACAGCAGTATATAAGTGACTCATCATCAAATGAGGAAGATGTGTATTCAAGCTTTGTACTTCTCCTTGTCCTTATGAAGATCACCATGTAAGCACCATATATGCATCATCAAAGAATCAACCATAAATCTGATCTGAACATCTTCTATGTAACTTCAAGAATCATATGAGAGTTTATCATAGACAACTCACAACCACATCATAGCAAGATATATCATTTAGCCATATAAGAATCATCACCAAGGATTATTAACCATAATGCCAACAATGAATTACTAAAGGCATATGCTCCCCCTCAATCAGTGCCATCTGTTAGATCTGATCATGCATATATCAGCAATAAGCATCAAAACATCATCATCCTCAAGTTAGGATCAAAAACACTTCTAGACATCATACAAGTAACAAAACATTTCCACACATCCTCAGCAGACTGTAACCAATAGAGAAAATAACAGACTGAATCATATCAGATCCTTTTTCTGATCCTGTCCCCACTGCTTTTCCTCAAACTGACATATACGCGACTTTGCAGTGTCGAACTCGCGTATATACGCGACTTCCCTTTAAGGAACTTGCGTATGAGATTCAGGACACTGAAGGTTTACACTTTCAGCTCCCCCTGAGTCTGATATGTCTGTGCTGTGCTGTGTCTCAGTACATTGTGCTGACTGTACTGCCTTCTTCCTCCATATCTTCAAGTGTGATGAGGTTTTCTTCTTTTGGTGTGATGTCCATCCTTTGTTCCTGCATTCCTTTGCTATATGTCCAAGCTTGTTACATGCATAACATCTTACATGTTTCATATTCCTCCTGTAGCAATCAGTAGCTTTGTGACCAAACATATTGCAAGCAAAGCAATATCCATAAAAGTACCTTGATTGAGATGACCTTTCTGCATAATGGTCTTGAACTCTTCTTCTTCTACATCTAGCTGCAACATGTCCAAGATTATGACATACATAACATTCAACATTATTCATAGGAGGAGTAAAGGATTTTCTTTGAGGAATCTCTTTCCTTGGTTGATGATGAGATTGATCTTTCACTTCTTCGTTGATCACTTTAGATTTCCTTTTAGAGTTTCTTGCCTCACCTTGTGAACTAGATTCACCTTCAACAGATTCATGGAAACCAAGACCAGTCTTTATAGCAGGGGACCTTTGACTACTAAGAATATCATCCAATACTTTAGAGCTATCTTGAAATCGTAAAAGCTTATCCTTTTCTTCTAGTTTACCTTTCAAGATATTTACCTCAACCTAAAGCTGTTCTTCCTTTTCAAGAGATTTCTTTTTTAAAACTTCTTCAGCTTTCCTTCCTTCTTCCATTTGTTCCCTTAGTTTGAGAATTTCTTTTTCTTGTTCTTCATACAGATCCTGCTGCATTTGACGAACTCGGAAAGCACATTCCAGTTGAGATTTTAAGCTGGTGACTTCGTTTTCTTGTTTTGCAACAGCTTGGAGTAGATCTGTATTCTGCTTCTTTGATTCTTCAAGATCTCCTTTTAGTGAGAGGATTGTAGCTTCAAGATTTTCATAGTAGCTGGATCTATCTTTGAGTTTCTTGATGGTTGTGCTTCTTTCGTTGACTTCTTTTCTTAATGATGTCACTTCATGCTGCAATTTTTGACATTGGTCTTCCTTGTCCTTGAGTAGCTTTCTTACCTTGTTTCCTTCTTCTAGTTGGGCCTTTAGTTTGGTAACTTCTTCTTTGAAAACACATTCCCTTTTGTTCAATAGATCTTGTTGATCTTTAACTTTGTCTGCAAGCCTTCTAAATACTGCCTCTATTTGACACTTTTCTTGCTCACCCATACAAGCATGTTCAGTAGTTTCACTATCACTTCCATCTCTTTCACAAGGAAATATAGCTGGAACATCAGAGGATAACACATTCATACATGATAATGATTCTGAATCTGATTCTGAATCTGAAGAGCTTCTTATACCTAATCCCCAATCGACTCTCCCACTGTCATAGATCTTCTGAGATGTCTTCTTCTTCTTATGAGCTTTCTTCTTAATCTTCTTTCCCATTGTTCCACGGATCTCCTTTAAGCGATCAAGCTTCTATTAAAGGACCTGCTCTGATACCAATTGTTGGAAATAATACTGAGAGGGGGGGGGGGGGGGTGAATCAGTATTATCAGATCAATCAAACTTTTCAATTTCATACTCAGAAACATATACGCTACTTCAATTAAGTGAACCCGCGTGTACACGCTACTGTGTCTAATGAAACTCGCGTATATCCAGAGATCTTATAATTCAGTTAGCTTAATCTTCAGTAAATGCATCAGATCATTATTAAGCATATTAACAGTAAACAGGTGCAGAATAACAGAACAGAACACCACACAAGAGCCACACACATGAACACAAAGATATAAGGTGGAAACCCAATGTGGGTGAAAACCACCTGCTGCAAGTCATCTCAATCTTCTTCTTAATAAGAAAATCATTTTACAATATTTGTACTGGTGCAGTCTTATACCAGTACAGGAGCTACAACCGCCTTTACTCTTGTACTAGCCGATCCATTTACTAGTACGCAGGCTGCTACCTGCTACAATGCTCCAAAGATCTCCTTTAGCTTTTGTACTAGCTTAGATACTAGTACGTAGGTGCTTGCCTACAATCTTCTTTCTTTCAGGTACCACCTTTCATACATTTTCAGACTGGATATTCCTGAAGCACAACACATAATCTGTAAGGCCACTTTTCATCCAATTTTCATACTGGACCCATAACTATCATTGAAGCTCAAAACAATCATCAAACCCTGAATCACTGAAACCCTGTTAACAACAGTCACTAGAACACAGAGTAGACACAGAACTCTGTAATAACCATCAGATCCATCTGCAACTTCAAATATCAAGCTTTACAATGTATACGCTACTTCGATGAATCAAACCCGCGTGTATACGCGCTTTTGCCAAAGACAACCCGCGTACAGATCTAAAAATAATTTCTCATAACTTGCAGCTGTACCAGACATCAGTCATACTCATAACACTTATAGAACAATACATGCGTCAGTATGTAGATCTAGAATAAGAATCATAAAGATAGTTCATTTCAAACCATTTGACCCCGATCTCTCCTTAGATCTAGTTCTCCATCAACCGGTGAGATCTCTCCTTAGCTCAGATCAAGCAATGCATCATCAACCCATAACCCTGCATACTGGATCTAATGCTTCATCAGATATTCAAGACATTTCAGATACATTTGCCTAATGATTTCCTTCTCCTTATATAGCCTTAGGCCTTGTTCAATACCAAGGACCAAAACCATAGAGATCCAATACCATCAACTTCAAAACTAGGGATCAACACGTCCGTCGAGACACCAAGGTCCAAAACCATAGGCACAACTTCCAAGGAATAACCATCGTGGACCAAAGATAAGTTTTCCATATACACGCTCTTTTACTGAAGAAAACCTGCGTGTACACGCGACTTGGGCTTAATGAACCTGCGTGTATGAACTTCCTCTTCTTCTTATAGTCTGATCATCAATTCCTTGCTGCTGTCCTTCTGCACTATGATTTCTCATCAGTGTGGTTTGCCATCAAGGACAACACTTGTCTCATAATGCCAACAATCTCCCCCTTTGGACTTGATGGCAAAGCTAACTTGTCACATTTAGAACTATTTTTCTGATTCCTTTGAGCTGTCCTCCATCAGTCACATCTGATATCTCTTTTGAAGATTCATCCAGTTATACATAAGTGAGATATTCTTCTATGAGAGGGTTGCCATCAAGTACAACACATGGATCATAATGCCAACAATGGGTTTACCATGTTGTGTCAACACTGCTCCCATGGCATAGTCACTGGCATCTATTTGGATTTCAAATGGTATTTGTGGATCCGACAATGCTAGTACAGGTGCTATACTAATCTTTTCTTTCAGGTTGTCGAAGGCTTTTTGATGTTTGCCTCCCCACTGAAACACCTTCTTCAATCCTGTCAAAGCATGTAAGGGAGCTACAATTGAGGAAAAATTAGAAATGAACTTCCTCCAATATTGTGTTGCTCCTAGGAAGCTTCTCACTTCTGTAACAGACTTGGGTTTAAGCCAGTTTATAATGACTGCCACGTTAGAGGGATCTATTTTCAATTCACCACCCCCTACTATATGACCCAAATAATTTAGAGATGTTTTTCCAAATTCACATTTTGAGAGTTTAACATAAAATTTTTCTCTTTTCAAAACATCTAATGTTTGCTTAACATTCTTTAAGTGTTCTTCCCTCATTTTACTAAAATTCAGAATGTCATCCAGATACACAATAACAAAATCATCAAGAAAAGGCCTGAGTACATCATTCATTAATCTCATGAAAGTAGCAGGAGCATTGGTCAAGCCAAAAGGCATAACTAACCACTCATACAATCCCTACTTTGTTTTGAAGTAGTCTTCCATGCATCTTGCTCTCCAACTCTGACTTGATGGTATCCATTGTGAAAATCTAGCTTGGTGAAATAGACAGCTTCCTTCAATCTATCTAAAAGATCATCTATGCAAGGAAGGGGATAATGATTTTTAATTGTTATCTTATTCAGTGCTCGGTATTTAATGCACATTCTCCATGAGCCATCTTCTTTCTCACCAAAACTATTGGTGACCCACATGGTGATGTGCTAGGCCTGATGAATCCCTTCTCGAGCAACTTCTGCACCTGCTTCTTGATTTTAGCATTCTCTAAAGTAGAAAACTTGTACATCCCAATGTTAGGCAATGGAACATCTTGCTACAAAATAATATCATGTACTATTTCCTTTTTGGGTGGCAGACCTTTAGGTTCTTGAAACAAGACATCATACCCTGAAACAATGTTTTCTATATCAGCTTGCTACTAAGCATTACAGCCCTCAAATACATTGGTTTTATCAGGTTTCTTTTCCTTTATAACCATTAGTAATAATTGTTTGCATGAATTTATCATTCTTTTCATCTGCCCAAAATTGATGAGAGTAAAATTATTCTTGAGCTTGCGAGCTCTTACAAAGTATTCGATTCCATCTTTAACAAGTAGACACTTGTTCTCAGCTCTATAGAAAATAGCCTTTCTTTCACACAAGTAAGGACTTCCCAAAAAAATTCCACATATATTTATCAGGAGCTCAGGACCAAGTGTCGTAAAATGGTCAAAAATGAAAGTGCTTAGAACTAGTTCGAACCTAAATGATCGGATAGAGCTCATCCTCCTGATTCTGGCACCACAAATGGTTAGAAAAACGATCGCCGTATGAGAAAGTTATGCCAAAAACAAATTCACCCCATGACTCTTAATTTTTGAATTTAAAAAAAAAAATAAAAAAAAAAATTCCATAGAATATTCCTTGGAATATTCTAGGGAATATTTTGTTTTGGACAACCAATCAAAAGTTTCCACGTGGCAAGCTAGGAGACCGCCACGTGGCCCAGATGACGTAAGCAACAATGTTGGGCGCATATTAAAATTTATGTGGAGGCGAAGAGGTTTGAACATGCAACCTCATTCATAATAACCCCACACCTTACCGTTGCGCCACAACAACGGAAGTTAAATGCAATGTGGACCAAATGTTATTAAAATGTTAAAATGGTTTTGGGTGGGAAAATGAAGGGGGCCAGCCCTAAGCGCCAGCCCCCATACATGTGACCTCCGCCATAAAACCATGGCCTAGACCCTTAACTGCCGGCACGGAATCCCATGCAAACAGCCAACCCAGAATTTTTGGTCACATGCGCATTAATCACAAGCAGTTAGACTAGCAGAAATTTTGGCGGAGCACCAAATTTGGGCGGTCCCGCCATATTTGGCAGGCCTATCTGGCCTCCAACTACAGTTAGCTGGAGTGATTTTAGGCCAAATTGGGGGAAATCTTCAATGAGCCATAACTTTCGCTAGGAAAGTCCCTTTTGGACAATTTTTTTTTTGATTTTGGGTCTCTTCGACCTTCTGAAGCCATTGGAATAGGTTTCATAGCCATCTGAGGTCATTTTCAGGTGTTTTAGTTTCATGGAAGTTCCAGGAGTCACTAGGGCCAAATCAGTTTAGGCGCTGCATTGGGAATTGTGCAGCCAATGAATGTGGAACGAAGGTCATTCCTAAAGGTTTTCAGCATTCGGAATCCATTTCTATAGCTTTTTTTTCCTTTTGAGGCATTCTTTTCACTATTTAGCTTCAGGGAAGCTTTCAGGGCCACCAAGGCCATTTCAGTGCTTGAGCTGTTTGGGGGCTATGTTCATCCATTTTTGGTGATTCAAAAGCCTATGTCTGCTATTTTTGACCTTCTGAGTCTAATGGAAAAGGTTTCAGAACCAATTGAGGTAATCTTCACCTCGAAATTCTCCATGCAAGTTTAAAGGGCCACTAGGGCCAATTGGGGAAAGTACTGTATAACGGTACAATTTCACTGTTTAGTGTTTGGGAAAGAGCATGTTTAGCTAATTCATATCTTCTGATTATGTATTTACAGTCAGATCTGTCTTTTGAGACACTCATATTCTTGTATTATCCTTTGTATCATTTTTAATACAAGAGGACAAGCCTAGTTTGAGAGGCTTGGTCCAGTAGATGTAGCCCAGAAGGGGTGAACTGCTTTATCATTTTGATGTCTTTATTTGCTAAAGATGATATGCTAAAAAAAACTGATATAAAGTGTTAAACAACAAATATACATAACTTGCATAACACACATAATCACCTATTCAGCTACAGAAAGTTATTTGTCTTATTCCGCAAGACATCAAACTTCAACTATGTGTATGTCAAGGAATTCTAAGTGTTTACTTTGTTATTTCTTTAGGCAGAGCCTGTAGAGGGCGAGGTAGCCTCTGGAACTCATCCTCTCTTTAGAGGTGACATGTCCAGTGAATGCCCCTACAGTCTATCTCTGTATAAGAAATGAGAAGTTTTCACATTTTCAGAGGTCACTTGGAGTGTATAACTCACATTTGAAATTATGTGAAATGGATACCTTGCACCCTTAAACAAGTACATTCCATTTTTAGATCATATATCCAAAGGAATTATATCTAACTCAACCTCATCTACAAATGCTGACCCAAAAGAAAGCTTGAGTTTGCACTGTCTAGTCACTTGTAGTTGTGCTTTATCATTCAACCATCCTAATGGGTATCGTTTCTTGTGAGATGTAGTTGCTAATCCCAATTTCTTTACAATTGCTTTAGAAATCAAATTTACTTGTGAGACACTATCAAACAAAGTGTCAATCTTTTGATGTTTGGAAATAACTCGAATATGAAAAATCTCATGTCTTTTTCTCTCATGTTCTTCATCAATAATACTTTGAGCAGAATTACCAGTGGATGCTTCAGAATTCTTACCTTTTATACCTGTGGCTGCAATGATTGTTTCATCTCCCGAGTCTAACCCCAAATCTTTCTGAATAGCTGTAGCAATATTTTTCTTCTTACCCTCAGACTTCTTAGGTCTCAGCTCTGGATGCAGAATCCAACGGTGCTCATCATCATGCCCCTCCTTTTTAGAGTGAGTGCATGAAGCTTTTCTTTTCTGTGCAGTTTTAGCCTTCCTTGCTTTCCACTTCTACTTTCTTTTCCCCTTGCTCTTGCTTACAGTGGGTTGGGATGGTCCCCCAACTTCTGGATTTCAATTCTTTCCTCTAGCTTCTAGATGAGTAGCTTGTACGGATACCTCATCTATACTAGTGGGATTAAACATGAGGATAGTATGCCTCGTGTAGCTATGTAGACCACCAATGTACTTCAAAAGAGTCTCTAGTGAGTCTAATGAGATACCCAAAATCAATGCTATCTTTCTGAATTCTTGAGTATACCCTTGCACACTTTGCCTTTTCAACTACCGAAGAGTTTGCCAACTCATCATGGCTTGTTGCATGTAGGCCAATGGATAGAACTGCTTTTTGATTGCATCAATAAATTCACTCTAGACAGAGATGGTCTTACCATGTTTCTTTATGTCAGCTTAGGTTCTGCCTTCCCACCAAACCAAGGAAGTGCCTCCTAGGCGTAGGCTTGCCAGCTAAATTTTACTCTTGCCTGAGTTGATGTTTTTCACTCTACAAGGCACATTAATTTGTCTAATCCAATGTCCAACTTTTCAGCATTTAGCTCTCCATCATATATAGGCAAATCAAATTTAACATCTAGCTTAATCAAAGATGCTTTCTTACTATGCACAGGGCTATTAGGAGGTGTGAGAAAGCTTGCCTCTTTCCCTTTTCCTTTTGAGTGGTCATGGGAATGAGACTCATCTTCTTCTTTATCTTGTTTAGAACCTGATGAATCTTCATCCTTGTGCTTTCTAAAGTCCCTATACATTACTTCTACCATAGACTTTGGAGCTAGGAAACTCTCCATGAATTGAGGGTCTATCCCCATAGAACCTTCATCTGACATTGTCTTCTGAGGATAGACTCTCCCAATTTCAGGATTATCTTTGACCAACTCTCCTTCTCCTAATTTAAGCTTTGATCTAGTGAGCATTCAACAACTAAACCAACACAAGCTTGTCTAATCTTACATCCTAGAGCTCTGATACCACTTGATCTGATATTCACCCTATGAGTGACATCAACTAAAGATTTATTGTTTAAAGGTATTACAAACTCCTGTGATGGTGTGTGTTTTGTGTTATTTAAGCAATGGATCGATCAGATTGCCAATACACAGATATTTAAATGGAAATACAGTAGAGGGATACAGTAAGCAAACACAAATACACAAGAATTTTAATAAGGAGTTCACCCTATTCTCTAGGGCTACATCTCTGGTCTAGCTTTCAGTGGTGGCATTGTTTTATTATGCCTTTAAGTAGAGAATTACAATGCAGGGACTCAATGTGAGTTCTCCTAAAGCAGGTTTGCTTGGCAGGGTGGTTCTTGGATTTCCTAACCCACTTGAGTACACAAACTTCTTCCTACCGGCTTTGTGACCTTCTGGTCTACAGTGGAGAGCCCAATATGGTGCTCATCTTGGACATATTCTCTATGGGATGGCTCGAATCTCTCAAGCCTCTGGTTCTCGACGCTACCTCTAGTCAGCTCGGCCCTCTATCCTCCTGCTTTTTCTTCATTGTCTTTGTTCTTCTCTGTATTCTGTCCTCCTACCAGGATTGTGGTCTTTCTTTGTCTCTATGACTTCACTATGTATTCTGTATCTCTTCATGGCTTTTTAGCCATTCATTCTCATTCCTATTCAGTTCCTCTTCTACCTCTGTTGATTCACCTTCTACAACTGCGCTTGGAGTTCCCTATTCGACATCATCATGGATGCTAAGGAAGTGGCCACATGTCCTCTTCTAAACAACACCAGCCTGATTCGTCGGTTTGTTTCTTTAGTTACGTCATGGATGAAGTCTTTCCTCCACCGTGGTGGTTAAATGTATTCCAAATCTTTACAAATCATGGTGTATTCCTTCGTCGATTATGCTTCTTCCATTGGGCTTGATCTCAGCTATCTGATCTGGGGCCTCCAGATCCGATGCCATATGCACATCCCATGCGGTTGACTTGCTCGACCAATAATGCGCGACCAATGGTGGTTTTCTCTCACCTCCACTTGCCACGCATCGATCGTTGAGTTGGATTGCTCAGCTTTCATCCAAAACCTCTTACCATTTGACGGCACCCCGATCAATACCACTGGTTTCCAGAGTGCAGGTCCCACCTTGTACATTTAGCACTTTTTTCCTTTTCCGCCCGTGATTCTCTAGTTTTCCATGCGTCTGTGTGCTCAGGCTTCCCCCATTTTGGCCCTGTTTGCCTAGCGATGCATGATTAGTGCTAAGCACTAATCGCTAATTGCGCATCAAAATCCACCTCATTTTCCCGATCCAGGGCTCCCAGGGGCTACTTTGACCTCCTGCGTAGTCTCTATGGGCGTCGGTCAGTGCACTTTGATCGAGGTCCTCATCATTCTACATTGGCTGCCATTGCCACTGGATCAGGGGTGTTTTTGATCATGGTTCTGAATTATTTAGATATTTTTCCCTACCTAATATAGTTATGGTTCTTTGACAGTGTTTTATCAATCCAATTCGGATCAATTTACAACAAAGGAAATAGGTGCACAAGCTATTTTTAATGGGGCCCATCCACTGCTTAGCAAGCATACTGAATGATTATCGAAGCTTGGATATGAAAGTAGCAACATGTATTCCATAAAATGAAGTTGGAAAAAATTCCAAAGATATCACAATAATTAAACTCTCTTCCTCTCTATTCTCACTTTACAAATTACATTAATCATTTCTTCTCCATTATTCTCTATTCTATAATATTTGATATTTGAAATGGAACAACTTTGAATGAAGGATGCACTCCTATCTATACAAAAACCTAAGATAATTAATTAATAAATGTGGATCCACAAATCTCTCCTAGATCTACAATTATTTCTAGTGGTTACAACCAATTACCTAAAAACATGAGATACAAATCTTCTCACACATCTTTAGGAGACACATATCAAAACATCCATGATTCTTCTCCTTTCAATGTTTTTATTCAATGATCCAAATCTTCTAAAAATCTTCATGCACTGAAATTGAAATTGAAATTTGTGGTTGAGTAGCCAAATAAAACTCTTCTACAATATTCAAATAGACCTACAACATCATAAAACTCATCCCGCTTTTTGATATATATGAAAACATGCTAATTACCTAATATTTAATCCTAAATCTTCTTAAAATACTTAAAATAAATGACTTGTGAAATAATAATGTTAAACCCATATGATCATGAAAATGGTAATAATGTGGGGTTATGGAGCCACACAATATGGTAATGTTGTAGCAGCTGCAACACCCTCCAAAATTTTGGCCCACATTCAATTTTGGAGCCTCATTTTAGAGTTTAACTTGATGTTTGCACACACTTGGGTTCACCTTGTCAGCTCAAGTGAGTCTTCACAACCACCTTGCTTGATCGTTCAATAGACAACTTTTGCATGTTGATAGTAATGTCATTCTTGTGACCATGTTCTGTCCATGCACAACATCTCCACTTCGTGTGTACATGTTGTGTTTGCTATGTAAACATTCGTTGCACTCACACAAGGAGTCATATACACTATCGCACAAACGTCTTCATGATCATTCAACAGTAAATCATAAGTTTTGCATTTGTCAACTTCCAACATTCGTCAGTCATGTTGAACATGTGTGTCTGGATGGTTTGAGTTACCTCGTCGTCAAGTCATATAAGTGTGTGTCTGCAAGTTCACATATGCATATTTTTGCTCGCTCACACACTTAGTCATTTTGTTGAAGTTTTGACAAATGGATCCCCCTCTCAAAACCAGTCCTTCACCGCACCATTGACTCGATCGAATATCACCTAGAACAATGGACAAGCACCAAGCAATCCATTTCAAGTTGCACTGCCCACAAGATAATCAATCAACCCTCCTACTAGTCAACCAAAGAGTTTGACCTAGAAGTCACCCCAGGGTTTACTCTTCTAAAAAATTGTGCAGAGGCTGTAGACCTTGCTTGCTCCACTGACTGATAAAATCACATAGATAGGCCAAATAGATAAACAGTGCCCGTCCTTGTCTCCATTAGAAAATTGCACAGTTTTTCTAGCAATCCCATGAGTCAGATTTCATGAGTAAGCCATCTGCTGCCCAATAGTCTACTTATCTCAGAAATTGCACAAAGGTGATCAGCAGGCTACGCTCCGAGCATCAACATGATTTTTCCCATTGGTAGCTCCCATCTTCTAGCTGTTGGTTCCTTCGAGGAATTGTGCAATTTTTGCTGCCAAGGCCCAACATCGAGCTGCCAATTCCCTTGAGAAATTTCACAGTTTTTTCTTCCAAGGCCCAATAGCCAGCTGTTGGTTCCCTCCATGAATTGCATAGTTTTGGCTACCAGGATCCCGCTGTGTATTCCTTCCAAAATTTGTGTAGATTTTGTCTACCTAGCCTTCCTTTAGCATGCACTGCTCCTCCTAAAAATTGCGTAGATTTGTCGTCCAGCCGAGATAGACCCCGCAGATAGTCATTGTCGATCCAGATTTCCCGTCACCATCTCCTTGTGACTTCTACGCAACTTCCACCAGTAATACCTAGAGCCTCGATCCTGTCTCGAAGTTGACCTTGCGCAGTTTCATAACCTTTTCTTCTCTCTCGGTCACCTACATTCGAATTGATCATGCATCATGGTAGACTAGGAGGTTTATGGATTTGATGTCGTGTTATCATGAGTGACTACAAATACAGGTACACAAGCAAACATGGCTCAATGACGGATGCGATGAATAAGAGGAGTAAATGCAAGAGGACCTATTCGAGAATAGATGAATAGATGATGCATGCAAAGAAATGTTCTTGTGAATGGACGATTATTCAAAGTTGTGTTCATAGATGGAAAGACGAACATGTGAAGATGTGTTTGAACATAGACAGATGGATGAACATGCACTTTTGTGAATGGATGAACCTGTCAAGCATGCCAACATACAAGCAAGGAGAAATGTGCAAATGCAGCATCAAGCAAACCCAATGACTATTGAAGACTCCATGCACCTTGTCATGTAGAGTTGAAGCTGTCACACAACATGAGGAAATTCATCACCTAGAAACACTGCAACTTGACATGCACACTAGCAACAACATGAATGTACCGGCACTGTCATGTCAAGTCTTGTCATGAGTCATGTTGTCTATATTTCTACTATGGGCCATACTGTCAATCAATGTAATGTATCGTGGAAGTCCAAGAGACCCACTTTTCATATGAAGAGTCATGTAAATTTGAAAAGTGATGGAAGTCAAACAATCATGAGGGAAGGTGAACAACCAAAAGGGTCAGTTTCAACCTTAGTTATAAATACCGCTTCATTTGTACATGCAAGAGACTTTTCACATTATCTCCTCCCACATATCCTTGAGATTATATAATATTTTCTTTGAGGAGTAGGTAGCGGCTCCAACACCCCACCCATGGGGTTAGTGATGTATGATGTATCGATGTGTCTTGGAACCCTCACTTAATTTAGAAGCCTCCTAATAGGCCAACGCGTTTTGACACATGTGTTGTAAATGTTTGTAAGATTTGTCTTGAACACTTGTAATGCATTTTTCTTTAACCTATGTTTTAACACTTGGATTCATTCAGTTATTCTAATACATATATATTAATGAAAATGTATTTCATATTTTGTTAATGTTTTCCTACCCATGTTGGTCACCTCCTGGACATAAGAAAAAAACTTTCACGTAAATTTGCTCTAACGATCATCGCACTCGCATGGATTACTCACTGAATGTTATACATGCTATCTTCCCTTTTGTGTTGTGACTGCCGCAACTGTGTGGATTCCTCCTCTGGAAGCTGTGAACATCCTTTTGTGTTGTGTGTTCCTAACAGAGTTGGGTTTCCTCCCATCTAACTTGGGACACACTCTCACCCTTCCTCTCTTCAGTCAAAGAACATTGACACAAGTAATACTATCAATCAACAAGCACGGGAAGCTCACTACTCGAAGATAAAGCGTACCACTCTCTTGTGCTAACAAGTAAGAGCTAATGAATCAATTTAGTATTATGGTAGCCAAGCCACCATACCGGATGGGACTCCCACACCAAATAGTGTGAGGTCTAGTTGGGACTTCATACCTGGGTGATCCCCTGAATTTGAGCAGTTCCATCACTATTAACATTTATGGCGTGAGACGGAGGGCTGCTAGTTGTTTATGGATGAGAATCCTCTCACACTCACTCATCAACCATCTGGTCAAGGAAGTAAATCACGCTCCCCCTAACCTACACACAAATCTGTAGTTGGTTACTTCTCACCTCTGAAGACTGAACATGAAATTCCATATCACCAGCTTCACTCCATCCATCCCATCACCTGCTAGTTCGTGAAAGTAGTCAGACCAATCCCAGGAATACAACATCTTCCATACGCATCAAAGAACCCAAAAACCACTCCCACTGGGGTTGTTGTATTATTAGTGGAAGAAGAAGTTCTTGCCACACTTAAAGGTCTTACAAAAGTTGTTGAAAAAGGAGAGGAGCCTCTGGTCTTCCGACAGGGGGAACAAGGCACCCTCATGATCTTGGGCTTAGACTCTGGTACATGAGATGAAGGGATAGCCAATGGAGGAGACAAAGGTAGGGAAAAACCAACAGACTTAGAGATGAAACCATCAGATTCTGAAGAAGATGAGGAGAATGAAGAAGACAAAGAGATGGCTAACCAAAATTTGGAATGGATGACTCAAGGGCCATTGGCTCTCCCGTGTGCTTTGCACAAGATTCCAAAGTGGGTGGAGAGAATGAACATCATGTTCAACCTTGATAGAACAGTGATGGAAAAATACCATTTGGACAAATTCTAGTTGTAGTTGCAGACCCTTGAGGTATGGTACAATGACATACCATGTAGATTGTTTCCATGTGCCTTGGGTGGTCGCAGAGCTGCATGGTATCACAAGCTTCTGCCCAACTCCATACAAAACTGTCGTGCATTCAAACACATGTTTCTTGAAAAAAAAATTGATGACAAGACACCATCCATGTTGCTCAAAGAATTGGGAAGCCCGAAGATGGAGGGGAAAGAAAATTTAAAAGACTTCAATCAAAGATTTACGCGCATATGGAACAAGTTTGCAGTAGACGTGAAACCTCATGACTTTGTAACTGTTGACTAGTACATGTCTACACTACCGACCAACATTGCACAGTCTGTCAAGCGAGCTGCGAAACCAACATTATTGGAAAAATGCAAAGAGGCTATTACTGTTGAGAAAGACTTGTGCATGATTGGAGTCATCAAGGATGATGAACCAACAAAGCACTCCAGATCTTGCACAGGAAGTCCCAGGTGGTGGTGAGTAAAGGTAGAGACAAGGAAATAAGCGATATTGAAACCCTCACTCACCTCATCAAGAACTTGACAACTGAAGTGTCCAAGCTTAAACAACAGAAAACAGGCACATCTAGAAGCAACCATCTACCCAGACAGAGACAAGGAAGCATGTCATCAGCCAGTCACCGTATCCCCACAAAAACTGCGCAGATCTCCGCGTTCTAGCTCGATCAATGGGAAAATCTTGAATTTAGTTCATTTCATGAAGATGGTCACCTAGAGAATTCTTGTTCGAATTGGAAGCTAGTCACAGGCTTCTTATGCAGTCACACATTTAACTTGGACAACAATATGTAGGAGCAGTTGGGAGACACATATAATGATGAAGATGTCGCACTTGATGATCCATCAAGTTCTCGGCATGTAGTAAACATGTACGAGTGCTCGCAAGCAGTGCTGAAGACAAACACTGAGAAACATCCCCAAAATAAAAATGATCGTTACAATCTCAGGAGTAAAGGGGCTCCCCTTACAGTTGAGGAAGCGTAAGAAAATATGAGACTACTGATGAGGAAGGAAGATCCACCAGTGGTCCAAAAGTAGAAAACAAAAAGCAAGCCCAGGAATATAGCGGCAGACAAGAGTACAGGCATGAGTAGCAAACTGCAAAACACTTTGCCAGACAACATGAAAACTAGTATTACCCCGGAGACCTCTATGAGCCTACCCCCTTTGGACTACAAGCATGTGGATGACATGAAGAAAACTCATGTAAACATTAGTTTATTTGAGTTAACTAAGATCCAGAGTTCGCGAGACATCCTAATGCATGCATTGGGATAGACAACAACAGAAAGTGCAACCTCAACTAGCGAGGGAGCAAGCACACCTCCTAGCTCACTTTCAACTGTGCTAAACACACTCCAGATGGAAGGGGAAAACTTAGGTTTCCCTCCACTCCTGGTCTCATTTGAATTTTTCATCTATAATGTTCACAGCTGCTTTGTTGATTATGGTGCAGCAGCCAACGTCATTCCGCTCTCCATTGCTAAAAAGATCAATGCACAATGGAGCAAGAAATCCACACAAATCATCCAACTTGACCGAATGTATGTACTAACCATTGGTGAACTCCTTGATGTGATCATCCAACTATCTCATAGCAGTCAACTCCACTAATGCATCATTATTGTTGTTGTGGACATACCAGGATCATACGGTTTCCTACTCAGGAAAGACTGGTCCAGCAAGCTGAACATATGTTTTGCTATGAACTTGTCTCACATGTGGCTTTCATACAAGGACCAAAAAAATCAAATTCGAGTGTTATCTGAGAGGTATATTAGGCAAAATGCAACTCCCATCAATGGCAAGAATGAACCATAGGCCTTTGTAGAACTCTTGTTTGGAAACTACCTCCCGTAAACAACATTGGTGTGTTATCTTGCACGACCAGCTCCAACCCCACCAGAAACGTAGTTGGGTCTCCTTTGTTGCCCAACTGATGGTAATCAAGCATGTACAATACATTGTACCAATAGTAGCAATAGCAACAACAATAGAAGTAGTGCAAGCGCATTGAACAGTCCATGTACATACGTGTTCCAGACCATGTATTTCGACATATCAAAGACAACAGACGCCTCAAGAGCTGGGTGTCTCTTGATCGAGCCAAAAAACATGAAGCATCTGGTTTTGAGTTTCTTTGAGTTTGAGTGCATGAACAATGTTGCTGAGTATGAAGCACTTGTGTTGGGCTTGTAGAAAGCCATCAGCCTCAACGCAGTGACACTCAAAGTGGTAGGTGATTCAGAGATAGTGATACAACAGGTACGTAACACCATTCACTGTTCATCACTCCATCTCAAAAGTTACCATCAAGAGGTATGGAGACTTATCTCTAACTTCCAAGCATTTAACATCACTGTTGTACCATGTACACATAATGCAGCTTCTAATGCTGTGGCAAATGCTGCCTCTAGGATGCCACTGATTAGGGATAGATTTACTATTGAAATTTGTATATACCAACTATCCCAGATAACATAACTAACTTAGACATGTTTGATGATGATCAACAGATACTACATTTCATGGCGAACACTGACACCTTCAAGGATGCAATGATAAACGAAGATGAGCACGAGTGATCTCTACAAGTAGAAGTCGGTAGTAAGAAAGACCACCTCATCCCGAAGGGAGTGGCATCATTGGAAAATCTCTATGACTTGCAAGAATACTTTCAGGGCCCAAGGAAGAGAAAAACCCATAGTTCCACCATGATGCATGAACTAATCAACCTGGCATCAGAACAAAATCTGAAGTTTATCAGTCTCGATACATGTTGCACACAGGAAGAGTGATAAGACTTTTTCCACTTGTTCAAAAAGTATCGAGATGTGTTCACATGGACATACGATGATATGAAAACCTATGACATGTGCATTATCCAACACGTCATTCCGATCAAAGAAGGGGTCAAGTCATATCAACAGAAGCTGAGGAAAGTACATCCCTCACTTGAACCCCTCATACAGAAAGAGCTCACCAAGCTGTTGGATGCATGGATCATACACAAAGTTCATCATTCTAAGTCAGTTTCAAACCTTGTTCCTATACACAAGAATTCTAGGGAAATCCTGTTGATTTGCAAAATGTGAACCACACCTCAGACAAAGAGAAATACCCCATCATGTCTATGGACCACATTCTGCAAACAATATATATGGCACAAAGGTTTTCCCTAATCGACGGTTTTTCAAGATAGAATCAGGTTCTGAGGGTAGAACCTAACATATTTAAGACTACCTTTTGTACCAAGTGGGGTACGTTTGCATATACATGAATGCCATTTGGGCTTGTAAATGAAGGTGCAACCTTTTAGCATGCCATGCACATCGCTTTTCATGGACTGATTAGACAGAGCGCAGTGCTATACCTCAATGATGTGACTGTGTTCTTAAAGAAATGTGAGGTACCATGTACGCCATCTGAAGAAAAATTTTGAGCGACCCTGGAAATATGGGATTTCCATGAATCCTGAAAAGAGCATATTCATAGTGTCTAAGGGGAACCTTCTCAGACACATCGTTGCAAAAGTGGGATCGAGGTTGATTCGGACTGGTTTTGAACTATTACACAAATCCCTCACCCAACCAACAAAAAAGCCATCCTGTCCTTCCTGGGAAAGATAAACTTCCTCCTAAGGTTCATCTCAGATTATGAACAGATAGTAAAACCCATGTAGGACATAATCAAGAAAGCTGAAGTATACATCTAGGTCAAGAGGGAAAATTATGCATTCACCTATATCAAGTAGGTTATTTCATAATCGCCTGCACTCTACAACTCAGACTTCAAAATTGATTTCCTACTATACACCTTCGCCTCTGATAATTCGCTCGCCACTGTACTCACTCAGAAGGATGAGATGAATGATGAACATCCCATCTCCTTCATGATTGAAAGCATGTAGGGACTAGAACTCAACTACCCTGCCATTGAAAAACAAGCATATGCAGTTTACAAGGTGGTGAAACACTTCAGACCCTACTTGTTGAAGAACCACTGCATAGTCGTCGTCCCTCACCTACCAGTTGAAACACTACTTGTACAAAAAGAAATGGGTGAATGACATGCGAACTGGATGATAGGATTGTAAGAATATGATCTTAACATCAACCCAATTCACATGGTCAAAGGTCATGGGCTCTATAGACTCGTAGCCAAAGAAATAAACACACTAGATGAAGAAGAAGAGCTCGTCAGTTGGGAGCAAGAAGTTGAGATGTATGATGTAGTGTGAGAAACACCCATTAAAGACAGAACCTCTTGGCACATAGATGTGTGCCAGTACCTTGAGCACGACATTGTACCCTCTCACTTTTACATTAGATAGAAGAGGGCATTGCACCTCAAAGTTTTAGCATATCAGTCGGTGCATGGAGTGCTTTATAGGAAGCACAACAACAAAGTTTTTCTTGGGTGCATGGAGGTATTATAAGATATGCATGATGGACCAGTCATGGGTCACTTTGCAGTAAACACCACTGTTGGGTGCTAATAGGTGTCTTTTAAAACTCCTAATTACCTCACAATAATTATCAACCTGGATAAGTCCTTTTAGTCCAAGAGTGTACACAATATGTGCAAGCTATAAATCCAAAGAGTAATGCTTTAAAATAAGTTATTAAATTCAATACAAGAGTAAACGGATGCAATCATAAATCTCAAGCTTGTAACTTTAGGGGAAGTAATTCATCTAAGCATCACGACTCAATCTCAAACAAAACCATAATTCAATCTTAATCAACCAATTCGAATGATAATCAATTGAGAGCATAGTAGCATTAACTGGGCTCTTTCAGTTGGACTTGAACTACTGGATAGAAGGAAATAATTTGATCTAATTAATAACACTCTATCCTTTAATTAACCAGAAATGATTCCTTAACTGAGGACTAATTCAATCCATGACATGAATAAATAAAACCAATTAGAATTGTGTATTAATGAAATGAATACAAGAAATCCAAATTAACGAAAATCAACTACAAAGATGTAAAGTAAAATATACTTGCAGGAAATGGAACAGTATAAAACATAGAACAACAGTAAGATCCACCAGAGACTGGGCCCTATCCACCATCAAATACTTCCTAGCTACTTCAGAATATCCAAATGAATAACAACACAAGTTATATATTAATCATCAAAGTCACTTGACATTACAATACGATCTTGTTCTTCAGAATCACACTTCTGTAAATTAAAATTACAATTGAAGTAAAAGGCGAGAGAGATGCCCATCCATTTCTTCAGTTTTCCCTTTTATAGTCAAAAGGAAAAAGATAAATGTGATCCCTCAGGATCAGCAGATCCTGAGGGATTCACAACTAAATGCTATCTTTAGACAATTCCTTCATCTTGCACTGATCTTCTTGATTCGTTCCTTGGTTCAACCACACACGACGTGCCTCATTTCCCTTGATTAGCTTTTGTTGTTCTGAATTTGGAACAACAGTTGTTTCGTCTGTTGTTTTTCTACATAAAAAGCAATGAGAGTTAGTTTGGATGGTCAAATCATATCAAGAGAAATTCCATTCATTCCTTATCAAAATCCTATCAAAATTTTATTATATCATGGCACAAAATGGATAAGGAAAGAGGAAAAAGATAGTAATCAAGAGTAAATACATACCTATTGCAAGGCACAACAACCACTACACATAAAGTTATGTGAGCCGGTTTCTATTGGCCCACAGTGTTCAAGGATGCACATGGTTATGCCCACAAGTGCCCAGTCTATCAATGAGACACAAAGGTCAGTAACCCCACTACACCTTCTTGCAGTGACCAAAGCATTCCAACAATGGGGCTTGGACATCATTGGGGAAATTTTCCCACATTCGTCAAAACAACAGTGCTACATTCTAACAGTAACTGATTACTTGACACAGTGGAAATAATTAGTTCAACTCAAATGAGTGAACGACTAGGAGCTCATCAGCTTCCTCCAACAAAACATCATATCGCACATCAGAATTTTCGAAAACAGTCTAACAGAATCCACAAGAAAAATTGTCATCACCATATTCAAAAAGACTTTTTACTATTAGCAATGCAACTAGCATTCCACCCTGACGAATGCATTATGGGATGACTACGTAACACCCAAACCATCTCTGAATACCTCACTGTACTTCCCGGTCTATGGTAAATAAGCCATCCTACCACCCAATATCTACTTGCCTGCACTTAAGCTATCCCAAGAATCCAAAGGCAAGCCTTGCCACCTAGTCCAGCATAGGATGGATACGCTCCACAAGCTTCAAGAAGAAAGGATGAAAGAAAAAGAAAAAATTATACTCCACCAGAACTGTATCAAGATATGGCTCGATAAGAAGTCTCCAAGGAAAGATAAGTTCAATGTTGGTGGCTTGGTCTTGAAATGGGATAAATCCCATGAAGACAAAGGGAATCATATGAAGTTCTAGTCCTTATCAATTGGTCTATACACAGTCCATGAGAAACTTGGACCACACATGTACCATCTGCAATCACTTGATGGGAGGATTGACAACCTTCAAGGTATTTGCCAATATCTCAAGCACTACTTCCAGTAGGTCGGGCCATGCCCCGTGCCATGTACATAGTCTGCTTGCTGCTTGTCGTTTTCATTTTGTTTTCCTTTCTTACTATTTTTGTTTTTGTTTATTTTATTTTCTTAATACCTTACTATTTTTTTTTTCTGGAAATAAATGTTGCCATCTACTGAGTTTTGCCTTTTGAATGAGTATGTGGCTAAGATATGAAGAGACTTGTGACACTATAGCACTTGGCCAGTCTTGTGTTTGTCTTCCTTGTGCTTGGTCATAACCTTTGGCCGATGAAGTCTTGATGGAAAATACGAGCTTTTTGCAAGGGGAGTTATGGTCCCACCATGAACTTGTGTCCGCACTAGGAAGCCCCATGCCTATACTTGGACTTCTACTCTGTGTGTTCAAGCTCATCCAACTAGTAGAAACGAAGAAGGGGAAAATATAAACAAACAAACCTATGTCAAAGGTCATCGTGGTCATTCTATGATCAATCACAACAGTCTCTCTTGTGGAATTTCACCACCTGTCAGTCATCTTGAACATGTGTGTCTGGGTGGTTTGAGTCATCTCATCGTCAATTCATGTAAGTGTCTGTCTACAGCTTCGCATTTGTATATTTTTTCTCACTCACACACTTAGTTGTTTTGCTAAAGTTCTGATGACCGGATCCCCCTCTAACAACCATACCTTCAACCCACCATCGACTCAATCGACTATCACCTAGAATAGAGCAGAAGCACAAAGAAAGCCATTTCAAGCTACATTGCCGAGAAGATGATCAATCAACCCTCCTATTGCTCAATCGAAGAGTTTGACCTAGTAGTCACCCCAAGACTTACTCCTCTCAAAAATTGCATAGAGGCTACCAACCTTTCCCACTTTGCTGACCGAGAAAATTGCACAGATAAGTCAGATAGTCACCCAGTTCCTGTTCATATCTACCTCAAAAAATTACGTAGTTTTTCCAGCTACCCCACCAGTTAGTTGGCCGACTGCTCACCCAAAATAATGCATAGATTTCATGAGCAAGCACTCTACTGCCCAACAGTCCGCTCAGCTCAGAAACTATGTAGAGGAGAGAAATAGCCAGCATTAGTGCAATTTTTCCCGCCAGAAGCCATCTTCCAATTCCCTACAGAAATTTCACGGTTTTTGCTACCAAAGTCCCAATAGCCAGCTGCTAGTTCCCCCCAATAATTCTATAGTTTTTTCTTCCAAGGCCTAGTAGCCAGCTGCCAGTTACCTCCATGAATTGTGTAGTTTTTTCTACCAGAATCGCAGTACCTGCTCCTCCCAAATATTGCACAATTTTTTCCTCTATTCGAGCGAGACCCAGGAGACAATCACTATCGATCTGGATTGCCCATCACCATCTCCCAGTGACTTCAGCATCGTTTTCACCAGTGGTGCTTGGAGCCTCCATCCTAGCGTAAAACTCTCCTTATGAAATTTCTTAACCTTGTCTTCTCTCCCAGTCACCTGCATCTGAAACGATCATGCATCATGGTAGAGTAGGAGGTTTATGGTTGTCTCACCATGAGTGATTGTAGATAAAGGTACATAAGTAAACATGGCTCCACAACAGATGGGATGAACAACGGGAGTACATGCAAGAGGACATGTTCATGGATGGATGAACAGACGATGCATGCAAAGAGAGGTTCTCGCGAATAAACGATCATGCAAAGTTGTGTTTGCAGACAAATAGATGAACATGTGAAGATGTTTTCGTGCATGGACAGACAGATGAAAATGCACTTTCACAAATGGATGAACGTGTCAAGCATGCCAACATACAAGCAAGGAGCAACATGTGAATGTAGCATCAAGAGAACCCAATAACCATAGAAGACCCCACGCACCTTGCCTTCTAGAGGTGATGTTGTGACACAGCATGAGGACATCCATCACCCAACAACACTGCAGCTGGACATGCACACCAGCAGCACAATGAATGTACCAGCACTGTCATGTTGAGTCTTCTCATGAGTGATGTCGTCCACATCTCTACTGTGGGCCACACTATCAATCAATGTAATGTAACATGGAAGTCTAAGAGACCCACTTGTCATATGAAGAGTCATGTAAAGATGAAAGGTCATGGAAGTCAAACAATCATGAGGGAATTTGAACAGCCAAAAGGGTCAGTTTCACCCTTGACTATAAATACCCCCTCATTTGTGCGTGCAAAAGACTTTTCAACTTGCCTCCTCCCACATAGCTTTAAGATTCTGTAATCTTTTCTTTGAGGAGTAAGTAGTGGCTCCAAGCACCCAATGGGATAGTGATGTATGGCATATCGATGTGTCTTGGAACTTTCTCTTAATTCAGAATCTTGCTAACAGGCTAGCACATTTTCACACATGTGTTGTAACTGTTTGTAAGATTTCTCTTAAACATTTGTAATGTATCTTGCTTTAACATCTTTTTTAACAGTTGGATTCACTCAGCTATTCTAATACACATATATTACTAAAAATGTGTTTCATATGTTGTTAATGATGTCCTTCCCATGTTGGTCACATCCCAGACATGAGACATAACCTTTCATGTAATCTTTCTATAACAGTTGTCGCACTCGCGCGGATTGCCCGCTGAGTGTTGTACGTGATATCTTCCCCTGTGTATTATGATTTCTGCATCCATGTGGATTCCTCCTCCAGAAGTTGTGCATTCCTATTGTGTTGTGTGTTCCTAAAAGAGTTGGGTTTCCTCCCATCTGACTTGGGACTCACTCTCACCCTTCCTCTCTCCAGTGAAAGAACCTTGACACAAGTAACACTATCAATCACCAAGCATCCGAACCTCACTACTCGAAGATAAAACAAACCACTCTCTTGTGCTAAAAAGTAAGAGCTAATATTATGGAAACTGGGCCATCATAATGGACGTGACTATCACACGAAATGGTGTGAGGCCTAGTTGGGACTTCATACATGGGTGATCCACTAAATGTTGGCGGGTCAAACACCATCAATAGGTAAAGAGATATGAAATAAGGTAAAATGGTAGAAATGAGGGTGAAAGAGGATGACATTTTGGAGGCCCAACAAATCATCACAAGGGTCCATATTCCACTTTCCATGTGTATACCAACTCTGTAGGAAGCACCATAGTGACTCAGATTTCCCTATCTAGGTGGTTAATAGCTATACAACAAGCAAGAGAATGATTTGGTACATCCAATGAACCTCCCACTAACAACAAAGTCTTAGAAAACTAAGTTAAATCTCCTCAATCATTGTTCATGGCCATCACACCCATGGTTGAGATGGGGAATTACTTATTCTAGGAATTAAAATCCACTATCCAAGTGATTTATCAATTGTACTCTAGTAGTAAGTAGCAAAGTGATCCTCACATTGATGACATAGGAATAGACAAATATTGCAGTTACCGTAAGCAGTTCTCTTTTATTGAAAATGCTTGAACAACTCCTTCTGCTCCACTGTCAGTCTCTTGTAAATGTTTCTACATCGAGGGAGGATTGAACTCTCTGATATTGTTCTTCTCTCCATGTTCTTTCCCATTCTTGTACTCTTATCTTTATTATTTCTTTCCCACTCATTCCCTTCTTTCTTCTTGATACCCCTTGTTCGTTTGCCTTGATCCTCGAAGTGTGGATGGGGATGGGCACACTCCTCTACCCAAACACCCAATCCCATATTTTCAATTTCAATCAACATTGGTGGTTTAGTGATCACACAGGGTGGTTGAAATTTAATGTGGTTGGGTATGGCTAGAATTTAGATGCATCTTGTGACGAATCTAGAAAGTCCCTAGAGGGATCAAATTTTCTAAAGTGCAAATATATTTCAAGTGTAAAACATGAAAATTTATTTGTACATTGACATATTTGATCCCTAGATCAATGCTTAATATATATATATATATATAATTTCATTATTTACATTACATTTTTGAATGCATAAATAAATTCAATGACTTGAAATTCCTATTGTGCACTTGGATTGTGTAAACTAAAAAGCTTAAGTATACAACTCTAACAAATCTTTGTTGCATTTTAAGCAAAATTCACTAAAAAACATACTTAAAAAGGAGAAAATATAGAATAGTAAAACTATGTTTTAACCTTAAAATTTATCTTATTCATTTTTTTAAAC